>CM044111.1:14299522-14480447 GCA_024174645.1 Lemna minuta
GATGGTGACTTGGGCAGTCGGCACTTTGGTACCGTGACGTGCATCTAGCGGATGTCAACGCACCCGAACGCGGCGGGGTCCACGGCAATGCGGCGTGGAATCTCGCGGGAGGAATGACCGTGATGTGAGATTAATTTTTGGACTCTCGTTTGATCATTACGGAGGCAATCTGTAGGCTCGTGGGGTGAAAAGTTTCGCGGGTGCCGAAGGTGGATCCAATAGCGTCGGGGGCAAGATGGGCGGGAGGTCGTGGAAAGAGGACGGCGAGCGGGTGTAGTGGGGATTCTCCAATAGGAGGGAAGTCGATAGTGGTTAGACAAAGAGAGAGAGAGATTTGGGAGGTTGACCTTAGTTCGTGAAGAGAGGGCGAGCGAGATAGATTACGAGAGCGGAAGGGAAGTGGTGCACTGGAAGTGTACACAGGGGGAAGATGTCCTGAAGCGAAGATGGGCACGGAAGTGAGGTGAGGGGATAATTCGTGGGGCAGGCGATGAGTCGAGCGCAGGGGTAGGAGATGGAGGTACCCTGCTTGGGGAGAGGAGTGAGGCGTCGGAGTCACAGATCGTGATGCCGTAGGCGACGCGAGAGGAGAGGGGGAACGATAATCGCGCGGGGTGTGAAATTACGGCATGGGAGTTGTAGGTAGGGGCGGATACTATGTGATTTCCGTTGGGGAGATGGGGACGATAGGGTCAACACGGTAAATAGGGGAGTAGCGGTGGAAGGGCGGGGAAGGAAGGATGGGGCGAGGGGTGGTAAATTCAGGAGGGAAAGGGAGGGCGTCGGCAGTTTGTTTTCGGTGGGGACACGTGCGGTCGTGCGGAATCGAAGGGGAGGTCGTGGGGGTAGGCTGAGCGCGGTCGGCGGAAACGGGATGGCGTGGGGATCGTCCGAGCACTGGAAATGCTCGAGCCTGGAAATGTTCGGGGTTGAGATAGGTGGTACGTTCAGCGGGAGTGAAGGAGGTGAACGGGGTTGGTCGCTGACGGAGGAGGATCACGGGAGATGTCTTGTGAGAATTTTGCGGTGTGGGCGGGGCTGCGAAATGTGGATTTGGAGGGTGGTGTCCGCGGGAGTTGAGCAGTAGGGGCGGCGGTTGATCGGGAGCGTCCGTTGGATGAGATTTGATGAGAGAGAGTTGGGACGAGATCTGGGTTGGGGAAGAAGGGGATCACTGAAAGGGTGCAGGGCAGAGTCGAGAGGGGGTCACGGGAAGGAGGGCGGATCGTGAGGGCGGAGTGGTGTTGGGGAGCGGGGACGATGGAGGGGAAGGTAGGCTAATAGGACTGTGGAGGGGATGGGTTGGTAGCACAGCAATCCGGAAGCGGCGGCAGCGGCGGCGGCGTAGGGAGGCCTGTGCGATGACTCACGTGATCACGGCAAGGGGAGGCGGCGGCACGTTGGAGTGCGGCGGCGGTGGCGGCGGCGGAGGCGACGTTTGGTCTCCTTCCTTGATCTTCCTTGAGCAGTCACTTGAGAGGGAGAACACTCCTTTCTTTCTTCAAATGACGGCTAGCGTTTGTGGGGGGGTCCCTTCCCCTCTTATAGAGCCCATAATGGGCCGAGAGGGGAAAGGGCCCACTTGAGGCCCACAACCCACACCTAACATACTCATAGAAAGAAATCAGGTTCACAAAGAAGGATGGGCTTCACAAATGGGATCCCAAAAAGGGAAGAACCCACCCGGAAGCCTAAAAGGGAGAGAAGAAATAAACGAGGACCCGCTTAAACACGTGCGGGTCAAAAGTTCATAATAAAGAAATAAAGAAATAAAGATAAGCGGATAGATCCGCGCGCGCAAAAGGGCTCCTCCGGCGCCGTGGTATCGTGTCTTGGTGGCGACGGGGGTCGTACGCCACCAACCTCTATACTATCTAACTCATGATTTTAATATTAAATTGGTGAGTTTAGAATTATTTTTTACGCGAGTCCATGTGTATTCAATGACCTCGCGGATTTGCTTCGTTAGTCATATATTGGATACGACATGAAGTCCATGAAGATGATTGTGTGATCAAGATGAAATCAACAGCCCTCAATACTGAAGGAGATTGACTCAAAGAATGAGATGCAATGAAATCCTTGCCTAAGGTAGTGAAAATATCAGAGAAGGAGTTCCTGATGATTTCTTATATGCATTGGTACTAACTTGAGTGATAAATTAGGGTTTGATAGTTGACAATACCCTAAGTCATTCATTAGTCTCATATGGATGAAGGATTATTGACGAGATGAGACCGCGAGGCTGTTGAAGACACGAATTAAAGAGTATAGTGATAAATAGGGGTCGAATTCACGGAAAATTAAGGTATTTTTTTAGGAACTCTTTGAAACTTGATCAAATAAGATAATGAATTGAGGACTCAAAGACAAATCCGCATAATTAAAAATTACTTGACTTGGATCAAGATTCGAGGAGAAATCAAAGAGCAAAAACTATGTAGAAAATCGAACGCAAAGAGAGAGAAAACCGAAATAAAATCTAAAATTCTACTAATTTATGATTCTAAATTACAATCTAATCATACAAGACGAAAGATTAGGAGGAAAACACATAATGTAACCTGAAGTCATGCTTGAATTAATCCAATTGATCGCCGGATCAAAGACTTTTCATTCCGCGATTACAAAGACAAAATTTGGCATTTAAGAGGCATATTCTTCATATTCTTTTGATAAAATCTTGATTTGAAGCACTCGCTGGATGCAGAAATCAGTCTAGAAGAGGAAGAAATTTATAGATTCAAGGATTGAGTTGTCTAAACAGTTTGATTAACTTCAAACATTCGAGAATGCATTTTCCGTCGAAGAATATGTATATAAATAGGCAAATTCGGGCGTAACCATCAGATTTGGTGTTTAATCTTTGATCAACAGATTTAATGAAATGCTTGGATTTGAATCGTTACATATTGATTGCATCCGTTCGATCAAATATGAACGGCTAAGATTTCGTCACGTCACGCGTGAAGAAGAAACACCATGAAACGCATGTAGTTTGATCTTCATCTTATGCTCTAGATGCGTCCACGTGTCCATCGGGTGATTTAAATTTCAGCCACTATAACTTCTCAGATGAACGACTGAGATTAAACCGTTTCAAAATGATTCATCAACGAATCGTTACCCGCCACTTAACCGTTACCTGCCATGTACCCCCTAACTTAAGTGAAGATCGACAGCTTCGATTTAACAGGTGAATCAATCGCGCATAAAAATAATTTGAGGCGCATAAAAATAAAAGAAAATAGTCCCATATGACAAAAATAATTGAAATCCGACAGGTATATAAAGAATATGTGATTAATGAGATAGTGAAAATCCTAAAAAGGGTGCTTATTCTCATTAATCACACGCGCACATGTACACGTGTGTGACATGTGGCATTCTCATATGCTTCCAAATGGTGTCGCTATTTTTGTCTGCGCCACATCATCTGTCACATCAGCACGCGATAAAAATATAATTTTTTATTTATTTTAATTCAAAATAAATTGAATTAAATTCATAACAAATTTAGAAAAATTCAAGTAAAATTTCTAAAAATTAGAAAATTCATAACTTTCAAAATACAACTCCAAATTAATCTAAATTTATTATTTTAGATCAAAAACTAAATAATCTATCATTTAAAAATTTTAAATTTAATAAATAACAAGAGAATAAATTTTATTTCAAAAATATACTCAATTCTCTTAGAAATTAAAACTTAGAAAAATAAATGAGTATATAAAAATTATTTTCTCTTATTATTTAACATTAAAAATTATAATTATAATCTCAAATATAGATGGGAATAATCTACTCTAAAATATATTCTTTAAAAACGGATAATTCTCCCTAAAATTGTGGATTTTGATATTATAACTTAAAATTGTATGAAATGATAGATATGCACTCAAAGTATGATAACATGCATAAGAATAAATGTTTTATGCCTTACTTTTTATTAATAATCGTATAATTACATATTAAAATTTTATGTTATCAATTATACACACATAGTAATCGATGAAGGAAAGGTTCCATAAGTGAGTTCTTATATACTCCATATCTCCTACAATACATGGTGTAGCTTGGCACCCAATGGCTAGAAACTCAATTATTAATAGTTTGGCACCCAACAGCACACATAAAGATTGGGTTTAATTGATCCTTGATTAATTAATCTATATGTGGATATGAATAATTAATTAAGGTTAACCAATAAGGTGTTATTTGGTCTATAGAGTTATTAACTAGTGAGATATATGGACCTAGAGAGTCACACACATAAGCTCTATGGATGTTGGTGGATATAGACATAATTATGAGGGTTTTTATGAAAAAACTAAATACCAAATGTCTATAAATAGGGGGAGAATGACCACAACTTAAGGTGCCCATGCAAGCCTTGTGAGAATTATCTCCTTTCTTCTCTTTTTCTCTTTTTCTCTTTTCCTTGTGAAGAGCTTTGAAGAGGAGATCCAACTATCCGAAGACTATGAGGATACTGCTAGAGGCTAGACACTTGAATAACTTTAAGAACTCCTTCGAGCAAACCTTGTAAGTATATTTTCTCATACATACTAGATGGTAAGATCATCGGTTCTTGGTGGCTTGGTGTTTTAGATATCCGATTTTATATTTTCCGCTGCATTCAATATTTCGATTAAAATTTTGAAAGTTTATCTACCTCAGAACCCTCAATCAGATCTTAAGATCTTGTGTGAACTTTAGTCTAATTGTAACTCAGCTAGTTAGTAATTGCTACTAGGGACTAACAAGATCAGGAGTGACTCTAAATGATTATCTCCCTCCTCAGACTTGCACAAGGGCTTTGGATCTCTTGTTTAATATAATATAATATATATAAGGGTAAATGTCACGAGGTACCCCAACCTTTTCCCGGACCGCCAGATCTACCCCAACCTTTTAAAACCCCCAGATCTATCCCAACCTTTGATAAAACTAATCAGATCTAACCCAGCTGCTGACATGGCAAAATCGGAGTCGACTGTGCATCGACGTGGAGTCCACGGCGGAGGTTGATGGGGACGGAAGCCACCTGGCCGCCACGTTAGCAGAGGGAAGAAATTAAATCGCGGGGGAGAGAGAGCGGCAAGAGAGAGCGGCGGAGGGGAAAGTGGCAAGGGAGAACGGCAAGAGAGAAAGGCGAAGTGGGCAGCTGCGGGCCGGCGGCAAAGGGGAGAGAAGCGGATCTCAAGAGGAGCCAAAAAATGTCGCGAGTGTTGGAAATCAACTTTGAAGATTTGAGCTTCGCATCATCAATGGCTCAAAAGTTCGAGGAAATCTTGGGACCGTGTTTTTGCTCAATTTTCTTTCTTTCTTTGATATCTCTCTTTCTCAATTGAACTTCTGATCGTGAACGTTTGTTTAAAGGGTGATGACAGACGTGATGAGGCATACAGATTGTAATTTGTCTCAAATAGAAAGTTCTTTCGCTTGATATTCAGTTTATCTCTATTAGTCACAAAGCTGAAATGCTTTGGGGGATAAGTGTTGTTTCTAGCTAAATTGAAACTTGTTTTTGCTTGTCTGGCGCCTGACGTGAACGCAGATTAGAAAGAGTAGCCTTTAAAAATGTAGAGAAGAGTCGAGGATGAGGACGCAATCGAGAACCATCTTCTAGAATTCATTTCTTGAAGGAATGTCTCTGTGTTTGGTCATCAGGGGTTTTTCGGCTTTTCTCGGACGGTTTCAAGAAAATTCATTACCGAAAATTCCAAGGCGTTTCCCGCCGATTTGCCAGAAATTTTTGGCATTTCTCGCTGAAAGATTTGTAACCTTCTAAAATTCTCGAAACTCAACTTTCTATTTGAGACAAATTACAATCTGTATGCCTCATCACGTCTGTCATCACCCTTTAAACAAACGTTCACGATCAGAAGTTCAATTGAGAAGAGAGAGATATCAAAGAAAGAAAGAAAATTGAGCAAAAACACGGTCCCAAGATTTCCTCGAACTTTCGAGCCATTGATGATGCGAAGCTCAAATCTTCAAAGTTGATTTCCAACACTCGCGACATTTTTTGGCTCCTCTTGAGATCCGCTGCTCTCCCCTTCGCCGCCGGCCCGCAGCTGCCCACTTCGCCGCTCTCTCTTGCCATTCTCCCTTGCCACTTTCCTCTCCGCCGCTCTCTCTTTCCGCTCTCTCTCCCCCGCGATTTAATTTCTTCCCTCTGCTGACGTGGCGGCCAGGTGGCTTCCGTCCCGTCAGCCTCCGCCGTGGACTCCACGTTGATGCACAGTGGACTCCGATTTTGCCATGTCAGCAGTTGGGTTAGATCTGACTAGTTTTATCAAAGGTTGGGGTAGATCTGGGGGTTTTATAAGGTTGGGGTAGATCTGGCGGTCCGAGAAAAGTTTGGGGTACCTTGTGACATTTACCCTATATAAAATTAATGAGTGACGTGAAAAATTGAGTGAATAATCAATGAATTCATAAAAAGTATTGAATAACATAATATACCAATTACACCCCTCTTAATTATTTTTCCATCCAAATAAGGAATTGCATGATGGTGAAGACCAAGGATATGTGAAATAATAAGAAAATTATTATTATATATTTTTCCATTCACAAATATTGAACTTACATAATCTAAAATAAATCATAAACTCATTAAAAAAATGATAACTTGCGTAAACTGGCATGGTATTCTTGAAATACATGAATTCCATAATAGCATGCATCTATTGATATGCATTGAGGAAAACATTAGTCAACAATCTTGCCATTGCATGAACGAAATGCATGCTATCACATGTTGCATGTGCGCAACATGCAACTTGTGCGACACAAAGGTACCACATGGGCATAACATGGTGCCTAGCCTCATGACAAAGTGCATATTGATTTTAATGTTTTTGACAGCAATATAATTCATAAAAAAATATTTCTAATTTTCCTATTCACCAAATTATAGGTATGAAAAGGCCAAATCCAAAGGGAACATAAGTTTTGAGAAGGTGACTTTATTTGGAAGATAATTTGATGATGAGAGAAGAATATGGTAGATGAGAATTTGGAGAGAAGAGATAATATAATGATATCCCTAATATATAATATAAATTTATCTATTTAGTAAGAAATATTTAAGAATAAAGATGAGAAATTAGATTAGAAATGGATTAGACTAGATGATGATGGGTATTTATCCTAATAAAAAAAGATATTGATCTACTCATAATCTATATGAATTGAGTTAAAGGGATATATAGAAATGAGAGTCACATACCTTGCTTCTTTATTATCCTCGAGATTTGGCAATCTACTAAAGGCATTCAAGTAGTTCATCCAGATCTTGCAACTTCAAATCAAAGCACTCTTAAACAAGAATAGATATCTTCTATTATTTTTCCACTCAATCAATTATTTTGGGGGCAAATAATGAAGGTTATTGCAATGAAGGAGGGCCAAATCCATGGAGTTCTAGGGTTAACTCCTTTGGCTTGTTCCACGGAAAAAATGTAATAGAATGATGAAGATACAGCTCACGGAGACACATTTGATATTTACTGTAATGTCCATTTGTTTTCTCGTGTTTTTCAACGTTATTTTCAATTTTCTGCTCTCTTGGAAGTTGAATATCATGAAAATATGGGAAATGGGGATGTGTCGAGCACCCTACATCCCCCCCACCCTTCTTCCTTTTCTCTTCAACTGCACCCTTCATCCCTTTCTTCCTCTTCTCTTTAACTGCACCCCTTCCATGCTGGCCTTTTTGCACGTGATCAGCGAAAACCATGCAAATGCCCTACATGATTTATTTCTGCATGGCGTGATTTATGTGTTTGTGGGCAACGCGTTGCTTCCGGCGAAGGCAACTCGAGCTCACACGTGCGTTGCGACGAAGGATTGAGCAACACGCCAGAGAAGGAAGAAGAAGGTACGGGGACGAACATCCAAGGAAATACTAGGAAGAACTCTGCGAAGCCTCTCTTCTTACCGTACATGGATAAATTCACAAGGCGATTCTCAGTGGGAAGGCCAGATGAAGGCGCCGATAGCGAAGCGTCTCTTGAAGGCGAGGTCTCCGGCAACAGGGAGACCGTACTCAGTGAAGACAGTCGATTCGCCATTCGGGCATGACCCGGTAGTCTTCCTCCTTGTACCTTGGATAATGTAATGGCATCTGGAATTCGCTTTCCGCTGCTTGTCTCTGCTGCACCGCCTCCATTCTTTCTTCCTTCTTGCTTTTTGTTCGTGAGATCTGTACTTGTTTTATAGAGAGTGAGGATGCTGTCGCCAACTGTTCGAGAATGTACGCTGGTTGGTTGGCGAGGAAAGAGCGCCCAGAAGGCGGTGACGGGAAACAGGTGCCATGCGCTGCCCTTCACCAGGTGGTGTTCCCATTGCGCTGGACGAGGTGACTGCAAAGGCGGTGATACTAACCGCCATGTGGCGTGTGATACCCTTGCAGTGCCGTTGGTGCAATGAAGAGGCCACGTCGTAGGTGAATCGTGATGGGCCCAGAAGATCTACTGAGCCCATTAAATGCTGTCGCAGTCGTAAGCGATGGAGCGTCGTCCAGAACTTTTAATAAAATCTATTTTCGGCCCAGACAGTAAACGTAGACTCGAAGGAATTACCGCTTATGGGCCGGTTTTAATTTGTGAAGGCCCACGTAGAATGGCTGTCAAAGTATCGATAGTGGTTTTCTCTCTCTCTTCTCTCTCTCTCTTCTCTCTCTCTCCTGCAGGATGCAGACCAACAGTTCCCACAGTTCCTCCAGCTCCCCTCCTCCCCCCCCAAATGCATGACAAGTTCTACGAGAATAACCGATCGGCTAGAGAGAGAGAGAGAGTCAAGAGCGTAGATCTGACTTTAAATTCTGCTCGGTCCTCCACAGAGAGAGAGAGAGAGAGAGAGGGTTGTCCGGTTGACGGACATGGAGCAACTGCTCCATACCGGAGAGGTTGTCGACTCCTTGAAGATCACCACGATCAACAGATCTCATTGCTCTCTCTTGACCGACGTCCTAACCCTCGCCTTCGACGCAGCCTTCCAGGAGATCAAAGAAACCCTACTTTTCTTCGAGAACCACGCCAAATGGAACGCCCCCACGGACCCCACTCCGCCCGCTTCACAGAACGTTACTCCGCACCGAGCTCTACGTTCAGCAATGCACGAAACCAGAGACCAGCTATTCATGGCCATTTTTCTCTCATCCCCGCCTCTGACTGCAGCGATCTTCTCCTCCACGATCTCCTCTCTTGACTTCTCGCGGCTGTGGAGTCCATAAAACCCGCCGGAGAGATCGCCCGCGATGACCCAGAACACTCCCGCCGGCAAAAACTCATCTTTCAAAGGGATACGACGAAGACTGGCTAAACACAGATCTTTTCCGCCGGCGGGGTCTCCTTTCTGGAAATATCTCCGGCACACTCACCGGAGCTAGTAACGACGACCGGCGAGACATCCAGGAAGCGTCGACGACCGGATGGCTAACCTTACAGAAGTTTCAACGGTCAACCTCTTCCCCAGCTCCACCCTGGTCGCCAGCAAGGACTACTAAGTTCGTCGCAGTCTAGGCAGCGGTAGCCAGGACAAGGAGGTAAACTGGATGGGGGAGAACTTCGTGGTCAGTCACTTCTTCGGAGACATTAGGCCATGGACTTCCGAGATAGTCTACCTCTGCTCTCTCTCTCTCTCTCTCTCTCTCTCATCCCAACGTTCACTCTCCCCTCGGCGCCTTCTCGGGCAAGGACAGAAGAGAGTGCTTCCTCCTCATGGAGCTCATGCACCGGAGCCAGAGCAGTCACGTGAGGGAGCTCACGGAGCGGAGGCGGCGGCGCCACCCGTTGACTTTTCCAACGCCGGTGCTATATTGATCCAGATCGCTCGAGGAACGGAGTACCTCCGTGAAAAACAAATTTACCTCGGTAACTTGAGCTCGGCAACTGTACTATTGAAACGGGTGGACAATCACGTGAGAGTGAAGGTCACCGCCGAGTAGACAAGGAACTGGACAGATGGACGCAGAAAGCTTTAGGATGGTTTGCTTGCTAGTTCTAATATGGAAGAGCATTACAGAAGTAGAATCAAACTTACTTAAAATATGGATTAATCAAGTTTAATTTAGTATAAAGATGAGTAAGGGTTGAATTTCTTGAGAATTAAGATGCTTTAGAATTTGATCAAATTAGACGATGAATTAGAGTAGAAAATTAGAGAAAATATAGATTTGGAAAAAAGACTCAAATGTCTGTCCATGGTATCAAAAATCACTCAAAGTTGACCTATATCCATAGTGAAATTGAAGAGCGGAATAAGAGAAAGAAAATCTCTCACAAAGAGATAGAAAATAATATAAATTTTTGAAATCTCGCTTCATCAAAAACTTTGAAATTGAAAAAAATAATGATAAAATGATAATAGATTAGGATAATACACAAAAACTAACCCAAGTATATGCTTGAAATAATACAATTGATTGCCGGATCAAGGCTTTTTATTTCATGATTTCAAAAATAGATGTTTCAGATTTCATAGAAAAATCAAGGAGAAATTGGTCAATTAACATGTCATCACGCAGGGCACACTTGTCATGTCAACACGCACTAATATGACTTAAATCAAAATAAATTCTAATAAAATTCAAAATAAATTTAAAAAACTCTAGAAAAATTAGAAATGTATATCTTTTAAAATATTACTCTTTTTTATCCAAATTTTTGTTTGATAAAAAATAAAATAATCTATCATTCTATACAATTTAACTCCAAAATACGTTCGCGTCCCGCATATTGCTTATATAGTGGGAGTTTTGGGTCGTGATATATGAGTAATCCGGGTATGGCACATTGGTAGGCGCAAAACGCAGTTTTGAGATATTTATAGAGGACAAAGGATTATATGCTCACATACACAAAATCGAGATTAGAGATCATTGGGTATTCAGTATTCTGATTTTGCCGGATGCAGTGATAGCGTAGAAGATCTACTTTAGGGCTATGTAGTTTGCTAGGCGAGGAGCTATCTCATGGAAAAGCGCTAAACAAACACTTATAGCATCTTCCACTATGGCAGCAGAATATATAGCATGCTATGAAGCATCAAATCATGGCAATTGGCTGAAAATTTTTTTCATAAGTTTAAGGGTAGTTCAAGGAATTGAAAGACCACTTAAGCTTTATTGTGACAATCAGTTAGCCGTTATGTTTGCCAATAATAATCGGAGCTTGACAAAATCTAAACATATAGATATCAAGTATCTCGGTTATTAAAGAACGAGTTCGAATGGACAACTATCTATTGAGCACATCGGTACAAACTCCATGGTAGCAGATCCACTTACTAAAGCATTCGGCTTCAGTTTTCGTGAACATATTGCATATATGGGTCTCCAAATCATATGACGATATGTAATTTCAGTGGGAGTTTGGTGTATTTCGTGTGCTTACTATGTAATGGACATGTTGTTTAAGTGTACCATTATGAACTTAACTTCAGCTGATCTCTCTCGAACTCGAGGACTAAGTTGAAAATGTACATGTATGAATCACATTTCATGTAATTTTCATGCTACACATCCACACACGATCTATGTCATTCATTCAATCAGTATATGTGATCATTGTTTGGGTTCAGTTACTGCTCAATGTGACGAAAATCCCTTTGGTTCGTTGCTGGTTTGATGATGGACAGATTGATGAGAATGTTCGCGAATGATAGCATCAAGTTGAGCTCATAAAGTGATAATTCACAATATTCGGTTAATACATATCTTGTCCAAGTGGGAGATTGTTAGATCTAATCTCATTAAGTGGACATAGTTATGTATTATTGTGAATTAGCTATCATTATAATCCCATTAAAGTGATTCAATTATGTTTAATCTGGGAATTACGACATTCATTTATGTGTGTGGAGGTTAATTATGTGTAGAGAGCAGATGAAATCGGTCATTAGTCAATAATGGGCTATCTAATGACTCGATTAGAGGCTTAAGCTTTCCTTTATCCCTATAAATAGGAGGCCATAGTCCACTTGGATAACCTGATGCTCATAACCCTCAAGAGAGAATCCCATTTCCTCTAGAGATCAGGAGGTTACATCAGGGATATTCAAGAAGACTATTCTCCGATTCAGTAATCTACTCCGATGAAGATTAATCCGGTGAATCCAGGTATGTGTTTAATTCCAGTTTATCAATCTGATTATTCTGATGAATCATGATGCATATTCTAGTTTCCAACACATCCTATCCTCTCTTACTTTTCCCCTCATTATCCATATTCTTCATTATATAATCCACACCATTTTCTCTCTTACCTCTCTTCTCTTCACAATCACAATCCTCTTCACTCTTCTCATAATCCTCTACCGAATTATCCTTCTTCATAGTCTCACTAATATATACGTCTATTTTCTGTATTATCACTTGTGTTCTATTACATGATATAAAATTATAACAGAATAATCATATTTATTAAAATAAACACATCATTCTCTCCATATCCTTTCTCACTCAACGCATTCATAAAATTTCATCCTCACTAATATTCCTATATTTCTGAAATATCCTATACAATATCCTCTCTAATTTATACATTTAATTCCTTAGTGATATCATTCATAGATCCTCCATAAATTTGTAGGAATATTTCATAAATAATTTCAGTAGATATTCATATTATATCTCACTCATTTCTCCCTCATATTTTGATATTTACAGCATTATCTTCTTACATATCATCATTTCGAAATATCCTACATCAGATTAGATGCTTGGAATGGAAGATGAGAACATAGAAAGAGGGATAAATATGGAATGGAGCATGTGGAGATGAATGTGGAGTGATAATTTTGTGATTTGAGATAAAGAAATAAATGAGAATTGAGATGAGAAAATGAGATTAAAAGGTTTCAAAATGGGGATGATATAATGGTAAGGTGAGAAGGATGGACGCCTATAGCAATAGATTAATGAACAATGACGGTGTAAGAGATTTATGATGAGAAATGATGTCAGCCCACTACATTATGAATAAATAAATAAGTAAAGTGTTCTACTAAGATTATGAAGATGATCACAAGGAAGAGGTTGATTGGGAGTCACTCTACACGACCTCTTTCATGATTCTTGTCCTAGGCTAGGTGATGCTAGATCTACTCCAATCACAATCTTTTCTTGATTGTGTCTCCATGGTAGGAATGATCATAAAAATCCTCTCTCCTAAGGCTTTGATCTCCTCTCTATTACATTTTTAGTATATTTTGTTTGGTTGCAAGGTCGATAAACCTTCCAAATATTTTAGCAAAACATCAAATGTAACTAGATACGTTGAATTGGATATTCAAAACATTGAGGCACCAAGAACAGACGGTCCTATCATCTAGTATGTATGAGATGACATACTTACAAGGCTCCCTTGGAGGAGTTCTAGAAGCTATTCAAGTGTCTAGCCTCTAGCAGTATCCATGATAACATGCTAATTGGACATGATAATACATGATTATTAATGCATATGAAGGCATAAAAGATTTCTTTCCTATGCATGTTATCATTATTTATGAGTATTTATGAAAAAAGTCATTATAATCTCAAAATACTTTCATTTAGGGTTAATTATGATGAATTAAAGATTAATAATTTTATACCTCTTTACTTGAGATTATAAGTAGTTTATAAAGTTAAATAATGAGAGAAATAAATTTTTATAAACATTCATTTAATTTTCTAAAGTTAAAATCTTAAAGAAATGACTGTATTTTTGAAATAGAAATTAAATATCTTGTTATTTATTAAATTTGACTTTTTAGAATGATAGATATCTAAATTTCTGATCAAATGAAAGAAATTTGGATTAATTTGAAGTTATATTTTGAAAGTTGTGAATTTTCTAATTTTTAGGGATTTTTCTAGAATTTTTCTGAGTTTTTAATGAATTTCTCAGGATTTTCTGGAATTAAAAATCAATTTTTCTAATTTAAAATCAAAATTTCAGATTATTTAAAGCGCATAGGTGATGTGGCTGAATCTCGGAGCGTCCGATCGATCGTGATCGCTGATCGCGCGATGCGGACGTGGCGCATCGTGGGACGTCCGATCGTGCGTGGAAATCGGGTTATCGACTAATCTACCTCTAATACATGCTAAAGTTGACAACTCGACTAAAGGCATCATGAAGATGATACTATGTCACTGAATCAAAGGCTTTAGATAACAAAATTTTGACCATGAGACATCAACATTTGAAGCACGGAAGTCTAATGCATTTTGAGAGCAACTAATGAAAATTCCAGATAATCTCACATAAAAACATGAAAGAAATTCAAAACCTTCCTTAATAAGGTGAAAAGAGCACGAGTTAGGCCAAGAATAGAGTCATCTAGAGTTTAAGCACAAGATGTAGGAGATGGCCCTTTAGAGGTTTTAGGCTTGGAAACGCCTTTAAATTTGATATTTCAACTCTAAATCATTGAATTAATGGTTTTGAGGGAATGTGGACTGATATTGCACTACATGTTTGTCAAGATTTCACAATTTCAATCATTGAGTGCATCAGAATACATTGAATCAGATATTCAAAAACATAGAGGCACTCAAGAATAGATGATCATATCATCTTGTACTTATGAGAAAATATACTTACAGGGTTCTCTTTAAAAGAAGTTCTTGAAGCTATTAAAGTGTCCACCCTCTAGAGGTATTTCCTCATGATCTCTAGATGGTTGGATATCACCTTCAAAGCTCTTCACCAAGAGAATAAGAGAAGAAAAGAGATAACTCACATAAGGCTTGCATGGGCACTGTTGAGGATCTTTTTTTATAAAGGAGTCTAAAGTATGTATCCAACTAAGCTTAAGTATCCATCAAGATTCTAGGGATGAGATTAGACAAAATCCACATAAGGCTTGCATTGGCACTGTTGAGGATCTTTTTTGATAAAGGAGTCTAAAGTATGTATCCAACTAAGCTTAAGTATCCATCAAGAGTCAAGGGATGAGATTAGACAAAATCCACCAATAAATTTGGAGAAAACAACCTTCTTAAATGGGATGACAAATGTTTACAATAGAGGTCCAAAACAGTTAGGACAACATGAGAAAAGAGAACAAGTTCATTAAAGGGACTAACCAACAAGAAGAGCCACACTTAGTGTCACCTCTTCACAAAGCTTCTTTCAAAGATGTTATGTTTCCCCCCTCTATTTTTTCCAACTATCCAAGTAGCTTGACCCTTCCTTCACAAGGGTTTCACTCCCTCAGGATGCTCTTGAGTTGTTTCCTTAAGGTTTCCCCAAGCTTGGGGTGAGCTCCTCCTTACTACAAGCTTCTAGAGACTCTCTCTCTCTAGAAGATGTCCATAAATTTCTAGAACATCTAGAAAGATCCGCAAGCTTTTAGAAATATCCAAAATCTTTTTAGGGTAATCTAGAAGACTTCACAAAGCTTCTAGAAGAAACATGAGAAGATTCTATAAGCATCTAGAAGATTCTAGAAAGCTCTAGAACATTCCGGAAGCTTCTAGAATAGAGAGTTAACCAAGTCAACCCTCACAGATACCTTGAGTTATGGTTGTTCTCCCCCAATATGTGGACATTTGGTATGTAGATTTTTCATAAAAATCTTCATAATTATATCTATATCCACCAATATCCATAGACCTTATGTGTGTGACTCTCTAGGTTCATATATCTCACTACTTAATAACTCTATAGACCGAATAACACATTATTGGTCAACCTTAATTAATTATTTATATCAACATATAGATTAATTAATCAAGGATTTATTTAACCTATTCGATAGGTTGAGTTGCCCGCCCATTGGGTGCCAAGCTACACCACGTACTTTAGGAGATATAGAGTATGTATGAACTATAGAACCTTTTTCATCATCGCATTTCTATGTATATATAATCTTTCATACATATAAGACTCATGAATGACTTAGGGTATGGTTAACTATCAAACCCTAATCAGTCACTCAATTTAGTACTGATGCAAGTAAGAAATCATTAAGAATAACTTTTCTAATATTTCTATTTTCTTGGCCTAGGATTTAACCACATCTCATTCCTTAATTTGATATCCTCTTATACCGAGGATGGATGATCCCATCTTTACCCCTCAATCATCTTCGAGGACTTCATGTTGTATCCAATCGGTGATGGTTTAGAGATCCTGTGGCTAGGGATTCGCAAGTTATAAGCAAAACACAGTCATCCGTCCACAAGATGTCTTTGGTGTCTCACGTCAAAGGACCACATACACAACCGTGACATGAATCAATATGATTGAAAATTAGGTATAATACTATTCAAGGATTCATATGAATCAATTCAATGAAATCCTGCAAAGAGCACCCATAATCTATCTTTTGTGTCTACACATTGATGGCTACATGATCGACCATATTCATCATATGAGTTGAATCAGATAGTGTATTTCTTTTCAAATAATTCGATGTCCCTCTTGAATATCCCACGAATAGGAATGTTTAGAACATACATTTAAAGACTAGTGATCATTGCATTATGATCGAATCATAATTCACTTAGTCATTGCATATGTATGAACTTCATTACAAACATTTCACAAGAATAACAATGAATAATTTTCATTTCAATAAACATACATAAGATACATGGAAGTGTGATTGGGTTATAGGCCACATAGTATAGATCACATAATCTATGTCATCATGCCCATGAAAGACAAGCCTAAAACCATCTAATCCTAAACTCCTCTTCATGCATGACTAACTAGAGTTGAAACTTTGTTTACTTTCAAGTATAAACCCATACCTTTCAAATTAAGGGATGCTTTCCTCAGCCTATGCATCTAAATTCCTAAAAGGCTTGAATGATATCATAGAATATTTAAAATTCATATATTAGATATGACATGATGTCCTTGAAGGTATTGATTAGTAAATATAGTATCATCTGCGCTTAATGATTGAGATGTGACTAAATCCTTAGCCAAGGTAGAAGAAATATCAAGAAGGCATTCTCAATGATTTCCTCTACACATCAATACTAACCAAAATAATTGACTAAATTTTGACATTTGATAATACCCTACGTCATTCATGAGTCTTTCACGAATAAAACATGATATGAACACAGTAACAAATGATGGCAAGGTTCCATTATAGAGTTCTGATACATGGAGAAGCATAATCGTGTAATCATCAAAAACACACATCCATGAATCAAATTAAAACCAAACTGACTTATAATATGAATTAATCAAGTTTAATTTAGTATATAGGTGAGTAAGGGTCCAATCTATCGAGAAATATTGTGTGTTCTTGAGATGTTTTAGAATTCAAGCAAATCGGATGATGAATTGGGGTGAGAAATTAGGGGAAAATATAGATTAAGAAAGAAGACTCAAAGATCTGTCCATGGAATCTAAAATAACTCACATCAAATCTATATTTATGCAAAAATCAAAGAGAAAAAAGTAAGAGGGAGAAAATTGTTTTGCGCAGAGATAGAAAATCACTCGCAAAGAGAAAGAAATGATAAAAATTTAAGAAATGGTAAAAAGAAATAATAAATGAGAGAAAATTATAAAATTCACTTAATATAAGGTTCAAAACTGAAATCTAAGTCTAAATGATGATATCTAAGGGAGAATACACAAAAATTAAATGAAAATCACTCTCAAAATGATCTTACTAATTTCTAGATCAAGACTTTTCATTTTGCATTTTTGAAAATGGGAATTCAAAGTTCAAGCTGCAATTTCTCCCATTCTCTTGATGAAATCTTGACTTCAAGAGCTCTATTGATTTGGAAACAACTCTATAACATGATTGAAACGAGAGATTCAACGATCATGATGTCCAAAAGTCTCAATTAATATGAAGATCCAAGAATATGTTCATCATCGAAGGAGATAACATTTTTAAGATTTTGAAAATAAGTGTGGCTATTAGATCTTCTCCTTGATAAGATTAATATTCGTGATGGAATCTGAAGAGGTGAATTGTTATTATTACGTGGTGACCATCGGATCTTCATTGGAGCGCCAAGATTGAGCCACTTTGCCACGTGAAGAGGAGGCATTGTTAGATTTCATCCATTTGATTATATCATACGCCTTAAATCGTGCCATGTGTTATAGGAGCCCATTAAATCATGGTCTTTATAAATAATTAGATGAATGGTCAAGATTGCTAGAGAAATGTAAAGAAAATTGCCACCAAAAATGTTGTGCGATGTATCCCTCCTTTTAAGTGATCATCAACAATCACAATTTAGTCCAAAGATCAAAGGTTCCATGGCATGCCAGGCATCTGTGTCCAAATAGAAAAACATAATCCAACATTTAAAACATGAGAGACATTTACAAGTATAAATATGGTGACAATTTAATTAAATTAATATAAGGCCATTAAGGGTACTTAACGATAAAATCCCCTAATATATGCCACATGTGTGTTACTGTGCGCCACGTGGAGCCCTTAAACGTAGTTGTGTTGCCATGAAAGCATAAGCACCATGTCAAAGCACGCTTAATAAGATGAATTCATAAAAATTCTAAAAATTCTTTAAAAATCCCTAAAAAAATTTAAAAATTCTTAACATTTTTTGATATTTTTAAAAACTAAATAAAAATAGATTCATAAAAAAATTTCAAAAATTATAAAACCCTAAAAAAATTAGAAACTTCATAACTTTTTAAAAATACGACTCCTTTTTAATCTATTTTTATCAAAAAAATTAAATAATCTATCATTCTGAAACTCAATTTAAGAAATAGCAAGACAATAATTATTTTAACTCTAAAATGCGCTAAATTCACTTTAAATTGTAAAAGTAGATAATTTAGAGCATATATAAAAATATTTTATCTTATTATACTATACATAAAACTCAAATAAAGTCTCAAATAAAATCAAGTGAATCTAGTTTAGAATTTAAGCTCATAATGCATGATTAGCCTCTAAAATGATTTATTTTGAGATTTTTTATGTAAATTGCACATAATGATGAAAATGCACTCAAAGTATGATAACATATATCAAAAAACATATAAATGGTACCCTAATATGTACTAATAAGCATGTAATTATAAGTAAATTATATATGTTATCAATATACTCCATATTTTTCTAGATCAAGTGGTGTATCTTTGCACCTATTGAGCTAGTAACTTAAATTGTAAGCATTATTGGGACAAATCAATATATGATTAATTAGTTTAGATATTGATACAGTTAATTAATAAGGTTGATCAATAAGTGTTATATAATATATAGAATTTTAACTAGTGGGCCTAGAGGGTTTCACACATAAGATGAAGGAATATTTCTAAAAGTAGATGAAATTTTGAAAACTTTTATGAAATTTCATAAAATTAAATTTAATAAATAAGGAGAGAATGACTAACTCTAAGGGTGTCCATTCTAGCCTTGTTGAAAACTTTCCCCTTCCTTCTAATTCTCTTTTAGTGAAGAGTTTCAGTAGGATATCTAACTATCCAAAGATCGTGTAGACAATACTAGAGGTTTGACACTTAAACAACTTGAAAGACTCCTTCAACGAGCCCCATAAATATGGATTATAACCTGTATTGCATGATATGATCGTCTTTTTTTTTCTTTAATCATTTTAAATGTTTGATTTAATGTCTTCCATTGCATTCAACATTTTGATCAAAATCTCGAGGGCTTACCAAGTCTCAAATGCAAAAGTAGTATTAGATCCATGTTTTAGTCTTGACAAGCTTTCCAATGAGCGGAAGAATTGTAAAAAATAGACAATAAATTAAGAAATTATTGACATTTTAAAATCAAACCTTCATCAAGGGCCGACGTCAAGGCCAAGAGTCTTCAACGCAGACTAGTGAGCTAGAGGCAACCCCAACACCTTGGCGATTAGAGAGTGGGGTCAGCTGATGTGGCAGGCCCAAAATCTAGACATGCTCTAATGCTTAAAAACCTTCTCTTTTCATTTTAACTTTTTTTCTCTCTTCACACTCTCTATATTTTTTTTTCTATCATCCTGATTCTCCCTCTTTTCCTTATCGGTGCCCTGATTTGGATTTTTTTTTTTTTTCTCAACTAGAAAAGCTTTGTCCCAAGTCCTCTTTGCTCGCCTTCTTCTTCATGAGCTTTGTCTGACCTAGCTATAGCGTTATCACTCATTTCAATACTTTCAAAATAATAAACAGGATCTCTTGATCAAGTGTTTAGGAGTTAAAATGATACAATATCTACATCAAGAAATAAATGAATATGGTGTCTCTATCTCTGTCAACTATGCAAACGCTGACTTTGACGCTTCTCACGAATTCTCTCTTCTCTGTCATTTTCCTAGACTTTTCCGTCTTCACTGTCAGATATTCTTGGTGCTCTAGACAGGAGAATTATCATTTCATTGGAGACTATCTTGCCTGACAAGATCTCCATTCATTAGTCTTCAACTCTGAAATAGAAGGCAGATAAATAATACAGTTTATTTTGTGTTAAACGTCATTCTCCTAGTAAAAGAGAATGACACACGTGCATTTCATCTCCAAATAAGACGACTAGAGTGGACCCTCTTCTCTCTGGACAATCTGATCCTCATTTTTCCTCAAATTTCACCAATATACCATGAAAGTATATCCATAGAGAGGCTTTAGAAAACCAGAGGGATGCAACAACATTCTCTACGAGCAACTTCAGCAGATGACTTGACGAGGGTGAAAAAAATGAAGATTTAAAAACGCTCTCGAAGAGGTCACAATTGAGACATCTGCAGTTTCGATCCAACCAGGTGAAGTGCCAAGGGTTCAGCTTGGGGTCTGCATATGTCCCCTCCAGTGTAAGGAAAACTTGGCAAAAAGAGACCAGAGGAATTTTATCTTCTGAGAAGGCTTCCCTGCCAGCCTACTTCCTGGCGAACATGCTGTTATCGACCCATCCCATCCCATCCCATCCCACAGGCACAGGAGAGAGAGATGGAGAGCGTAAAATGACAACCACGGATTATAATTCCGATGGAGAGAAAAAATTAAATAGAATCCTTCACCATACGAAAGCTACAACTTAAGCTGCAAAATTATAGTTCAGATACGAAAACAGATAAAAAGATCCGAGGAAAATAAGTTGCTCAAGACGAGGTACCACTGCGCAAGGCACCACTCTTCTTCGGCTTCCTGGTAGCCAGCTGTGTCTCGGGCTGCAAAAATTGATTATTACACTCATGCCCTAGACGAGAGATCTAGAGGGAGAAAGGCACATACCTCCTTCTGGACGGCCTCCTCCTTCTCGGACAATATCAACTCGATGTGGCAAGGAGATGACATGTAGGCTGCAAGAAATTGGTGTATGATTTTAATTAGAGCAAAATAATAAACTTCTGAAATCTAGAAAATACTTACGGTTGATCCTTCCGTGGGCACGGTAGGTTCTGCGCCTCTGCTTTTGAGCCTGGTTTACTTGAATGTGAGAGATGAAGAGCGTGTCCACGTCCAATCCTTTCACCTAGAAAGAACAGAGATGCTACGTTTAGCCACAGCATGCAAAACCCTAGAATTTTCTCACTGGATCAGTACCTCCGCATTGCTCTCGGCATTCTTGAGAAGATCAAGGATGAACTTGGCTGACTTTGCGGGCCAGCGACCCTGCCCATTAGGGTGGCGGTTCTTGGCTTGGGCTGTGCGACCTACTCCGCGACAGAATCTAGTGAAGGGGATAGCTTGCTTATGGGCAATGACATCTTCCAGATATCTCTTTGCTTTGGTCAAAGAAAGCTTCCTGATGGCGTGCGCAGTTTCTCTGGTGTTCTGAAGTCATTATATCATAGATCAGTATCATAGGAGGCATTTTGAAATTTAGACGACATGAGACTTAAAATAGCAGATGAATCTATCTTCTTCTTGTGAATCTACACTCATTACTAACAGAAGTACAGATCTCGAAAAGTACTTCGACGGATTACATTCAGAATATCTCGTAGTTACTAGGAAATTGTGATGTTAATAAGAGAGGATGACAGGATAGACCTTAAAGTGAACCCTCAAATCTTGTCCCATAGCCTTGGCCGCTGCACAACAACAGACAAGCGTAGAAAAAATATTAGTCATATAGAAAAAGGATCTATCCACAAAAGAAAAGTAAATTAAGTATACCATAATCGATATCCTATGTGCAGATAATAAATCAAACAGACATCAAAGACTGAAACATAGTATACATGGTTAAAGTAAGCTGATTACTCGCTTATTCCGACGCCAAAACACAACTTGTTAGAAAAAAAAAAAACTCCCATCAAGAGGTAATATCCAAAATCTAGGTCACATACATAAACGAATAAAAATCGGAATAACGAAAGTAAGATACAGAAAGGAAAAGATATAAAACTTTGCTCACATTTGGTCGGATTGCCCGGCTCTCTCGAGTATTTCACCTGCAGAGCAATGATTAAGAAACATGTCATGAGATCATTTCGAAGAGAAATTTGATGATAGAAGTAATAATATTAATAAAGCAGACGACGAAAGCAGTAAATCAACAGAAGAAGCGGAGCAAAGGGATATTTAGTACCATGGCGACGGACGGAGAGATGCTCTTTGGGTACCTCTCCTCTCCTGAGTAGAGAAGTTGGGCAGCGGCAGAGAGAGGGAGGTTAGACAGTATTTATATCAGGAAACGGAAACCCTAGATGATGTTACGGAATTACGGGCCGGTGAGTTGGGCCCGGTAAGGTTGTTCCGTTTGTGGACCGGACCGCCTGAAAATGGCCGTCTTTCCGTCTAAGTCTCGTGATAAGCCGTGTGTGATTTATTTTAATGATAAAAATACCAATTTCTTTTGAATTTGTGGATATGGACTAGATCCATAGTATATTCAATAGATACGGATTATATTGGTGCAATTCTTTTCTGATAGGGTTTTCCAATAATGATTAAAAATATCAAGATGTCGTAATCAAATTATCAGTTGGCAATGTATAAGAAAGTCAATTTTAATTGATAGTAATTGCAGACTTAAATTCAATCTCTTTTCATCTTTAGTTAATTAGAACTTTAATTGAATTTTCAAAGGTTTCTATTTTTATTTTCTGAAACATGTGAAAGATTTTTTCACAAAAAAATAGGTAAATTGTTTAAATGAAGAGGCAATACAGTTTCAATATCTTTTTCCTCGATTCCCTCACTTTTATATTTTTAATTAAAATCAATTTTAGTCAATATTTCTTTCCATGTTTCATGGATATTTAATTCATATTTTTTAATTTGAATTTTCATTATTTGACAATGGAGAAACAAAGTCCAAGTGTACTCGTTTCTTAAATTTATAACAAAAAATTATGATGTATTTCTCTCTTTCATATTTTTCCTATTTTACAGTTATTGATGAGACGCTGGCAACCTCATTGGTGAAATAATTGTAATCATGAAGAATTCATGAGTTTTGAGGCTTAATATTCATTGAGAAAAACCTTTCTCCCAGGCAATCTAGTTTATTTTACAATAATGGATGAGACAACAACAACAACCTCACTGCAAATAGTACTTTGTTCCTTTCCTCCTCCCTGGTTGATGATGTCTATAATTTGATAATTTATGTCAATAATCCAAACTATCCAAATATTCAAGTCATTCGTGTATTCTTGCCATGTATGATTCACATATTGGTATTGATTTTTGGTTTTATGTTTTGAATGTTTCGTAAAATTTCGGTAATCCTCTTCTACTTCTACCATTGAACTCCCCCCAACTTCATGATTCATTGCAATTAGGAGAGTTCATTGAGTAATTTCACTACATTGGCTACGAGGAATAGTTGGTCGAATTCATATGATTAAATATTGTAGTTTAATATATTGGAATTGAATTTATGACATGTTAAAATTAAAATTGAAGATCTATATGGATTGATGAATAAACTATCCTATTTTTGGGCCTCAAAATTAAAGCAATTGAAATATTATAAATAAATTTATTGGGTTATGTTGAACCCAATAAAAGAGTAATCAAGAGAGATGCTACGTTTTTTTATTTTAACCTTGGCCTGTAAAAGTTAGATTGATTTATAAATGGAAAATTTAATACATAACAATGGATTGAATCCATAGCCTTGCTCGATAAGAAGAGTTAGTGTATGAATTCACATAACTAACCTCTTCAGCCCTTGAATCCATAAGGGGTGGTGCATGAATTCATGGGCACTGGATCACTCTCAAACAAGGTGAACACTTAGGATGAAGATAGCAAATCTGTCAGATGAGTAGTAATCGTTTCTTCGAGGGTTACATTGGGGAGCTTATATAAACCTCTACAAGTGAAGGGTCTTCCAAGTGACAAGGGCCTTGAAAAGATAACTCAAAGTATTGAAAATACCACTCTCATATCATGCTTGTGTCATGGACTAGACTTGATAAAAGAACAATAAGCTTCTGGGCTATGTCATGCCTCAATAGAGATATTCTAAAAATTATAGTTAAAATTTTTGTGTGTCCCTAGGTGATATTCTATTAATATTGTCAGCTCCAATAAATTCTCCATTGGCCCAATAAGCTCCAAAGTGGGCTTTATTGTCCTTATAAAAAATTAGCTCTTGTGCTTCATCTCAGGCAACATCAAGAGTGGAGTCAAAGAGGCCTATAATAGAAAAATAACCTCGATGGAAAAAATAGTATTACTTGATTTATTAAGTTCGTTCCATTTTATCCATGACTAGACATTTCAAGAAAGGTAGATTGTTTAGTTATGTGCAGGTCAAAGGCTAAGTTAATAACATATAAAGAGGACATCACCAGTTGGAAAATTTTTTATGATTTTTCTAATCTACTGACCCCCCTTGCTCTACATGGAAAATATTCATTTTTTTTATTGAATTTTCATGAATCTCTTGCTGTTAAGATCATTTAAAATATCATTTATCTCGAGTTCTCAAAAACCATTGCTTCAAACTAATTTGATGAAATCAACGAGTTAGACCCGTTTCAAGATCAAATACATCATCTTTTAGTCATACTTCTTTTACTAAAAGATCGAGTTTAAAGTTTTTTTTACTAAAAGATTCATTGAGAAGATCGAGTTTTAAAGAATAACAGAAGAATGAAGAGATTATGATCTATATGCAATCTCTCAAGTGACATGGTTTTACTTTCTAGGCCAATCCAATGATATTTGTGAAAAAAAACTTTTGATTGTCTTGCACAAAAATAGAAAAAGGTTGAATTCTGAATCTAATTAAGAAAATTCATGGACAAAAGTATTTATATTTTGGAAGTTAAAAATGTTCGGTTGTTTAAAGTTTTTGCGGATTTTTTGTGGACTTTTATGAAATTTTTTTGAAGGAAGAGGGGCAAATAAGGCGGAACTCAACGCGGAAATTGACACGGCGAGGGTCTCTGATCATCTGATCAGATTTTTTAAAAATAAAAAATCGAAAAACGATCATCTGATCGAATCCAGGCCCATTTATCGAAAATAGTGATCGATGATGAATTCACGAATAGCAGTAAACGATTCGATCAAAATCGAACTTCGACCAGGATCGCCGATCGAATGCTTCCATAATCTCAGTGACGACTTGCAATTTCGAACTGTACCAAGAAAACAAGAAACTGAAAAATCCGGCGGACATGGATTCTCAGAGAATCATCACCTTCTCGTCGCCGATCGATGCGGTCGATCAGCTGCTGGAGATGCTTCTCGAAATTCCGAGCTCCTCTGTGGGAAACTCGCTCGAAAAGCTCATCGATTCCAGGATTTCTCAGGCGAAGGATAATGCCGCTGAGAGAGCCTTGATTCTAGGTAATACCTTGGCGGAGACCGCTAAAAGGTCTATGAAAAAGCTCGAATCTATTCACAACGCTGAATCCTGGACGTTGCCGGCGGATTTGACGGTGAAGGTGAGGTTTATATTTTTTAGGATCAATCACTGCTTGAGTTTGATGTTTGGCTGAAAAATGCTAAATTAAATTTGTTTTTCTGTTGAATGATGTTCATAGTCTTTGATCAATGTCGTATTCTATTTTTTATTCTAGTGCTAATTTGTTATGTTCGATGCTAACTAAGAAGATAGTAGGTAGGAGCACGACATGTGATCCATTAAACGCCTTGATATTCTAGTGTGAGAAAATTAATTTTATTCGGCTTAAGATTATACTCACTCTATGCTACGAAAGCAAAGACAATAATCGTTGCGAAATTGCTCGTCAGTAAATATAAACGTTTGAACCTTGATCCGTAATTTTTTACTAATATTTATCAGATGAGTGAAAATATTCTATTCAAACGCCTGATATCATGAAATAGATTTGTGACAAAATAGAGACAACGTGTCATTGTGATTAAATCGATATTACTTGGCCTTAGTGGGGTGTGATGAATCTTAATCTACCGCTAAGATTATGATAAGATCCTCCGCACATCTAATACGAGGAGGGTCAGGCCTTTTTAGAAAGTACTCCATTATGGATTTTCCTACCAATCGTGTCATTAATGGCATGAGTGTAGGATTATAAAATTGCAGTATTTTAGGAGCTGATCATTCAAGAACGGCAAGTGTTGGTTGCTGTCTTGGAGATAATCCGGAGGTTCCTCTCTCGGAGGCTTTCTTTCTTGTTCTTCTGCCTTGTACTCTCTCTATGTGTTCCTGTGATTTCCTTCAATACATAACCCTTCATAGCAAGATTCATTTATCTTCACAAGCATAGTCCTATTAGATTACTTTTCTGCTCTCTTCATTTGGGGCCAGTTTATGTCCATTCTGTTCGAAAGATCCATGGTTCAGGATTTACTATTCGTCTCATACTTTTTTGTGGTGATTATCTTACAGTGTTAAAGTTACATGCCTTTTCATTCTAGGTGTTTTCCATGCTTGGCACTCGAAGTTTATGCAACGCGGCAGCCACTTGCTATATGTTGAGCAAATGCGCAAATGACTCTTTGTGCTATGGAAACATTGATTTGACCTCAACAGTTCCAAAGGTCAACGATGCTCTTGTGTGCAAATTTGTTCAACGTGCGGGACAAAATCTGAAGTGAGTGTCTTTTTGAATTTTGTGTTCTCTCTGTTAACCCATTTTTTTTCTCAGGTATCTGATGTTTGCGTCATCCTTTCATTATCTTGCTGATATTCCATGAAAAAGTTATATTTTCTCTTCCTTGATTATATTTATCTAGTGAACCATATCAGTGTGGTTTTTTCCGAATGGTGTTTCCTCTGTAGATCTGGCCTGGTCAATCAAGTTACCAATGCATCCTTATCAAACCATGCCATAAGACGAAGCATGACCTCATTGATTTTGAAACCAGATGTCTGACAACTTCTCTATGATCAGATCACTGAAACTTGGGCTCTTGCTGAAGCCAAACCAAGAATCTTCGACAGAGATATCCCAATACGAATCTTATTCATCACAGCAGAGTGATAGAAAACAAGCAGCAGAAATGTCCTTTCTCACTAGATCATGCCTCTTCTGTTTGAGCATGGGAGACATGAAAGCTGGGTATTCCCTGAGATATATCTTTGAACTCTCCCAATGTTCTAATCAGTTTTTCTTTTAATTTCTTTCACTATTTTGGGTAACAGGTCGTTGCTAAAGAGCTTGCATTTATACAACATTGATACAATCAATACTCACGCACTATGTACAGCATTATCAGCATGTAGATCCCTCCTTGATCTTGAAGTCATTAGCTTGTAAGTGGAATCTGATAGTAGAAACTTGTGGAGTGTGATTTCTGTTGATAATTTTTTTATCTGTTCTTAGTTAAGTATAGCGCTACTTGAAATTATTGACTTCATAAAAAAATCTGACTTTTGTTATCTTTTCTGTTTCAAACATTGCGGTTCACTTTTCATTGACTTTTTTATTTGGACTTCTCCATGGAATCATGCCCCAAATACACTGTTGGTCGGATTGCCACATTGCAAGAACACGGAAAATTCCAATTCCTGAAATACTGCAATCCGTACCTGATCACTCCACGTATGGTTCTGGTGAGAGACCACTTCTCACTTATTGTATGAGGAAGAAAGGAATTAGGCCGGTACTCAATTTCCTCTTTGCCCCCAGAAAGGGAGAGAAACCCTGGCCAATTCCGTCCAAGAGTTATCTGGGTCCTCACCTATGAATGAAGGCAGGGACTACCAAGAGGGGAGTCGAGAAAGTGGAGCCTTGGATTCTTGTTTCCTTTCTTTTCTTCTTCTTCTAATCGTAGTCTTTTCCATTGTTTTGGCAATCCAAGGAAGTGTTTCTTTTACCTGCCTGAAGTCCTGCCATCTTCCCTTAGAGACTTCCACTGCCTATCTGAGTGCGGTGGTTCTTCACTACAGTGCTGCTACCCTCTGCATCTGCGCTTCTGCCCTCTGAAATATCACTGCCACCCACAGCAGCAGTGCTGCCACCTTCTGGTGTAATACTGTCACACTTTGCCCACTTCAGTAGCGCATCACTCAGCTCAACCATCCTTCTTAGTGCTGATGCCCACTTCTGTATCGCTGCCAACTATAACTGTACTATGTTCTCCCATACCTGTCTTGGTCCCTCTTCGATAGAAATGTCCTCTCCTCACTCTTGATTGTGCCCCTGGGTTATGGGCAATTTCCCCTCTTTTCCCGTTTGGGTAGGCTGGGTTGGCCTGGACCAGGCCCTATTGTTCATAGACTTATTAGTGATGGACAAGACTGGGCTATTTTGCTGTGCTGCCCTCCAGCCCAGTTCTTCTGGGCCGGTCTCTGTTTTGCCGTGCCCCTGGGTTACCAAATATTTATACCACTGAAATCTTCTCAAAGTAATAAAAGTTATCAATTTGTCATTGTTCCTTAGTTCAGAATACACTTCTATGTATTGTTTGCTTAGTCAAACTGCTATCCACACATCATTCCTATTTCATTTTCGATTAGTGGGGTCCAATCTAGGTTGACTTCTACTGGGCTTCTGCAGAAGCAAGCAGAATTTGTGAACCACCCAGATCTTTTTCTTTGGTGAATAAAACTCGATGGCTTTGTCTGCAAATTTACTTCTTAATTCAGGATATTACCATATTAAACTGTTGATTTCGTCAAACTTCTGCCCCGTTGAGAAACAATATGAGTCACTTTGTCTTAACCTTCTATTTTGGGCTTCCTCCATGGAAGCATTGAATCTTTTTCCTTTTTGTAGCAATGTCGCTGTCCATTTCTTTTAGATTTCATATCACAGGTCGCACTTATTGGTTGAAAAGACATAAGTTATCCAAACCTTGAGGGAATCTTGAATTATTTATTCCTTTTGTTTCTCTTAGGCAAATCAACTTATGTCAAACCCTAGAATGCATCAATTCTAACTGTCATCTGATGGAGCGACTCGTCTTCAAGTCCTCCAGAACTGTTGAAACACGAAGCAGAGATGTGAGTTTGAAGTCAAAGATTTGTCATGGGTTAGTCAAATCTTGTCCAAATCTGTCTTCTTTCTCTCTCTTGGGATTCAAAGTCAATGACCATCAAGCTCGAATTCTCATGAAGGTAAGTTGAAAGAAAAATAAATGTCAAATAGTTTATCAATTTTAAATTAATTGAAGTTTATATCAGGGTCTTATGAAGCTCAAGTTCCTTGACTTTTCAACATCTTACTCACTCACAGGTTCCTTTTTGAGGTCTGTTCAACATTGTCTGTTTGAATAAGCATTGACTCATTTGATTGACTTTTCCATTATACACTAAATTACTTTTTTTATCCTGGGTTTTGGTATTTTTCAATACCTAGGAATCTTGGGGGCCCGGGATATGCGCTGGAGGACTTGATTCTCCGTGATTGCCCTCATCTCAAGGAAGTGAGGATCAGATAACTGCTCCCTTGATTCTTATTCAATGAAGAAGTAGAAATGACCATATGATTTCCACATTTATGCAGACTAAAGTAGCTTGTTTTCTGGCTGGTCTTCTGGCTGGGGACTTCAAGTTCCTTAAAATCCTGGTGGGTCCCACATATAATACTAGTCAACTTTTACTCTCAATTACATTTCTAAGCTCACATCTTTTGTGGCGACGCTTACAGGATTTTTCCAATAAGAACGGCCTTGCAGCTTCTCTTGACTGTTATGAGAGGTGTTATGACAAGAGGTAAGATCAAATTCATTGACCATGCATTGACTATTGTTTGACTGACGTTATGACTCTTTCGATCAACAGCAATCTTCCTCTAGCCCAAGTGGAGGAGGAGAGGCCAGGATTGGTCATACATGCTGACTTCCCCTTTGACCAAAGGTGTGCAAGCCCTTGTATAGAAAATTCAATGACACAATAATCTTGATGACAGATTATGAACCGTCAGAATTGGTTTGTATCCTTTTCAGGTTTGAAGACTTCGGCGAGATGGAGAACAGCGATTTTGGTGATGACTCAGAGCTGTTTGGGTTGGATAGCTGCTCAGAAATCAGCGAGTACGGTAGTTTGCATGAAGTCAGCTTCACAGGCTTCTTGGAGAGTGTTGATGGCCTTGACTCTGACTATGATTTCATGTGGTGAAATCAACCTTTTCTTCTCCAATTCACTCTGATCTCCCCCTCATGAACCGCACTGCTCACACTTACAACATCTCCCAAAGGTTTTGATATAACTGAGAAACCACAGAAATACTGTGCAGTTTTTGAGGATCAAATGATATTTTTTAGGGTTTGTACAAATCCTTGTTGTTTGAAAAATATGAATTGGTGAAATGCAGAAAGGTTTCATGTGGAGTGGACGATCATCTGTGCAGCAGATGAAGTTTCGAAAAGCTTCAATGAACTTAAGAAAAATATTAAAAGACAGAGCAGGTAGAGAAAGAGAATTTGTGAAATGGGCTGATAGTCATAGAATTTCAGATTCTTGTGGACCCCATATAAGTTGAGTTTTATCTACAGGTTAAATTTCAAATAAACTTAGAAATAAAAATATTCACTAAAAATAATTCGTTTCAATAAAATGTATATATAATTTAATTGGTAATGTTTTTATAATTTTATCACACTTTATGTAAATTCTTATAATTTTACTTCAAATTTTCTATGATAAATGTCCTCAAAAGCTATTGTTAAAAAAAAAAAATGATTCATAGAATATTAAATGTACCAATTGTTGCATAGTGCGCATGCATGCTATGTTGGCTCCCCCTCGCTCACATGCGTGTTGAGATCCATTTTGCACATATGAATTAAATTAAATTTAGAAAAATCTAGAAACATTAAAAATCATAATTTAGTTTGGACTAAAACTGTCATGTTTTCTTTTATTCCCATTCAATGAGTAAACACAAGAAAATGTGAAAGGAACGTATTTTTCTGTATTACTTGATTTGACTTGAAAAATCAAAACCAAGTAGAGAATTCTCTTCTTCTATCTCTTCTTCATAACTGTCTTCACACAAGCTAGCGATCATGAAACTCATGAAAACATGATTAACTTAATTCTCTTGACCATGAAAAAGGTCAAATGACATTAATGCCCATGATTACCCTGCATCATGCAAATGAGCTCTTGATCTACACAACACACTAAATGCAAAAATTTCATGAAAACACTATACCTTACATCATAGTCATGCTGATTGTGTATCAAAATCTGTTAAGAAAGGTCTACATGCCTATATGTAGAACATGTTATATCACAAGTCATTTGCTAATAATGTCACATCTCATTGAGTATGACTACGATGATATTGGCATAACAAAAACAAGTTATTGTTGGAAGCTTGAGTTGCATCTTAGATTCATTAGTATAATCAGATAAATAAAACATAAATAAACTCGTACATGGATTCATTGGATGATTCTTCATCTTGAAATTGGGGTATAGTCTCTTGAATATCCCCAAGATAACTACTTGATCTCTAAAAGAAATGAGAATCTATCTAGAGGGTTATCAGCATTGGGTTACTCAAGTGGACTATGGCTTCTTATTTACAGAGAGCGAGGAAAGCTTAAGCCTCTAAATCAATAATTAGTCGGCCCATTATTGACTATTGACTGATTTAATCACCTCTACGCATAAATAACCTACACACACATAATTGAATGTCTTAATCCCCTCATTAAACATAATTAAATCACTCAATGAGATTAAATGATAGCTAATCCATAATAATACATAACTATGTCCACTTAATAGAGATTAAACCTAGCAATTAATCATATGTCATTTGCTAATACTGCAAGATCTTATTGAGTATGACCATGATGATACCGCCATAGCAAAAACAATTCACTCGATTATCATAAAAGAAATATCTATCATATTTGGTGGTGAACATGCCAAGAAATTTATACTAGAAGACCATGCCCACATCATACTATTTATATATTTACTAGGGAAATTATTACGAAATTTTAACAATCTCTTGGAGATAACAGACTTAAAAAATGTTTTATCTAGAGATATTGGACTTGTGCTAATTTTTTTTTGCCAGAAAATCCCAAATAAGGACTTCAAATTGTTTTTCCCATTTTTTTATTTAAAGTTAAGCCTTTATCCTGAATTTCTTTTAATATACAATTCAGAAACAAAATTTCCCGTCCTCTATAATTACCCCCTTTAACGTCATCTTCTCTTCGTCGAACCGACAAACAGGAAGGAGGATATCACCGATGGGAAGGATCGACCGTAAGGTAGCGTCCGTGGTGGAATCGGCACCGCGGCGCAGACCCTCGACTTCTCGCTCTCCTGTCCGCTCCGGCGATCCCTCCTCCGGCAGGAACCGCCGACAGCCCAGCCGCTCCGTTAGCCCCTTCGACGACAAATACTCTTCGAGGCATCAACACGCCGATCGTCGAAGCAGAAGCCCCGATCGCGGCCGATATACTGACCGCCGAATCTTCGATGGACCTCGTTCTAGAAGTCCCGTTCGCCGATCGCCCGGAAGCCCACCCGAAGCTCCAAGCCCTAATTTCGAGGAGAGATATTCTTCGAGGAATCGATCGCTCGATCGGCGTCGATCTAGAAGCCCCGATCGCCCTCGACATATCGATAGGCCCCGGGCCAGAAGCCCCGATCGCGACCGATATTTCGACGACGGAGACCCTTATTCCTCGATTCCAACCTCTTTCAAAGGTCGCGGAAGCGGAAATCGGAACCCTAATTCGGATGATTCTGACGATGAAGAGCTCAAAGGACTAAATTATCAAGATTATCGTCGTCTGAAGCGCCAGAAACTTCGTCGGAAATTGAAGAATTGCATCTGGCGCGTCACTCCGAGTCCTCCGCCGGGTCATTGGGAGAATTTTGAGTCTTCCTCGGAGGAAGAGAAGATCTTGGAGATCAAGCCAAAGGAGGAAAAGAAGAAGGAAATCTCCGAGGAGAGTTCGAGTGGAAGTTATTCTACTGAATCCGACGAGGATAGGAAGAGGAAGAAGAAGAAACGATCGAGAAAATCGAAGAGGAGATCAAGAAAACGCCGAATTCGAAAAGAATCGGAGTCAGAATCGGAATCAGACTTAGAGTCCCCGAAGAAAAAGAAGAATCCACCAAAATCGGAGGGTAAAATATTAGAATCGGAAGAAATTTTAGTCGAAGATGATATAAATCAAGAACCCGAGTCGCCAGTCTTCATCTTCAAGGAAATGCTGGAGACGCAAAAGAAATTGGAGAATGAGCCGATGGTGGGTCCCGCACCTCTCCCCAAAGCTGATGGGCATATTCGATACGGAGGAGCTCTTCGTCCCGGAGAAGGAGACGCTATAGCTCAGTATGTGCAGCAAGGGAAGAGAATTCCGAGGAGAGGAGAGGTGGGTTTATCTGCGGACGAAATTCAAAAATTTGAAACTCTGGGTTATGTGATGAGTGGGAGCAGACACCAGAGAATGAACGCGATCCGTATAAGGAAGGAGAATCAGGTTTATAGTGCGGAGGATAAGAGGGCTCTTGCCATGTTTAATTACGAGGAGAAGTCTAAGCGCGAGCAGAAGGTTATGGCGGATCTTCAGCGCCTTGTTCAGCGGCATATTGGGGAGGAGAGCAGCCCGAATCATGATCCATTTGCTTCTAAGGGGTCTGATCCTGCTGATCCCTGATGGGAGATCGAGTGTTAGTCTTTTTGTTGTTTTTCATCTGTTCTTGACATTGTGACGAGTAGTGAAAATCGGAGGAAAAAGTTTTGGGATTTCTTTGAGTTAGTTTTTATGGGTTTTGGATGTCAGATTATGTTCTTTGGTTAGTTTTGGGGAAGTCAAAATCTTGAGCGATCATGGCGGCGGCTTCTTGAGACACATGCACACTCTCTCTCTAGCTTTGTTTGGGGATTAGTCGGCGACTGGAAGGTACAACCGTCTGTTTTCGGCATCTTTTCGCTGTGGCATGAGAGAGAGTCTCTCTCAGTCTCTTAGAGGGAGATAGAGATTGAGAGAGAGAAAGGGAAAGGAAAACCATGAAAGCATCATTTTTTAGTCGGCAAAGCCAACAAATTCCCTCTTGTCCGATGTGTGTATGAGAGAGAGAAAGAATTCTGGCGTGGTCCTTAGTCTTCCCGCAGCATGAGAGTATCTAAAGCATGAGAGAGAGAGAGAGAGAGAGAGAGAGAGAGAGAGAGAAAGAGAGAGAGCCTGAAAGCATCGAATTTGTTGGCCACGTAAAACAATATCCCTCCTGTCAGCCTGTCAGATGAGAGAAAAAGAGAGCGTTGACTTCTATAAACCAGACTTCCATTAGAGTTTCCACAGATCGTACAGGACAACCCACGCAGAGTGATCACTCAGCATCAAGAATGCATGAGAAGCAGCAACCCGCAAAAAGGAGGGGGAAAAATCTCTCTCCAGCATTTCCACAGACATCTCTCTCTCCAACCTTTCTTCAAACACCTAATCCGTCCTCCAAGCGTGAAGAACAAGAGAAAACCCACCCTCCGACTCCCCCTTCTTCTCCGGTGACGTCACCCACTTCTCCCCGGCGCATCGGAACATAAAAAAACGGCGGCGCCGCCACCGAACAGCCACCTTAAAAACATCCCAATAAACCTCTACCGCCACTCCATCAACAATTATGGTCTCATTGCCCCGAAATTTCCACCCCAATTTCTCCACTTTGACCGCTCTCCTCCCGTCCATTCTGATCTCCATCTCCGCCGCCGCATCACACTCGATGCAAATCTCGTGAAGCTTCCCGGTCATGGAAAACTTCGCCCGCGTGGAGAACATCTTCTTACCGAAAAGCTCCTCCTTTCTGAAAACAGCAACGGTGGCGACGCCAGCCCTAACTGCGCCGCTCCTTCTGTACGCCTCCTTGCTCTGGTCTCCGAGCAGAAGACCCATCTCGAGGTTGAAGACGACGGCGATGAAAAAGTTAGCAGATGGGTCAGCTCCGCTGGAAAATCTGGCGGTGGAGAGGTCCCAGAAAAGCTCAATCTTTCCTTCAGCCGAGTGAGTTAGGATTTTGGATCCCCTGTTTTTGGAGAAAAGCCAGGGTTTTACCTCGGTCCGGGAAACTGGGTCGCCGGTTAGAGTTTCTATTAGGAGGGTGAAGGAGCGCGAAGTAGGAGTTTTGACCCAGGTGATGGTAATGAGGAAGGATTTGAGGGTGGAGAGGTGGGCGAGGAAGGTGGAGGTTGAAGAGTTGAGGGGTTTGCTGGAGATGTCTGAGATTTGGACGGCGCGGTCGCCGGAGCAGGATGGGAAGGAGAATTCTCTCATGATAGGGAGGGGGATTAGGGTTAGGGTCAGGGTTAGAACTTAACAAGAGACGGGAGACGAAGAGGAGGAATTGCGGTGTATACTTCTTTAAGGAAGAGAAAAGGTCGCCTCCCGACTAGCTGGAAACAGATGGTAAAGGCTAGAAAAGCTATCTCTCTCTCTCGGCGTTTAAGGGCGCGAAGGTGGCACGTGGAAGTGGAGCTGGAAGAGCGGAAGCACCACGCATTCTCCACCCCTTTGACTCTCTTTCTCTCTCTTCCAGCTCTTTGAAATGGCGGGTGCATCGCGCGTGCACTCTTTCTCTTCCCGCGCTTTAAATGGCGGAATGTCCCACGTGGTAGTGGAGCTGGACGACCGGATGCACCACGCCGTCACGCGTGCTCCTAATCCTGTTCTTCTCCTCCATCCTCTCTTCATGTCTTGTTCCCTCGGTTCCCCTGTTCCCCGTCTTCGAGCCCAGGTGGTTTCTCTCTCTAACAATCTCCATCTCTCTCTCTCTCATCCCTTATCGTGTTATTCATTCTGAGATCCCCTTCTTTAAACACCTAGCAGGTCTCTGTCTTTCTCTCCTCCATTTTAATGGATTCCTTTCTTTAAACACCACGCACTCTCCATTCTCTCTCTCTCCCTCCCACCTTTTTTCTTCTTGGTCAACGATTAGTCTGGGCCCTCTCGTTTCCCCTTCTGTGAGCCCCAAATGGCAAAATCTCTCCTCTCTCTCTCTATTTTTAAGTTTTCTTATTGATGAGTCAACGCTGTCTATGCTTTCTGGGTTCAAACCTTCTTTGAACCCAAAATCTCTCTTTTTCCCCTCCATTGGAGTTTTCTTTCTCAGTCAACGCTATGTCTATGCCTTCTAGGTTGCCGTCCTTTGAGCCCAAAGCTCTCTCTCTCTCTCACGTGTCCGTCTTGGCCGCAGAAATGAAGTTTTTCTCTTCTCAGGTCAACGTCTTCCTCAAGCTTCTTTCTTTCTAAAACGTTGACTTCTCGGTCAACGTAACGGACAGTTTCCCGGTCGAAAGTCGGAACTCTCTCTCTCTCTCTAATATTTAGTGAAAACGTTTTCCTACGCACGCATTTCCAAGGCAACAACTGGGCATAGTAAACCACAGGAAGACGAGGAAGGGGGGAGGCTATGGTACTCAACACCGCCTGTGTAGCCTCGGTCATCACCGTCTCCGCGGAGCTCTGCCAGCTCGTGGCCTGCAACCCTCAGCGATTTCCCGTTGACCAAGTTCTCCGTCTTCTCTGCTGCGCCCCCCTCCTTCTCGCCGGCCGTTTTTTCTCTCTCTTCTGCAATCCAGCGTCTCTTCTTTCTCTTTATCCCTCTCCTGTTCCTGCTTTTTCTATGGTTCATACGACTAACTAATATCCCGTTCAAGTCGCGTCTGTTCTCCGATTAGGGTTTTCTTATGTCCTCCATCTTTTCCATTGTTCTTCATTCATTTCCAAAATTCGCTGTCTTTCCTTCTGTTCTTATTTTGAGGTCATCGTCTGCATCGATCTCCGTTCTCTAATCAGGGGATAATCGGTTTAAGAAAATTCAGGGCTATATCTGTTTACGATTGAACATCAAACGTGAAAAAGGTTGAATTTAGTCGTCGGGCCAGATAATTAACGGTTGAAATTCAGGGATGGGCAGATCGGATCGATGGGTCGCGAGACGGTTGATCCGATCAAGATCCTCGGTGCTTCAAAAGGATCGAGAAGGCTCTCTGTCTTCCTCTTCATTCTAGAAATCATTCATTTTTTCTCATGTCCCTCCTCTCTCTCCGTATCTCACTCTCCCTCTTTGGTCGTCGACTCTCTCCACAGCTCTCATTCTCTCTCTTTGGTCATTGACTCTCTTCCCCTCTGTCAGTCTCTCTTCCGGCCTTCTCTTCATCACCCTCTCTCATTGGTCATTGACTCTCTTCCCCTCTGTCAGTCTCTCTTCCGGCCTTCTCTTCATCACCCTCTCTCATTGGTCATTGACTCTCTTCCCCTATGTCAGTCTCTCTTCCGGCCTTCTCTTCGTCACCCTCTCTCATTCCCTCTCTTTGGTCATCGACTCTCTTCCCATCTGTCATTCTTTCTTCCGGCCTTCTCTTCTTCACCCTCTCGCATCCTCACTCTCTCTCGATTCCATTACTCTTTCCCCCCTCTTCTCTCTCTTCCAATCGCCCTCTATTTCTCTCCAATCTTTATCTGATCTATCGCTCAATGATCATTCTATTGCTCTTCTATCTAATCTTTATCTACGATAGGAGACTCCAAGAAAGCCCCTCATTATTTTCTTCGTCGACTGTTGGCGAAAATTGAAGAACTCTAGGTTAGTGGAAGCTGATGGCGATCTTCTTGATTGCTCCAATATCCCAAGCATGAATCTCTGCAAGACGAATACAAGGGCTGAACGATTTTGGGAATTTGGGCAAGAGCCTCAAGGGACCATGTCACGATAAAACATGCTGAGATGCGCTGAGTGTGTCATGGGCACACTGACGTCATTAAGGTCAGGTTACGTCAAGGCTAGAGGTTCGTGGCCTAGGTCCTCACGATGGCCCTTTGAGCACAATTGCACTATGAAGTTCTAGCCTTATTTCCCAAAATCACTTCACCTTCTGATTCTTCTAGGAATTTCTTGAAGCTCTTATTGGTAGGGAAGGCTCATCTAGATCGAATCGATGATTTGATCTCGTCGGATCTCTATTCGATTGATGCTAACTCTTGGCCGATCAACACTGTTACTTAATCCATGACCAATATTGGCCATCATCTTGAGAAATAGAAGAGTACATGTGTTTTTATGAAGAGAGTAAAAGGGGATAGAGCAAGAAGATGGTAGCTTAGTGTGCTATAATCTAAGATTTCCCCTCAAGCTAGACTATCTAGGTTAAACATGTCTAGCTTAGTACTCAGAGAGACATACGATGTATTGGGGATGCTTTTGGTAAAAATGTAAGAAAGCTTTTTTGATGAAGGCATGTTCTTTTACAATACCCCCTTTTAGCCCCTTGTTGCGAATGAAGGGGCAATTGATCTCAATGTGCTATGTGCGCTCGTGAAATACTAGATTCCCGGCAATGAAGCTAGGTTCTTGCTTATTGCAGTGCATAGGCATGGCCGTCCGAGTTGTAATTCTAAAATCTTGTTAAAAATGTCGGAGACACACCATGTCACAAGCAATGACAACCATAAAGAGATATAGGGCTTCTACATTGAAATCAGAAACTACCTTTTACTTCTAGAAGCCCTAAGTGACAAGATTGTCTCAGATGTATGTGCAATACCCATAATCTATTTATGATCTCCTTTGCCACAAATGTATCCAACATTATAATAGGCCTCAATAGGAAGACACCAATGAAACTACCATAAAAGATGAAGAGTTTTTAGAGGTAGACATGGCATAGAGACCAGCGGAATGATCATTGTCACTAATAGAGCTAGATACTCCTAAGAGATTGTAGATGAGGAGGTAGGGTAGTAAGTTCATGACTCTATGTGTGTGTGTGGAGGGGAGGGGGGAGGAGGAGGCGGATCTCAATGGTGGAGAGGTGGATGCTTGAGATACAAGGATATGGAGATGGGGATAAGTATGGTATGTCTCCATGGAAGGTGACATTAGTGGCATATCTAGGAAATAAGCTCAATAAATCTTTTTCGTGTGAGAATAACTATCAAATACTCCTCTCAGCACCCAAAGAGAGAATTCAAAGAGAGATGGGTTATGATCTTGAATGAAAATTATATAACCAAAGACATGGGGTGTTAAGGTGGAGGTAGATGTATCAAAGAAAAGATGGTGATGAGGAATTATAGAACCCAAAGGAGAGGAGGGAATGTGATTATGGAAATATGTGACCGTTATGATTGCAATAGACCATGATGGAGCGAGAATTTGTGGTCATTGAAAACAAACGGGTAATTTTTTCCCCAAAACTTAATTATTTAGAGAAATCATGAATTGATTAACACAATGATGCGTAAGGGTCAAATCCACAAAGAATTAGGAATTTTTAGATATTTTTCAAAAATTCGATCAAATTGTAGAATAAATTGGGATAAGAAATAAGAGAAATTGATATTTTTTTTAGAAAGAAAGTCTTAGAAAAATCTAGAAAATAAAAGATCACTGAATTTTTGATTAGTATCCATGGAGAAACCAAAGACCAAAATAATGAGATAAAGGGAGAAAAATTTTCAAATTATGTTAAAATTAAACTAATCTATTCATTAAAAATCGAAGTATAATGTTATTAGAAAAAAATATTAGGAAGAAAACACATAATCTAACCCAAGATTGTCCTCGAAATGATCTAATTACTTTCTGGATCAAGGCTTTTCATTCCACATTTTGCAAAACAAAAATTTAGAGTTCAAGTGACGAAGTCTTCCTATTCTCTCAATGAATTCTTGATTTCAGACACTTCTTGGACATGGAAAGGAGTATAGAAGAGGATGAAAACAAGAGATTATGCTGTCCAAAAAGGTTTGATCAATCGAAAAATCTGAGAAAGAGTGCACTATTTGAAGAAGAGGGGGGAGGGGGAAATAAATAGAGCTAAATTTGGGTATGACTATTTGATAGTCTCTTCATCTTCAATCAATGGTTGAGATTAAAATAGGGGAGTCAAATCGGTGTCTTCAAATTATGGCCATCAAATCTTCATTAGAGTATCCAAATTTCATCACGTAAAATTATCGTAAAACGCTTGGTGTTTGATCTTTAGTGGACGCCCACAATGCTGCCATGCATCACTCGGAGGAGTCTGTCAGATGCATTGAATCTGGACCATTATAACTCCCCTGATGGATGGTTGAGATTTATCATCTTTTATAAAATGAATCATCTCCGAATCGAAATGCGCCACGTATCCCTCCTAGTAAGTGAAAATCAACGCTTCTTATTTAATCGTGTAATCCGACGCCTCTCATTATGCCACGTAACCTATCTAGAAAAAAATGGAGATATAGTCCCACATTGAAGAGATTTTAGAAATCAGCATCTAGAAAAGGTAAAGTGTATTATGCGGTTAGCTTCTACGCTTAAAGGGAACTTAATCACTAATGATGCGTGCCACACATATGCCATGCATGCGCCATGTGGCACACCCATACACTACCATGTGGCAACATGTAGGCGCAAATTCCACATCATCAGCCACATCAACGAACGCGTATAGACCCATTTTTTAATTTTTTAAATTAAAATAAATTCAAAAATTTTAGAAAAAAATTTAAGAAAATTCGAAAAAAATCTCTAATAATTAGAAAAAAATTAATAACTTTCAAAAATAGAACTGCTTTTTAGTCCAATTTTTTGCTTAAAAATTAAATAATCTATCATTCTATGTATTTTAATTTAATAAATAATAAGAGAATAAATTTCTAACTTAAAAATACACTCATTTTCTTTGGAAAATAAAACTAGAAAAATAAATTAGTGTGTATATGAAATGATTTTCTCTCATTATTTGCATTTAAAACTCACTTATAATTCAAATATATATAGGGACAATCTACTTTAAAATTTAACTTTGATGATGCATGATTATCCCTCAAAATAATTCATTTTGAGATTTATACTTTGAATTGCATATAAATATGACTATGCACTTAAAGGATGATAACATGCATAAGAATGAAAATGTTTTATGCCTTAATTTTCATTAATAATCATGTAATTACGAGTATAAGTTGCTTGTTATTAGAGTAAAATTAACGAGAGACATGCATCTTGTGGATCAATGAATGAGTTTATTGAGTAATGTATTGGTTTATGTCGTCTTCGGAGTGATTTTTAATTTACTTTCTCACATATTTTTGATTTCATGATGAATGAAAGGAAAAAATGTTGTAAATAAAATAATTTGGTAAAAATTTCATCCAAATCAAAGTTGTTAAAGACAATTGTGTTTTTAAATGCAAGAAATATTAAGATGCAATTTTGAATTTTTCTATATTTTCTATATATTTTTTTAATTTTAGGGCATTTTTGAAAAATGGTTTGTCATGTTGATGTATCATCACCACCAAGAAACAGTGTTTCTGACGTGAAAACTTAGCAGTAGTAGTAGTTGTGTAGCTCCTGTGGCACCCATGCATTGGGTCAAGGCCACATAGGTGGAAATGTTGTATCACACTAAGCAGTGGCCACATGGGCCATGTATGTCACCGTGCACAAGTGGCACTCGTGTGGCGTTTAGCTTGCTTCACATAGGAACTAAAATTAATCATCTAAAATAAAAAATTATATACAAGCTCTTAAACATTTCAAAAATTTCCATGTGGGTCTAATCAATGTTCTTCACATATGAAATGTGTCATGCATCCATGCAATGACCTAGTAGGATTTAACTATTGTAGATGATTTTCACTTAGGCCGGTAGGAGTCGTAGCAGAATTCGATTGGTCAACCAATCAAGAGAGAGATAGAGGGAATTGTTTCATAGGAGCAAATAGAAATGCATGGCCATTAGATCATGATTAGATGGTGGACACCAAAAGTGGCTATATCTTCATCATCAACGAATCAAATTGCATCGCACATCATGATCCTAAGCATTGTATTTCTTTTTTTTTGAACTAGATAAGTGGAGCGATTACAATTTTTCACGATAGCTACCCCTCTCTCTTCTCTCCTTCTCAAATTAGGGTGGTGTGGCTGCATTTGGGCTGCCGTGTATTGACTTAAGGACGATCCAATAGCTCAGAGCTGTCATGATCATCCAATATAAGAAAATTTCCTTTTTTGGGTGATTATTTGCCATTTCTCAAATCAAATGTCAATTTCTTGAATTCCCTTGATTATTGTGATGATTCTTGGCATTCTTGACCATTTGAGGATGAAAAATCTCCCTAAAAAATTGATCAAACCCTAGATATGTATGAACTTAATGAACGATAGTTTCTTGAATTCTAAAAGTGCAATGTGCGCAAAAATGCCACAATTTAGCGTGAATTGAATAATTCATTCATACATTTTGGGTTAGGATCGGTAATTTACCAAAGTTGTGCATAACTAGGTTTTAATTAAGCATTTAGATGACAAATTGAGATACAATTTATGATTTTCTCTCTCCTATACATCAATTTTCTAAAATGTCTTCAATCCTCCCCTTCTTCATCATTCTTGATCTGATCTGTGTGTTCTTGGAGTCCATATCAAAATTTTCTCCTCTTTCAAAATTTTTTTACTCTAATTCATTCTTCAATTTTCAAAATTTCCATCGATTGCATTACATCATCATTTTTAATCCCTAATTCCTTGTGGATTTGACCTTGACTTATCATTGTTCTTTAATACTTTTTTTGATTCAAGTGAGTTTGAGATTTTTATAATTGTCATGTAATTTGGTGTTTTCAATGATTGTGATTTAAACTCGTTGACGAGACGAGACCGCGAGGTCGTCGATTTCACACGGTCTCGTGTCAAAAATTAATCCGAACTTACCAATTTGGGGAATTAAGAGTGAATTGAAGGGTATAATGGTAAAGTAAGGGTCGAATCCACAGGGAATTAAGGTATTTTCGAGATATCTTTTGGAATTTGGTCAAATTGGACGATGAATTGAGGTGAGAAATTAGGGAAAATGATGTTTTTAGAAAGATAACTCAAAGATCTATCCGTGGAATCAAGAATCGCTCGATTTGGATTAGTAATCACGGAGAAATCAAAGATGGAAGTGGGATGAAATTTTCGGAATCACGAAGAACACACATTGAAATTAAAACAAAATTAAACTTAAATTGAAATCATAATCCTAAAATTGATGATACATGACGATAGATAAGAGGATAAAACTGTTTTCTAACCTAAGATAATGATCAAATCGATCCAATTGATCGCCGGATCGACAACTATTCATTCCGCGAATTCAATCGTGAACATTGGTGTTCAAGAGACAAATTCTCCTCGCACGATCGTCGAAATATCTCTTATAAACACTCCGTGGACACGATTTCGAGTATAGAAGCGATTACAAGAAAGAGATTCAAGAGAGAAGGGGTTTAGATAGGTCGATTAGATCAAATCCCTCAAGAATGATTACAAAAGACGAAGAACTCGTCTATTTATAGGGCGAAATGGGGAAAACCGTTCGATCGGTGCGTTAAGCTCAATCAACGGTTCAGATTAAACCGCCCTCGAGTGAATCGTTACGAATATATCGCAATCGTCTGATCACAGATGGACGCTCCAGATCAATCCTCATTTATGCGTTATAAAACGCATCAATTTCAGCTCGTTAGATCGCGATCCGACGGTCACGATGCTTTGTCGGCGCGTTAAATCGTGGCCGTTATAACACCGATTTTAAGCCACGTGCGTGATCAGCTGATCGGTGGTCCAGCGTTCACGCGATCGACGCATCAGATTCCGCGCCTTGATCCGACGTGTGTGATGCCGCCACGTCGCATGAAATCATGACCGTTATAACTTGTTTTAATAAGGCACGTGGTCTTGATCTTGATCCGTGGACCGCACGTCCACTTGATCGGCGCGCTCCGATCGCGATCCAATGCCTCTCCTCGCTCCACGTGGCCTGCAGTTGAAAACACTGTGTGGGACTTAGTCCCACACAGAAAAAATTAATGATCACTGTTGGGTTTATAATACCCGACGAACCTAAGGGGTGAATACCCTTCCGGGCTACGGAAGGCTGAAAACCCCTTTATATATATAGTATATAATATAAATAAACTATAGGTATATAATACGCGCCACGTAGGCGCTGCGCGGGTCCGCATGGCTCTGCCACGTGGCCTTGCGTGCCACGTCGCACCCGCGTGGGACCCGCGCGCTTTTTGCACTTTTTTTATTCATTTTAATCTATTTAAATCGAAATTAAATCGGAAAAAATCCAGAAAAAATCCCTAAAATTGTAAAAATCATATCTTTTAAAATACAACTCCAAATTAATCCAAATTTCTTTCATTTGATCTGAAATTTAATTATCTATCATTCTAAAAATTTAAATTATTTAAATAACAAGATATTTAATTCTTATTTCAAAAATACATTCATTTCTTTAAGATTTTAACTTTAGAAAATTAAATGAATGTTTATAAAAATGATTTATCTTATTATTTAACTTTAAAAACACTTATAATGCCAATTAAAGATGGGTTATAAAATCTTTAATCTTTAATTCATCATAATTAACCCTAAATTAACACATTTTGAGATTATAAGATAAAATTGCATAGAATGATAGAAATGCACTCAAAATATGATAACATGCATATAAATGGAATGTTTTATGCCTTATTTTGCATTAATAATCATGTTTTATCATGTTAAGATTGCATCTTATCACTCGTCAATCACCACAAAGTATCTGATCGTAAATTTGTGAAGTAGTAGTTGGTTTAAGGTCTACAAAGAAAGATGCCAACAAGAAGCTCTTGATGGTATCACTAGAGTGCATACAATTCACTTGTCAATGGTTGATATGTTGATAATTCTTTGGATAGATTGTGCATCCTAGAAAAAAATATTAAAAAAAGGAGAGAGCTCCCCTTGCTTGCTACCAACGAGTGACCTAAATATAGCTACTATACAATTGATATTACTCTTATCAACATACACTGCCTCTAGTGTGCTCCACAATTCATGTGCTGGCTGGATTAGAGCCACTGATTGAGCAAGCGTACGCCTAAGATTTTGACATACCCAAGTTAGGAGGGCCAAGTCTAGTTGCCACCACACAATATAGGGTGAATTAGTTTTGAGATTGTAGTGGATATTTCAAGTGATGATAAAGATAATGGGAAATCAGAAAAATCTTTGAAATCAAATGACCATGAGCTGTAATTCTTGCCATCAATAAGAAAATATAAGCTAGTTGAGAGACATAGGCCACATAGAATGGGAAGGCATTACTACAAGAGAAAAAGATGAATTGGAGTACGAAACTAGGCGATTGAATGTAGCCATAAGTGAAGTAGTTGGCGCTTGCAAATGAGTCCAATGCAATAGGGAATCCATCTTAGTGATGCTTGCAAATCACGGCAGTGAATTGGAGGGTGGTGACAACAGTTGGGTAGCATAAGCCTAGGTGGTGGCATGGTTGAGGTAACTGATGACATGGAATTTCATCCATTAATATCATGCATTTTATGCACTTTTTGTTGAAAATATAATCATAAATGCATGTTATCATGATTTGAAATGATTAAAATGAGAATTTTTATGTTTAAGAGAATATTCTTCATTTTTCATAAATTACGAGCATTAATGACATCAATTCATCAAAAATATAATATTTCTAAAATAAAATGAGATTTACATTTATTTTATGGATTTTTTTAGATTTTTCTAGGAGTTTTTAGAAATTAAAATAATTAAAAAATGATGTTTTTATAACAAAAATTAATTAAAAATAAAATAGTAAAAGAGAGAGGCTCTCTCTCTCTCGCACTGATAACATGTTACTTAGACATGATAATACATGATTATTAATGCATATAAGGCATAAAAGATTTCATTCCTATGCATGTTATCATATTTATGAGTATTTATCTATCATTCTATGAAAAAGTCCTTATAATATCAAAATACTGTAAATTAGGGTTAATTATGATGAATTAAAGATAAATAATTCCATAACCCATCTTTATTTGAGATTATAAGTAGTTTTTAAAGTTAAATAATGAGAGAAATCGTTTTTATAAACATTCATTTAATTTTCTAAAGTTTAAATCTTAAAGAAATGTATGTATTTTTGAAAGATAAATTAAATCTCTTGTTATTTATTAAATTTAACTTTTTAGAATGATAGATAATTAAATTTCTAATCAAATGAAAGAAATTTGGATTAATTTGGAGTTATATTTTAAACGTTATGAATTTTCTAATTTTTATGGATTTTTGCAGAATTTTTCTAAAATTTTAAAGAATTTCTAAGGATTTTTCAGAATTAAAAATTGAATTTTCTAGTTAAAAATCAATTTTTATGAATTTTATTAACGTGCAGGTGATGTGGCGTGATCTGGACCGTCTGATAAGATCACGATCAACGATGGAGGAGAGGAGGCGACGTGGTAGCATAAGGAGCGTCCGATCGTGCGTGAAATCTCAACCGTTGATCTTCACTTAAGTGGAGGGGGAACGTGGCGAAATCGGGCTCACCGGATGCATCTTAATCTCGATCGTTGATCGCGAATAGTTATAACGGTCGAGATTAAATCGATAGAAAACACATCTGATAAGTCCGATCGCGATCCAAACGACGTGCGTTTCTGATGCGTTTTCATAACGCATGCGACGTGGCTTCATCTGATGCATCCGATCGCGATCCAACAGTCACAAGGGTTCACCTACCATCATCCAGACCGTCATCCGGTACCGGTATCTGCCGATACCATCGTCCTCTTACCGGTATCCAATACCCCATGCCGTCATCCAGTTCTGGATGACGGGTATCAGATTAAAGGGGAGTTCGGGTGCGGTACTGGATGCTTCCAGTACTAATCCGGTACCGGATGACGGTACTGGATGACGGTATTGGGAGATACCGGTATCGGATGACGGTATTCTCCCGATACCGTGTTCCATAAAACGTGTTCTTTTATTTATGCAATTATGCTCCTCAGTCCTCACTGAATAGATTTTTAGGTTTACCGTGGAATCATCAAAGGGGAGCGGCCATCGTCTCAAGGCGGAAGATGTGATATCGAAGCTCAAAGATGACGGTGATTTCGACGATCTCCGCCTCAAAATCGTACGCATGATAAAGGAAAATGTAAGTCCGTTACATAATTTTTGAGCTTCCGAAACTTAAACTTATTTTGTTTTTATAAACCCTTTCTTCGATCAGAAATCTCTTTTCCCTATTCATGTTCCCTTCTCGGCGAATCGCCTTAAGACGCAGCGAACACGGTAGAAAATCCATTTTTTCCCTCCTTTCAAGATAATTTTTCTCTTGTGGCTATTATTCTTTTCGCCTGCCACTAATTTTTTCAATGTGTCCCTTCGGAAGCGATTTTTCAAGAATGAAAATCACTTGACATTTTCGGAAACCTTCTGTGCGTGGATTATTGTCCCTTGCTTTGATTTCTGTGTGAATTTCCGATGGTTCTTATTTTATTTTCATAAATTCTGATAATTTTATTTAATCTCATCGTGTGGATTTTCCTGCTAAAATGGCTATGGTCACGTTCCATAGAAGCTCTCTTCAAATAAACCTGCCGGATAAATGAACCTAACCGTTTGATAACTGTCCATTCGGGCATGTGCCTGTAAAATTTGATAGTGGAGTTTTCTTATCTATTTTTTTCTTTTTGGTATGATTGACGTTTGCAGGTTCTGCGGCTGAGAGAGAGAGAGAGAGAGAGAGAGAGAGAGAGTTTTGCATTCATTCTTGAACGGTTCTTGATAACCCCCCCTTGAAGAATAGCATTCATTCGTCCAAGCTTGATGAAAGACGCCAATGATCATTTAAAGGTATCATCAAAATAAAGTGAAAGAAGAACTGAGATGTAATATTGAAAATTTTTTAGCTTCCGCATTAACATGTTTTTCCTGAAGAATGCTAGTTTTTGCTAAAGCATATCTGGTGAACGAGTAGGGAGTAGGGAGCGGTGAGCAGAGCTCTACGAGTCACCTTGTGGGAAATGGCACAAGCTCTACGTTCTGAAGGATGTTGAAGGAATGATGTCAGTAATCGACATTCGACAACATGAGTTGGTCAAATTGTAAGTTTGTGTGTAGATTTTGAAGTTGCTTGGTTGAAAAGCAATGTAAATCTGTCAATAATTTTCCTTTCCTCTTCCTTCCTACTTTATTTCTCACCCTCTCTCTCTCTCTCTGTGAATGTTCCATTGAGAAAAAATATAAAAAATCTAATCATTTGTGAACAAGTAATTAAATAATAACTCATTAACCATTTAATTAATAATTATTTGAAAATTAAAAGTTTAATTTCATTGAACCATAGTAAAAGTAAAAATTAACTGTGCAATTGTATTAAGATTGATAAGTTTATAAAACCTAATAGTGAGGGAAATATTATTTTAATTTCCCTATAATTAACCATTTAATATAGACAATTATTCAACAATTTTATATCAAATCATAATAAGATGAATAGGATAGTCAATCTTATAAATTGTACATTAATTGCATGATAATCATGTTTACATTTTGACTCTAAGTTAAGAAGTATTAACATTGTAAATAATATTACATCAGAGGACGAAATATTTCTGATTTTAGGAGTTTATATAACCTTATCATAATAGAATTATTATTTGATCGATCATTATCCAAGATATTAGATTAATATCTTAGTACAAGTGCAATTGTATTAAGATTGATAAGTTTATAAAACATAATAGTGAGGGAAATATTATTTTAATTTCCCTATAATTAACCATTTAATATAGAAAATTATTCAACAATTTTATATCAAATCATAATAAGATGAATAGGATAGTCAATCTTATAAATTGTACATTAATTGCATGATAATCATGTTTACATTTTGACTCTAATTTAAGAAATATTAACATTGTAAATAATATTACATCAGAGGACGAAATATTTCTGATTTTAGGAGTTTATATAACCTTATCATAATAGAATTATTATTTGATCGATCATTATCCAAGATATTAGATTAATATCTTAGTGCAAGTGCAATTGTATTAAGATTGATAAGTTTATAAAACATAGTAGTGAGGGAAATATTATTTTAATGTCCCTATAATTAACCATTTAATATAAAAAATTATTCAACAATTTTATATCAAATCATAATAAGATGAATATGATAGTCAATCTTATAAATTGCACATTAATTGCATGATAATCATGTTTACATTTTGACTCTAAGTTAAGTAATATTAACATTTTAATTAGTATTACATTTGAGGACAAAATAAGAATGAGACAACTAGTTAAGTGGGTAATTTTTGAAAAAAAAATGATAGAATTCTTCTCTAAAAATTGATAAAAAAACCCTGGAAACTTTAAAATAATCGTCTACAAAGAACTATAAAGTTTTCTCATCGTCTAAAATAAACGTCAGCATTCCCCATCGGGTGTTTGGTCATCTCATCGCCGAACCCTATGCTTGTTCCTCCTTATCGCTTGGGAAGATCGTCAAGCGTCGGAGCCTCCTTCGCAGTTGCTTATCCCCTTCAAGGTTAAGTCATGAAAACGAGTGAGCAAATCATAACATTTAACTGTTAATAATATGATAAGTGATGAATTCCCTGCATATAATGTTCAAACCATTTCATCCACAACGACTCTCATGTCGGCATCCTCATCATGGACAGTATCATACCACTTGGTGTTATTCCCCTGAAGCCAACACTTTATGATCACTAGTGTTTCGATGCTTTGTGCTGTGAGACGTGCACGCTTGTATGTGACCACAGCTCGACCGGCAGAGAACACACGTTCGGACGGAGCACTGGTTGCACATACTGCCAGGAGTTCTCGTACAATGGGGGCAAGGGCAGGATATGCAATGTTCCCTTTACGAGCCCACCAATGTAGCACGGGGTCTCCCTCATCCTTCACAGTTTCATTCATATAAGCATCTAATTGCTCTGAGGGTGTCAATGTCGATTGCGCGGGTCCATCTTTCTTCCTGCATACTCGTTTCAACTAATCTTGCCTACTAGTCGAGCTGATGGGAGTAGAAGGTGGCAATGTAGTAGATGAAGTTGGCGGTGGGGAGGGTAAGAGGCCCCTAATATATGCTATCGCCGCTTTCTTTGTCCTTTCATCAAGCATTAAACCCTTATGATAGGGGTCCAATAGAGCTGCTGCTATGATAGCATGATTTTCCCATACCTTATGCTGATAAGTATCCAACTTTTGCTTCATCGCCATACATGCAAGGTCCATTGATATCTTCTCCTCGATTCCCAATTTCTTCACCGCTATGAAGAGTGTCGATGCTTCAACGCGATTGATCACGTTGCTCATATGCGAATCAAGCTCCTATAAGATAAATTGATAAGAGAGGCAATCAGACTAAGTCATGAGACAATTAAAAAGAGATGCAAATAAAATAAAATTATTAAGTTCTACTATCATACTTTCAAAATAAATAATACGTCAGTGATTGTTGGGGTCACTGTTTGACAAACATGCTGAGTGGCGAAGGAGAATGGTTCTAATAATTCAGTAAATATCTGTAGTAATTCCCACTCATCCTTTGATATCTTCGTCTCCCTCCCATTTGTCTTGAAATGGGATGTTCCTTCATCCAAGACGTCCCTCTTCTCAATGGCGGCTTGAGGCATGTCGTAGGTGCTGCTCCACCGCGTCGGACAGTCTAATTCAAGGAGGTTATTATCAGACATCTTCAAGTCAGCGCATAGTTTCGCGTACATAAGCCGTCGTTGGCTACCATTGCGGGTAGCCTGAACCAATGTCCTAAATTTTTCCACTGCCTCGGCGAGTGTGACATGTACCCTATGCATTGATGTCAATGTCGAAGGACCAACATCAACATCCTCTTCGACATCCATATCACTAGCATAGTCAAAAGCTGTCAATTGCTCGTCGCCTTCTTCTTCCATCAAGTGAGAAGCAGAAGGGATGTCAAAGCTCTTAATGGCGGATTGAACAACGAGGTTCAAAATATGTGCAAAGCACGGTATGTGCCTTTTCGCGGTGAAGTTCTTATTGTCTCTTTTCAACTTTTTCGCCATCATAGCAATCATCTTCTTATTGCTGAATGCATTATCAGTCGTGACAGCACTAACCTGAAATAAGAATACAAAATTAATACCTTAATAAAAGATTCAAAATAGAAATTAATATTTTATGAGAAATTAATACTTATCCAAGAAATACTAACCTTAGCCTGCAACTTAAACTCTTCTATAATTTCAAATCATTAAGAAAATTTTAAAATTAAGATTTTTTGGAGTTTAAAAACAAAATTTATAAGAAAGAAAAATGAGATTTCAGGGTATACTAAATAAGAAATTAGAAAACAAAGAAGAAAAGACTAACCTTAGCCTGCAACTTAAACTCTTCTATAATTTCAAGTAGTATAGATGCCATACTTTCGCCGTCATGCTTCCCGACGAGCTCTCGAACTGCCAACACACACTCACGGTATTCCAAGGTAGCATCAATCCAATGCGCTGTGACACCCAACAAGCCACATCCATTTTCTGCTATCCACGCATCTGCTGTGAGCGTCACATGATGTACTAAAGTGAACCCCGTTGCAATAGTCTCTTTCATCCTTTGGTGCATCTTAATTGTACATGACTTTATGATCTTTGCACTTGGGGGATCTACTTCTATCTGTGTCGCATATCGCCATAACTCCTTGAAAGCTTTGTGGTCAACGATGCTCCAAGGAGAGTTGGTGAGGCACACGAAACGGGCAATGACATCCTTCGTCTTATCGGGGGTTAGATCCCCCATGGGTTGCTTCTTCGGGGCCTCGATCTTCAATTGCCCATCTGCCCCTTCAGTAATTATGCATTGTTGGCCACCATGATCATCGCCAAATCCCTTAAGTGCATCATATAGCCTTCGATTCACGGCTTTAAAGTGCTTCCAAAAGACATTAGTGCTCCCGTCTGTTGGACGCTTAATGGCCTCTTGCATGCCGTCTAGATATTTCTGTCAACAAATTTCACACGAGTAAGTATGGTCATGGATCAATTTCAAATATTGCATGATGGGAGATCGTGTGATGCGGCTTCGCTTCACTCCTGTTGACCCTTGCTCATCAAGAGATGGTGTCACATTTGTGTTTGCTTCTGCGGCATCCACGTGTAATGAACTGGAACTCTCCATTGTCAACATTTTCTAAAATAAAAAGTAATTCAGAAATCATACATTTCAAATACAAAATGGAGGAACAAATTTAAAATAATTATAGATAATGATAATTTACTGTTTTTTAATAAAATAACAGAATTAGATTTAATAATAAGAGAGTAAAAACAACAAATATAGTATAAAATTAGAAAGTCAGTTAAAGCTTTTTATTCTTATTTTCGTCTGGATAAAAAAACCGAATTAATAAATAAATTCAGATTTTTTGGATTTTAAAAACATATTTAATAACAAAGGAAAATGAGATTTTAGGGTATGATAAATCATAAATTAGATAACAAAGAAGAAAAGATAAATTTCAAAACATTACATCAATCATCTCTTGCAAATTTTTCAATAATAATAAATTTAATATCATAAAAGATACTCATAATTTACTGTTTTTTAATAAAATAACAGAATTTTCTGATAATGATTTGCTGGGGAAAAAATTATAAATTCTGATTATAAATTTTAAATTCTTAGCACTTAGCACACAAATTCTCTTCATTCTACAAAGTTATAAAATAATTTCTTTACCGAGGCAGATAAATTCATAGCACATCCGATAATTCTGAGCATAAATTCTGATTAAATTCCAAGGAAGATGAAGAAATTTTAATGCTGATGAGAAATTTTAATGCTGATGTACATTGAGCCCGAAACTCCCTACTGTCCAATGATTATCATTATATCACAAAAAGATCAATTCACATCGAATTAAATATAGTTTGGAAAATTCATGGCATCTCTAAATTGACTATAAAACTTCAATGAAAGAGAGAGTGGTGACAGAAGGAGAATGAGGAAGAGAAATTGGATGAAGGTTAGAGAGAGAGGTGAAAGAAGGAAAATTAGGCGGAAGAGGAGCGGGATGAAGGTCATAGAGAGAAGTGAAAGAAGGAGAATTACGAGGAAAAGGAATTAATTAGAAGAGAGAGAGAGGTGAAGGAGAATTAGGATGAAGAGTTGCATGAAGTCATGAAGATTAGAGAGAGAGAAAGAGAGAGAGAGAGAAGAAAAATAAATTAATTCTGCTCTCTCTCTTCGGAACAGCGGAAGAACTAAGAACCTGATCCGTTCGGAAGAACACCGGAACTGCGGACTGCGGAACAGCGGAAGAACGCGGGAAGTGCAAGTGCATCGGAAATTCCAATGCGCCGGAAGTGCAGAACCGCGAAAGAACGCCGGAAGTGCGAGTGAGAGAAGATGGCGAAGAAAAACTCGTTGTCGTCGAGAAGTTCTTGATTCTCGAAGGACTCATCGTCGTCGTCGGGAGTCAGGAGAATTAAAGAATAGAGAAACTCCACCTCGTCGTCTCGTCGAGAAGTTCTTGAAGGACTTCTCCGTGCGCCCTAAGTTTTTTGAAAAAACTTAGGGTCAAACGCTAACCAAGTAAGCAAACATACTCTTAATTGTTAAATCCGGATTTAGGCGATTATTTAAGCGCAAAAATGGGAGGTTAAACTGGATGTCGGTATCGGTATCGGTTCCGATATCGATATCGGGTATCGACATCCAACGCTAGCCGTTAGCGGATGCCAGTATTAGATGTCGATATCGGAAACCGATACCGACATCCAGTAACCGATACCGACATTTGGATGTCGGTATCGGGTACTGTAGGTATCGGGTACCATTTAGGACCTTAACAGTACCCGATACCATTACCGTAACAGATACCGGTATTCGATACCGGTATCTGAACGGGCAAAGCCTAACAGTCATGACTTAACAGTAACGATTCACATTGATGCGTTTTATTAGAGCCGTTGATGCGTTTCATCGACGGGGTACGCCCAAATTGCCTATAAATTGAGATGTTCTTCGAGATTGTAAAGCATTCGAGAGCAATTCGAGTAAATTGAACTGTTTAGGCACCAAATCTCTTGAATCTCTTGATCCCAATCGCTTCTAGACTCATTTCTGTGTCCGAGGAGTGCTTAAGATCAACATTTCAACGATCGACGAGGAAGAAATCGACGCTTGAACTCCACTTGGATCAATTCGATCGCAATTGTGGGTTAAGGATCATGTTTCATCCTAATATATCTTCATTTAGCATTTAATTTTGTTTTAGAATCATAATTTACTTTAATTTCATCCTTATTTTTGGTTATTTTGTGATTTTAATTTTTGGAAAATACCCCTCTGTTCAATTTTTAATTTCTCCACGAAATCAAAGTCAAATTCATTGATTTTTGATTTAATGGATTTGTCTTCGAGTCCTCTTTTATAAAATACCATTTTACCCAATTTCTATCACCGATTCATTGTCCAATTTGATCAAATTCAAAGAGATCATCAGGAATTTTCCTAATTCCCTGTGGATTTGACCCATATTTACCATTATACCCCTCAATTCGAATTAGTTTCATAAAATTGGTAAGTTTGAACTTTGTTTTGACACGTGACCGTGTGATTTCAATGACCTCGCAGTCTTGATTTGTCATGCACGCGACAAAAACCAATTCTGTCATGCATGCGTTCTCTTCTAGAATTTCTTCCTCTCGCTCTCTTCCCTGATCTCTTTCTCTCTCTCTCTTTGTTCCTCTTGAATTTTCTTCTCTCTCTCTCTTTCTTCCTCTCGATTGCTCTTCTGCTATCTCTCTCTCTCTCAAGTGCTCTCTCTCTATCTCTTGAATCTTTCGTCTCTCCTCTTGTCTACCTTCGTAATTTCTTTCTCTCTCTCTCTCTCTCCATCTTTCTCTTTCTCTCCCAATTGCTCTCCCTCTCTCCCATGATCTCTCTCTTGTCTCTCTCGCAACAGAAATTTTCTATTGCGATGAGAGAAGCACCTCCTCCACCCCCCTCTCTCTCCTGTTCCACCTCTCTCTCTCCTTCTCCCTTCATTTCTTCTCACTTTCCTCCTTTTCTTCCGCCGCATCCACATTCCCCTTGCTGTTACCGCCTCTCTCACTCAACTCCCATTCTTTCCTTGCTCCATCGCGTGTGCTCTTGCACCCATAAGAGGAGAGCACAAAAGATGGAGATAGAAGAAAAATCTCTTCCTCTCTCCCTCACTTCCTCGCACACGAGAGGACGGAAGAAATGTTTTCTTCAGTCCTCCCTTCACTTCCCTTCTGTCTTCTCTTTCTCTCTCGTGCGACAAAAAAATTTCCGTCGTGGATATCTTTCCGCTTCTTCTCTTCCCCCTCAGCTCCCCTCTCTTCTCCTCTCTCCCTTGTGCATTCTTCTCTTCCCCCTTGACCATCATGAGAGAGAGGAGAGAGTAGAGAAAAAGAGAAGATAGAAGAGAGAGGAGAGAGTAGAGAGAAAATAATATTTTTTAGCTTTTAAGGTTTTACCTGATGTTTGACCAAAGTGGTTTCAATGGAAGTGGGTTGACCGATGCAATGTTAGGAGAGAGACATTAAATCAACGATCCCAATTTCTCTAAATTGAAAGCTTGATAACCGACAATCTTGATGAATTTAGGGGCTGAAATTTCGAGGGGCATGATTTTCATTTCAAGCTGTACGAATATGTTGAAGCTGATTTAGATTCAGAGACAAAAAAATTTGGTTTCTTAATATTTTTTTGTTTTCCTCTAGCATTGGCTAGCCAGAAGGAAAGAAGGCAGCGATTGATCATTCTTCTTGTATGGAACATCATTTTTAGTGAGTTTCTTTTTTTTTTTTCATTCTTTGTGTTGGATGCAAGACACCAAGTCCAGGCTCTTGAAGGTATTTTTTTATTAGAGAGCATCACTAGAGTGTGTTTTCATCATGAATCCTTAGATTAGGATCATTTCCTATCCATACGTTCTATATTCTCATCTTTGATCCACATTTTCATATTAAAAAACCCTGAAAACAACTTTTTCACGATTGATAAAGGGTTTTCAATCTTCTAAAGGAGTTTAGAAGCATTTGATCAGTCCATTTCATTCCCGTGTACATCTTCGTCCTTTCATTGATCATTTCTGCTTTCTAAATCTAAAAATATAAAAAATCTCTTGATTTCAATATTTTAACCCTCCTTTCTATGTATTCTACGTTGACTCACCACTGTTCTAAATTTAGATCCGAATTCTAGGTGTTGAGTAAAAAATTTTGATACCTGAATTTACGCATTCAATGACCGTATCTTTATGCATATCAGTAACCTACGTGGAAACAATCAAGGCAAGATGACATCTTGGGAAAGGTAGCTTGAGAGGCAATGATAGTGAAGAAGGTACCCTTGGTGTCATGGGGTACGACTATTGGGTCTAATGCCATGTGAAAAAATGAAATCCATATGTGAGAAAGAGAAGAATACATATGTATATTTATAAAGGGTATAATGAGAGAGAGTAGGAATATGGGCTGTTAGTGGGCTACACTCTAACACATTTAATGACTAGAAATCAGCCTAGTTGATCAATATTTTCTAGATTGTTGATCCATCAATTTGATCAAATCTCATGATCAATATATAATTGTCAAGATCAAGATCATCATTCTAACTATCATTTCCCCCCCTTTCCTACTCATAAGGATGGGGGTCTAGCATCTAAAGTGTAGGGTTTTGGTCCAAAATAGGTATAGCTTGTCTCCTCTAGATGTGGCCGTGTATATGGCCTCAGATTTGTATCATCGTAAGTGAACAATCTAGTCTTCCTAGAAAGGTTAAAAACTATAATTTTTTTAATTTTTTTAATTAGACCTTTAATAGAATTATTTTCACATCTAAATAAAATAATCTTTCCCCCCTCCCTCTCCTCATGCTTTTCCATATCTCTCTCTCCTACCTTTTCTCCTCTTCTCCCTCCTGCTTTTTCTGCAATTTTTTATTTCTCTCTCTTCCCATTTCCTAGATTTTTCTTTCTCATTTCTCCCTTTTTCCACCTTTCTCTCCTCTCTTCTTTCCCCTCTCAGTTCATTTCTTCCCTTCTAGTATCTTATTTTTCCAGCCTGTCTTTCTAGATCTTTGTCCTTTGACCAACATAAAACTATTATTTTATTAGTAATTTGATAATTCTTAACCAGCCAATGGAGAGCCAATTTTATGGATTGGATTGTGGGTTGAACCCTAGCTTGCCTATGCAGGTAGATTTCGAGAATGCCCTAGTCCGAGGTCTAAAAATCTAATCCCAATCTCCACCTACCTGCAATTCAACATCTATGAGAAGAAGATTCAATCATTCTTCGGAGACTAGAGATCAAGAAGAATGCCATTCATTATTTCTTCTTATCAAGCAGAAGTTCTCCAATTTACATAGTAAATGGGATTAGCCACTAAAAATTGATATATTTAGAAATTATAGTGATAACATGCAATTTCACGCATTAATATCATTCATTTTATGCATTTCTTATAAAAAATATAATCATAAATGTATGTCATCATGATTTAAAATGATTAAATTGATAATTTCTATGTTTGAAAGGATATTCTTGATTTTTCATAAATTAATAACATTTTATTAGCATTTAATGACATTTGATTTATCAAGAATATAATTTTTTTATAAGACATGAATTGATATTTTTTCCTAATTTTCCAGAATTTTTAAAGAATTTTTAGAAATTTAAACTATGAAAAGTAAATTTTTTTATATAAAAGGAAAATTAAATGAAATTCATATAAAAAAAGAAAAAAAGAAAAAAAGAAAATGAGAGAGAGATGGCCTCTCTCTCTCTCTCTATTTCTCTCTCGCCCGATCACTCTCCCTGTCTCCTACGATCTCTCTCTCTCTCCTTTTCGCTTCTTCTCCCTCCTCTCCCCATGCACATCTGTGCATGTAAGAGAGAGCTTCTTCTTCCTCTTCTCCCCACTGTTGTGTGCGTAAGGCGGAGGAGGAAAGCCTCTTCTTCCTTCTTTCCCTCTCCTCTTCTTCTTCCTTTTCCTCATTTCTTTTCTTCTCTCCTCCTTTCTCTTTCTCATGTGATGGAATTTTTTTGTCTGTAAGCTCTTTTTGCACCTCTCCTCCTCACACGAGAGGAGAAATATCTTCTTCCTCTCTCTCACATCATCGTCCTCTCTCTGGCGCGCGCTTGTATCCGCATAAGGGGGAGGAGAAGGAGGAAATTCCTCCCCTCTAACTTCTGTCTACTCCTACTTTCTCTCTCTTCGCTCATCCTCCTCTAGCTCTTTCTCTCTCTTCTGCTTCTCCCTCCTCCACTTCCTTTCGCGCCTCTCTCTTCCACGCCTCTTTCGCATGCATGCGCAAGAGAGGGAAAAATCTCGTCTCCCCCACTCCCTCTCTTTTCTAACACTCTCTCTCTTTCGTAAATTTATACATCACCTCATCTTCCTCCTCCGCACTTCTCGCCATCTAAGGAGAGAGGAGAGAAAAGAGAGAAGAGAGGGAGCAGAGATGAGAGAGGAGAGTGGAGAGGAGAGAGGAGAGGAGAGAAAAACTAATAAATTTTTATTTTTTTCGTCTTTCAGCAAAATTTGATAGGCCTGGAGCGAGTTGAGTGGCACACTTCGAGTAGAGCGAATTAAATCAATGGTCATGATTGCTCAAAATTTAAAGCTTGATATTTAATGATCCTGATTGAAATTTTATAGGCATGATTGTCATTTCAAGCTCTACAATTTTTTCAAGGTTGATTTAAATTTTGAGACAAAAAATTAGGGTTCAGAATGTTCCATTATGTGTGATAAGTTCAAATTATTGTAGTTAATTGTGCCTTTATGCCTTTATTCAGACTTAATCAATAAAAGTGTATATAAAAGAAATTTTCCCTTTAAACTCCTAGATATCTAAAGATGAGGCTTAGTAAAGGGGTCGATCTAAGGGAGGCTATGGCAAAGTCTACTTTTTTTTTATATTTAATTCAGAACTTCCTCTCATCATACTAAACTCAGCAGTAGTAGAGATTTATTACTAAAATCAACTCAGTATGATCTTATAGTGAATGTTTTCTTATTTCACAATATTCTCTTTTTACATTAATGTCTGATTATTAGACTAAAGAAAAAGAGATTATGTTGAGAAAGTTTTAATTTCTCAATTAAGATTTGAAAGAGAAATTAAGAACTTATTACTTTAAGAGCTCCTTTTTATTCAGATCTAGAATTCCATTTCATTTTATATCGATTATACTCTATTTTATTCTTAATCAATTTTCTCCATTTCTGTAATTGTCTTTTTTTATTTAAAAATCTATTTCCCTCTTACTATAGCTACTGAATAGAAAATCAGACTGATTTTAAATCTTCTTAAATTGCATCAGATTTAATTGGACTAAAATAGAGCACTCACCTGAGTTTTCTAAGTGAATTCACACACAAAAGGGGAATAATATAGTAGAGACTGTATCTCTTTAATATTCTTTTCGTTTTCTGCCTAAAAGAAAAGGATATCAATGATTGAATTAAAGAACTAAGAATCTGAAACCTGAAATCTCAATTGAATCAGAATCCAAAAGATACTAAAAACAAATCATACATGCTGTAAGAATTAATTTCAGTCAATGAATCTTGTGAATAAAAGATTCAATTAGAGGGAAAAGAAAAGAAAGAACTGACGGAATTAACAAACTGAAAATATAAAACCTAAAATTTAACTTGAATCGAAATCCAAAAGGTACTAAAAAAAACTAATTATAAATGCTGTAAGAATCTGTTTCAGGCAACAAATCTAGAGAAGAATTAATTCGACTCAAAAGAAAAGAAAAGAAAACAACACAAATTTCTAAACCTAAAACTGATTCTAACAAACCTCCTTGCAGCTTCAAATCGATGTCATCAACTCGACGAGCTTCTTGAAGTCGTCAGAAATCCCTAAAATCGATTTTAACCTTTCTTGTGTCCTCCAGGCCATTGGTTAGTTGGGGGCGAAAAATCAAGATTCCCCCTCTAGAATCATCTCCTCTTCCTCTTAAGGGTTTTCGAAATCACAATGCCTCTTTCACGAATTTGTTATATCCTTTGGTACTCCTTGCTCTGCACGCACGTCTGTGTTGCACGCTGTGATTGCTCAGCGTCTTGCCTTCCTCCCATTGATTGGTGGAGAACTTATCGTGCATCTTCGTGCTCGTACCCCACAGGTAAGTCCAAATTTGACTGTGTACTCATTGCCGTGTATGCAGTCTTACGTTCCATCGTGTGATTGTTTCACACCTTGCGCTGTGCATCTCCTGTCCACATTGCTAGAACACTAATTAGTACATATCGGCCCATTAAGGGCATTATTAACATAAACCAGAATTTAAATGTAAATTCTAAAGGTAATTATTGCTATTAAAAGAGATTTAATTTCTTTAAAGTAATTGCTGTTAAAGTAATGGATTATCCTATCCAATAATGGCTGTTAAAGTAATCTCAAAACCTCTCATAATAGATCTGATTATTTGTAATAAACTCTTCAAATTTTAAGTGCAATGGAAGTCTTTATTTTGAGCATAACATCATGATAACATGAAAAATGAAGATTGATTCATGGCATTTAACGACAAAAATGCACTACAATGGATAGTCTAGATTACCAATTTTTCCTGTTATCAATGTGCCTCTAGAATTGGTTAGATAGAATGAAAGAAGACAACGATTGATCATTCTTCTTGTATAGAACATCATTTTTGGTGAGTTTCTTCTCTTTTCTTTTTATTCGTTGTGACGAATGTAAGATGCCAAGTCTGGGCAAAATGTACAAGCTCTTGAAGGTATATTTTGATTAGAGAGCATCACTAGAGTGTGTTTTCATCATGAATCCTTAGATTAGGATCATTTTTATCCATATTTTTCTATTTTCTATCCATATTAAAAAACCCTAAAAACCTTTTTTCTACCATCGATCAAGGGTTTTCAATCTTAAAAAGAAGTTTAGAAGCATTTGATTGGTTCATTTCATTCCCGTGCACATCTTCTTCCTTTCATCAATTATTTTTGCTTTCTTAATCTAATTATACCAAAACGGTTATCTCTTGATTTCAATCTTTTAACCTTCCTCCCTATGGATTTGATGTTGACTCGCCACTATTCTTAATTTTAAATATGAATTTGAAGTGTTGTGTATAATTTTTTGATATGTGAATTTGGGCATTCAATGACCGTATTTTTATGCATATCATATAGTATGATCATGACCTATATGAGCATGTTTTTGAGGTTTATGAATTTTTTTAAAGTATTAGCCTCACTTAATTAAGGATTTAATCATGAATTAATTAGAATAGAGGATAAAAGTGTTGAATCCACACAGAATTAGGGGAATTTCTTGAGAAGTTTTCAAATCCAATCACATTGAATAATGAATTGGGATGAAAAATTAGGGAAAATAATATTTTTGGAAATAAGACTCAAAGATGTATCCACGGAATAAAAAACCACTCGATATGGATTTTTATATGCAGAGAAATCAAAGAGCAAAGTTAGTAGAAGAAATTCACTTGAGAAGAAAGAAAAAATATAGAAAGATGCTAAAAATTAACGTAATCTACACATTGAAATAAAAATATAACATTATAGGATGGAAGATTTGAAGGAATCAAGATGAAATCTGAAATTGCCTTCAAAATGATTCAATTAATTATCGGATCAAGCTTTTCATTGTGTTTTGAAAAATAGATCTTTAGAGTGCAACTGGTGAATTCTCCCTATTCCTTCGATGGAATCTTGATTTCAAGTAATGTTTGGACGTGGAATCCAATTAATTTTTGAATCAAAGCTTTTCATTTCACGTTTCAAAAAAAAAAATTCTCCCTATTCCATCAATGAAATCTTGATTTTAAGCATTGATGGATGCATAAATGAGTCTATAAACGATCAAAATAAAAGATTCAAGGATTGAGATGCTTGAAAGTTTTGATTGATCGAAAACATCCAATTATGCATATACCATCCGAGAGAGAGAGAGAGAGAGAGAGAGAGAGAGAGAGAGAGAGAGAGAGAGAGAGAGAGAGAGAGAGAGAGAGAGAGAGAGAGAGAGAGAGAGAGAGAGAGAGAGAGAGAGAGAGAGAGAGAGAGAGAGAGAGAGAGAGAAAGAGAGAGAGAGTATGAACAAAGTTTAAATTAGGTGTGGCCGTTAGATCATCTCATATGGGAGAAACGATTGCAATTGAATACTAGAAATTGAATCGTTGCCGTTAAGTCCCAACTATTGGATATATATTGGAGCGTCATAATGAAGCCACGTCGCCGCGTAAAGATTAAACATTGTGTAAAGCCTGTTGTTTGATTTTCGTTGAATTTCTGAGATGTTGCCATGTGTCTTGTAGGAGTCCATTGGGCGTAGCAAATTTGGACTTTCATTACTCCTTGATTCAATGGTCCAGATTTGTTGCATTTTAGAAAAAAATCAACATGTAGTCACATCGCACCACATACCCCGAGCTTTAAGAGATCATCGACATGCACGATTAAATCTAATTATTGGATGCTCATTGTTGCGCCACATCGCTGTGATAAAGATAAAGCACCAATAGTCCCATATAGTAAAAATAAAGGAAATGCAATGAGTATAAAAGCGAGTGCAGGCATATTAAATACAATTGGTCCATTTAAGGGCACTTAGTGCTAATGATGCTTGCTAAAACACGTGCCACATGTGACATGTGGCACGTGCACACGCCAATGTGTGGCGACATGCAAGCACGTGCGCCACGTCAATTTTCACATTATGATGCACTTTAAAACATATTTTTCAATGTTTTTAATTAAATGAAAATTTAAATAATTTCATAAAAATTCTAGAAAAATTCTAAAAATTAGAAAATTCATAACTTTGAAAATAAAACTCCCTTTGACTCAAATTTTTTTACCACAACTTAAATAATCTATATTTCATGCATTTTAATTTTAAAGAATAAGAGAATAAATTTTTAATAAAAAAATACACTCATCTTTTTTGAAAAATAAAGATAAATAATATATAAGTGTACATAAAAATATTCTCTTATTATTTGAATTTAAAGCTCATATTAAATCTCAAATGTTAATGGGGATAATCTATTTTAAAATTTAACTTGCTCTATATATGATTAACTCTTAAAATAATGCATTTTGAGATTTTTGATGTAAATTACATAGAATGATGAATATGCACTCAAAGTATGATAACATGCATACAAATGGAATTTCAAGTATGATGAATGTGCCTTAAAATGTAAAAATAATCATGTAATTTCAAGTTTACGTTGCATGTTATTAGTCACCTAACCAGTGGTCACACATTAGGGCTCATCATCATTAAATTATTTTCTATTTTATCAAGCTAAATTTAATTCTTGTGACATTTTTTAGGCTTATTGATAAACATTTCTTATGCTAGTTTTGTCACAAACTAGTATTATTTGAACATGTCACAACCTAGATGAATGTGTTGTCCCTATTTGAGTCTAAAATTTTGAAATCCACATAAGAAAGTATTAAGTTTACATGAAATTTCATTTTTCTTAGATTTCCTCAATTTAATTCTATATAATTTTTTCTCTCTAGTAGAGGTATAATTAATGATGTAAATTTGTTGTGTTTTCTTAGAAAATTAAAGGTGTGGTTCCATATAATAAGTGAACTTGCATATTTTCTTCGAACGGGGATGACCTCATATCGAGCTTTGTATGAGATTTGAGTAAATTTGATTTATCTCCTATGTCACAAATTGCTACATTAATTTCATGAAAATGTATGAAATTTTAAGTAGTATTTTAATGACTCAACCGCATCGACCAAGATATTTGATGAATTCTTTAAAACTCTATATCATTTATGATATTCATAGTATATTGAGAAAAATAGTTGTCTTCTTCATTAGTTGAATGACATTCAATTCTACAAATAGGAGAAGGATGGAGACAAAATAATCCATCATAATCAAAAAGTGAGATCAAAGTGTTTAGACATCCTATCCATTGATAATAAATATACAAAAAGACTGTTAGGACCATTAGTCCCATGTTTAACCTTGTCTCTTCCTATCCCTATGTCTTCTCCAATTATTTCTCTTTCTCATGTTCCAACTCGCTCAACTTCTTTCCACTTCATAGCTTATATTCTATGGGGGATATACTAGAGGTGGAATTTTTATTGATCTAAATTCTAGGTGATATTGGCCCTAGAGATCATGTGGCACGTCACATAATTACTTTAAATTACTTATTCATGCATGACTGCTATATAGAAACACTCATGTGCCGTTTGGGAGGCCCTAAGGATTTGGGGAATCCAAGTCATGCATATGATGATTAGGACTACCATTTCCTTCATCACTTGGCTATCCTTGAAGTTTGAGATTTGGAAGGTTAATGCACATGGAGCTTTTAGGGGTGATCCTAGCGCGATGGGAGGAGGAGGCATATTACACAACTTTATAGATCACACTCTTTTTGCCTTCTCTTACTAATAGAATGTTTAGACTTACACTATGGTGGAGGCTATGTTGATACTATGATGGTTTTCTCCTCTACAAGTTGATTGAAAGAAAAAAATGATTTGGGGAGTGTTCACATATAAATGATTGCCATTGGCTATGTTGATATTGTGAATGTTGATACTATGATGGTTTGATCCTCTACCGTCTCTATGATGTTGTTATAGAATCCGAGTTGAACTTGTTAATTGAGATGCTACTGTTGGGATTTGAGGTCGATAAACCTTCTAAAATTTTGATCAAAACATTGAATGCAGTGGAATATATTGAATAAAATATTCAAAACATAGAGGCACCAAGAATAGATGATCCTGTCATCTAGTATGTATGAGAAAATATACTTACACGACTCATTTGAAGGAGTTCTTGAAGTGGTTCAAGTGTCCAACCTTTAGCGGTATCCATGAGATCACCCGATAGTTGTATCTCCTCTTTAAATGCTCTTCACTGAGAGAAAAGGAGAAGAAATAAGAGAATCCCTACAAGGCTTGCATAGGCACCTTGAGTTATCTCTGTTCTTCCCCTATTTATAGACATTGGGTATATGAAATTTTTATAAAAACCCTTATAACTATGTCTATATCTATATCCATATCCAAAGACCTTATATGTGTGACCCTCTAGGTCCATATATCTCACTAGTTAGTAACTCTATAGACCCAATAACACCTCATTGGTCAAACTTTATTAATTATCTACATCAACATATATAATAATATTTTGAGGATTGATTTAACCTAATTGACAGGTTGAGTTGCCAGCCCGTTGGGTGCTGAGCTATACCACATACTCTATGGAATATGGAATGTATAAAAACTCTTGTATGTAACCTTTCTGTCATCGATTACTATATATGTATAATCCTTTGTTCATGATAGACTAATGAATGACTTATGTTATGGTCAACTATCAAATCTTAATTGGTCACTCAAGTTTATACAGATGCATGGAAGAAATCATAAAAAACTCTTCTAATATTTTTGTTACCTTGGCCAAGTATTTCTTTTCATCTCATTCCTTGAGTCACTCTCCTCAAATATCGAGGGAAAACGATTCCATCTTGACCACACAATCATCTTCAATGACTTCATGTTATATCTAATATATGATGTTATAGAGATCTCGTGGCTAGGGATTCATAAGTTATAATGAAAATAAGGTCATCCATCCACAAGATGTCTTTGGTTTTTGAAGTCAAAAGACTACATACACAGTTAGATATAATATCATTAAGAGATTCATACAAATATATTCTATTAAATCTTTCTCTAAAGAGCACATACTATTTATCCTTGGTGTCTTTGACGAAACGAGTCTGAGTTTTCGTTGAATACACACAATCAAGTGTTAAAATAAAGTCCAAACTTACCAATTTTAAGAATAATTCATGAATTGAACGGTACAATGGTAAATAAGGGTTCAATCCATAGGAAATTAGGGAAATTTTGAAGGATCTCTTCAAATTTGATCAAATCGGACGATGAATCGGTGATAGAAATTATAAAAATGAATATTTTATGAAAGAGGCCTTGAAGATGATTTCACGGAATCAAAAATCAATAAATTTGACTTTGATTTCATGGAGAAATCAAAGATTGATTAGAGGTGATATTTCTGAAAATAAAATCACGAAATCACCGAAAATAATAACTAAATTAAACTAAATTACGATTCTAAAACAAAATTAAATGCTAAAAAAAGATAGATTAAGATGAAACACGATCCCTAACCCACAATTGTGATCGAATTGATCCAATTATTTGCCAGAATCAAGGCTATTCATCAAAATTCAGAAATAACGATTCGTGAAGTTCAAGCGTCGATTTCTTCCTCGTTGATTGTCGAAATCTTGATCTTAAGCACTCCGTGGACTTGGAAATGAGTCTTGAAGAGATTGGGATTAAGAGATTCAAGAGATTTGGTTTCAAAATAGTTCGATAGAGTCGAATTACTCTTGAATGCTTTACAATCTCGAAGAACATATCAATTTATAGGCAATTTGGGTGTAACCATCTGATGAAATGCTTGATCTTCGATCAATGGCTCTAATGAAACACATCAATGCAAATCATTACCGTTAAGACTGCCGAGATTTTCCCACATCGCGTGCGTTATAAAAACGCATGTACGTCTGCCGTTTGATAGCGATCAGACTCTCAGATGCATTTCTCATCGGTTTAATCTCAACTGTTATAACTCGGTTGATGAACGGCTGAGATTATATCATTCTTAACACGATTCGTCGATGAGTAGTAGTGCGCCACGTAACCCCCTTCTTTAAGTGAAGATCAACGGCTTAGATTCTTCACGCGATCAGACGCTCCATAGGCCGCCACGGCGCCTCCTTGTCTTAACCGTTGATCGCGATATGATTGGACGATTCAGATCGCGCCACATCACCTACGCGCTAAAAATAATATGAAAAATCAATTTTTTATTAGAAAAATCAATTTTTAATTCTGGAAAATCCTTAGAAATTCATTAAAAATTCAAAAAAATCTCTAAAAGTTAGAAAATTCATAACTTTCAAAATATAACTCCAAATTAATCAAAATTTCTTTCATTTGATCAGAAATTTAATTATCTATCATTTTAAAAAGTCAAATTTAATAAATAAAAAGAAATTTTATTTCTATATCAAAAATACATTCATTTCTTTACGATTTTAACGTTAGAAAATTCAATGAATGTTTATAAAAGTGATTTCTCTCATTATTTGACTTTAAAAACTACTTATAATCTCGAGTAAAGATGGGTTATAAAATTATTTATCTTTAATTCCTCATAATTAACCCTAAATTAAAGTATTTTTGAGATTATATTGAATTTTTCATAGAATGATAGATAAACACTCATAAATATGATAACATGCATAGGAATGAAAATATTTTATGCCTTAATATGCATTAATAGCCATGTATTATCATGTCTAATTAGCATGTTATCAGTCTCCATACCAATGGCTACATGATCATCCACACTCATCATATGAGTCAGATCAGATAGTGCTATTCTTTCTGAATAATTAAATGTCTTTCTTGAATATCTCATGAATAGAAATGTTTAGAACTAGCGATCACTGTATTATGATCTCATCATAATGAATAGTCATTATATATGCTCACGAACTTTATAAAAAAAGCACACAATAATGACAATTAAACAATTTCATGTCAATCAACATAAACAAGATATGTGGAGTTGTAATTTTCTTATTGGTCATATAATATCCATAAGAAACATGTTAGTATTTTTCCACAGTGGCCACTCAAGAATACATAGGTGGACATTGTGCAATGTTAGAGGAGGATACGCCATAGACCATGTTCCTTGACTCAAAACCCCAAAGACACTAATGCAGTATGCTCAAGTCAAAATTTCATCATCTCATCTTGTTAGGACATACATGTAAGGCTTGAGGATCTTCAATGCCTTGAACAACTTGACATGATTTCTTTGTTCATGTGCCACAAGCTTATCCATGCCACACCATAGTAGTGGTGCAGTGCGTGAGGTTGCCTAAAAGCGTAGACATAGGCTGTGTCCTTTGACACAAGCCCCTAGAAAGTATTTCCACCATCTTAGACTAAAATATTAATATTAGCAACATTCCATACTAAGCCTAGGAAAGATGTTGCATAGTGAATGAAGCGTCTTCTATCCCAATCATCATACCTAAAGAAGATGGTCATTGCATACGCTAAAGTATGCACCACTTTATCTCTTCATATGGGTTGATACTTTGGGCATGCCTGTGTTTGGAGCAGTTCCCAACAAGGATCATGAAGCTTGCATGTGTTTGGAGAATCTCATCTACTCTACTTCCCTTGGGTGAGGCGACAAGGGCCAAGGTAACTTCCCTCGTTTAGATCACCAAAAACATTCTTCTAATCTCACCTTGCTATCATCTAATCTCTATTTCCATTTCTTTTTATCTCATTTTCTCATTTAAATTCAGATTTATCTCTTAATTAAACAAGAAACCACAAATCATTGTTCCATACTCCTTTCCACATGCTTCTTTTCATTCTCTCATTTTTATTCGAATGTCTAACCTCATTTGCTCAACTCTTTGTGGATTTGACTCTTACTTTAGCAATATGTTATGTGAATTATACATTTTATTGAATGAAATTGATACACAATAACGACATAAAACACATGGAAATTGAGTTTATCACTCAACAATAATTAGGTGAATATTATCTAATGTTGAAGGAGGAATAGAGAAGGAAACCAACCATAATAAGGGGACCACATGGTGGATGTCGTAGCCACTCATGCGATACAATCAAGTTAGTGGTTCCTCTTCTCATCTTGGTAGGACATGCATGCTAAGGCTTGAGGATCTCATTACCTTGAGAAAATCAGCATGCCTTCCTTATTCATATGTCACCCATTTCTCCTTTCACATCATGGAAATGGTACATCATATGGGGTTTACTACTTGAGCAGCATAGGCCATGTTCTTTGGAAAAAAAACTCTAGAGGCATTAAGACTTGGAATGGTTTCCACTATCTTGGAGGATATGGTAATAAGCATGGTGATGATGCTTAGGGAAAAAAGTGTCTTCTATCCCAAATATCATCCCTAGTGAAGACGATCAGCGCATCTTCCAAGCTACACACCACTCCACCTCTCCTTTCCCGACATAGGTCAATACTTTGGGCTCATTTGTGTTTAGAATAGCCCCTAGTTGGGTTCATAACATATCAACAAACACGTATCTCATCTAATCCACTTCCCCTAAGTGAAGCAACAAGGAGCAAGGTAATGTCTCTTTTAACTGGCCTAAAAAAGTGATAAAAATTCTTTAGATTTTCGCTCTCTCACTCTCTCACTCTCTCTCTTGTAATATTTATACACAAATATAGTTGTGCAATATTCATTTTTCTGTTATAAATTCTATAGTATTTTCTCTTCTCCAGAAAGACAAGTATTGCAAACCAAATGTTTAAATAGAGGCATCAACACTTGGGTGAAGGAAGTATGACTGCTTTACCAATAGTTGAAACTCAATTGGAAATTTTCCTTTTATTTATCCATTCAAGAAGAGAAAATTCATTTATATTTTAATAGATATTATATACTAATAGAACCTTTTAAGTAAAGTCTATCAAATCTTAATAAAATGTTCCTCATTATTTTTGACAAGGTTTGAGAGTATATATTGCTATGTTATTAAAATATTATTTTTATATGACTAAAGTATTGATAACATGCTAATTAGACATGATCATACATGATTATTGATGCAAGAGAAATTATATAAGAGAAATTAATGTAGTTTTTAATGTTAAATAATAAGAGAAATTATTTTTATAAACATTCATTTAAATTTCTAAAGTTAAAATCTTAAAGCAATGAATGTATTTTTGAAATAGAAATTAAATCTCTTGTTATTTATTAAATTTGACTTTTTATAATGATAGATAATTAAATTTCTGATCAAATGACTTAAATTTTAATTAATTTGGAGTTATATTTTGAAAGTTATGAATTTTCTAATTTTTAGGGATTTTTCTAGAATTTTGCTGATTTTTTCTGAATTTTTAATGAATTTCTAAGGATTTTCCAGAATTAAAAATCGAATTTTCTAATTAAAATTGATTTTTCTAAATTTTTATTAACGCGCAAGTGACGTGGCGCGATCAGAGCCGTTCGATTGCATCGCGATCGACGAGTCAAGATGAGGAGGCGACGTGGCAGCGTGAGAAGCGTCTGATCACGTGAAGATTTAAAGACCGTTGATCTTCACTTAAATTGATGGGGACACGTGGCTAAATCGGGTTCATCGGATTGCATTTAATCACAGCCATCAATCGCAAAGAGTTATAACGGTTGAGATTAAATCACGAAAAACGCATCTGATGCGTTCGATCGCGATCCAACAACAGGCGTTTCAAAGCGTTTTATAATGCGTGACGACGTGGCTTCATCTCGAGCATCCGATCGTGATCCAATGACCACGAATTAACGGTAACTCTTCGCGATCATGCATTTGATCAGAGCCGTTGATCCGTTTAATCAGACGGTTACACCCAAATCTCCTATAAATTGAGATGTTCTTTGCATTTGTAAAGCATTTGAGAGCAATTTAATCAAATTGAACAGTTTAGACACCAAATCTCTTGAATCTCTTGATCCCAATCGCTTCTAGACTCATTTCCATGTTCACAGAGTGCTTAAGATCAAGATTTGGATGATGGACGAGGAAGAAATCAACGCTTAAACTCCACGATCGGGATTTTTCGATTTTTGATGAAAAGCCTTGATTCCGGCGATTAATTGGATCAATTCGATCACAATTGTGGGTTGGGGATCATGTTTTATCCTAATCTATCATCCTTTAGTATTTAATTTCCATTTAGATTAGTAATTTAGTTTAATTTTAAGCTTATTTTCGATTAATTCGCGATTTTTATTTCAGAAAAATACCCTCACTTCGATCTTCAATTTCTCCGCGAAATCAAAGTTAAATTCGATGATTTTTGATTCAATGGAATCGTCTTGAAGTTCTCTTTCATAAAATACCATTTTCCCCAATTTTTATCATCGATTCATTGTCCGATTTGATCAAATTTGAAGAAATCATTAGAAATTTCCTTATTTCCCTGTGGATTCGACCCATATTGACCATTATACCCCTCAATTCGAGTTATTTTTATTAAATTGATAAGTTTGGACTTTATTTTGACACGAATCGGTGTGCAATTGACGACCGCATCGATTTGATCCGTCAAGTATGCCTAGTTATTTGAAGCATGTGAAATAATTTATCCCTCACAAAAAGCATTGTGATTCGAGTTTGATCCTTTCTCCCATTTCTATTATCTTTGGATTTAAAGAGAAACCAATGGTTTTTTCAGTTCATGGGAATTGATCCTCAAATTTCTAGGTAATATATCAATTTTTGATAAGTAGGATAAGATAAATTGGATAAGTTATAAAGACTAAAAAATATAGAGGAGGAAGGGAGTATGGACAAGATTTTGTAAATATAGAAGATGAAGGAGAAGAGCTCATGGAAAAATCTTGGATTTTGATGTCTTCTTTGAGTCTTGTTTAATATGTTTCTGCTCTTGAGCCCCAATGCAACAGAAGAGAGGAATATTTAGAAAGAATTAATACAATGAAACTCCCAAATCAAGAAAATTATGGAAATATAAGAGGAGCAGAGAGGTCTTGCGAGTAAGATAAAGTTTTTCCTTAATCTACCTCATCACAAGTGTTCTTCTTTCTTTCCATTGATTTCCAATTGTCTGTTGTGTTTTCATGCAGTCCATGTTCTTTTATTGAGTCTCACTTGAAAATATCCTTCATGTTTTTATGTCTTGATCTATATCTAATCATGGTTTTATAATATTATGATATCCTCCTCCTAATCTTGTTCCCCATCATCTCATTTCGGTCTATAAAATCATAATTTTTACTTTTGATATGTGTGAATCATTCTTGATTTATATAGAGCATTGCTTTGTTTTCTAACAATTCATGTCAGAATGTTTCATTTCTCTGGTTCATTTGATTTATTTTATTTCGATCTTTGTCATCCTATGTTGACCTTTATATCATTATCTTAATTGGTATCTAAATATATGGTATCTGAAAGTTTTTTATTACATGTTTTCCAAAGTCTTTTGCACTCACATACATACCATTTAATTACCATTTTATTGTTTTCATATTTCCACTCCATTGATATGCTTTGATTGAAATAAACTGAGCATGACATCATAAATGCCAATTATTTTCATTCCTCGTCTATAGTTGATCAGCCCATCTCCATCAACATAATCTTGAAACTATCTCTCAATCATAAAAATATTTCATGCCTTTGTAACATTGATTAAATATAAAAGAAGTATCATCACTTCATATTGTATTGAAAGTGTTTGAAGGACCATCCAGATAAAGAGGGCCCACTAAGATGGAGATATATTTAATTCAATGAAAAAGTAGTGAAGCAATCATCAAGGAAAGTTGTCATGAATTTGAAGAGCTATGAGAGAAATTTGAGTGGATTTTTGGGAAGTTCGATTCGATGTTACCATGAAAGGAATACAAAAGAAGAGAGCGTTTGTGAGTTGTCTTTCAAAGAGAAGGAATCAATCCCTGCGACAGGGCACCGACCGCAGCACGTTTGGGGGTGCTAATAATGGCGGCGGGGCCTCCTCGCTTCGCTGGCTTCTCACCTCCAGCCTGGCTTCTCTCTACAATTGCCAGCTAGCTACTCTCTTTCTCTCTCTACGTCCACCTCATTCTCATATTCATTCCCTCTCTATACCCTAGCATTTCTTACTCATACTCGCTTTATTTCATATACTACTTTATCTCACGCATTTTCTAGCATTTTCCATCTCTCTCTCTCTCCCCTCTAATTCCATGTTCTCTTTCTTCCTCTCCCTCCTCTTCGCAGACTCGATTTATATTCTCCCTTCTCTCTCCACGTCATCCCTGCAGTCCTTTTCTGACTCAGAATCTCATCACTCTCCCTCTTACTCTCTCTTTATTTCTCATGTCTCTCCCCTCATCTCAGTAGATAGCTTTCAATTCCATTCTCTCTGCCTATGTGATCTCTCTCTCCCTCTCTAAAGATGGTGGGCGAAGATTCCGGCAAGATCTCGTGCGCATGGGGGAGCATCTCCTGACTCCTGAGATAGCCAATGATGGCGACTCTCCAACGGACACCTACTTCCCTCCAAAAAGCCCACCACGAGCTCCCATGAGAGAGACAGAGGGGCATAAAGATTGAGAGAGGAAGTGAGCCAGAGATAACATAGACGGATAGGGAGAGACTTACTGGGAGCTCAGAATTTGGATATCATAAGCCATGAATATTTTGAAGTTAATACGCACACGCACATATATGTATGTGTGTGTGTATATATAGAGAGAGAGACGACATCAAAATCATAAGCCATGAATAGTTTTGAGTTAAGACATATATCCTTAGAGAGGTAGATGACATCAAGATCTGATATGCCTGGGTCATCAAAAGCCATGACTATTGCGAAATGAATATACATGTATAGATATATCTTGTAATCGAGAGAGAGAGAGAGAGAGAGAGAGAGAGAGAGAGAGAGAGAGAGAGAGAGAGAGAAGAGAGAGAGAGACAGCTGTCCGGCCACCAAAACAAATTAAAAATAGCAACTTTCATGCGGAGCAAAGAGCTGGCGGAGATGGCGGAACAAGAGGGGCCGCAGCCAGGCCATTCCAGCCCACTCCGGGCAGCTCGGGCAGCCCGGGCAGCCTGCCCGTGGGCATCCCTCTTCTTCCTTTCTTCCTCTCTCTATAAATCCTCTCTGCCCCATATCAACCGCGCTCTCTCAGTACACTCTCTCTAGCTTCCATTCTCTCTCTATTCTTTACGTCAGAAAGAAAGAGATAAAGAGGGAAATCTGAAATGGAGATGGGCATGAAGCTTAAGATGATCATCGTCGCCGTCATGGTGTCCTACGCGGCAGCCGCCAGCGCGCCGGCACCGGCTCCGGCAAGCGGGGCCACCGCTATTGCCGTTCCCGCCGCCGCCATCGTCTCATTATCCGCGCTCGCCTTCGGCTTCCTCTTCTGCTGAGGACTTGTCCTCTCCTTCCCTTCTCCATTTTTTCATTGCTTCATTTGGTACTTCATATTTTATAATTTCGTCTGCTCCTCTCGGGTTGTGTGTTTGAGACAGATTTGTATGTATCTTTGTGTAATATAATGACTCTGTTGGTGTTATTTTCATTTTTCCACCCTTCCTTTTTGAACCCATTTGGTGAGCATATCATGTTGATTGAAGGATGGAAAACTAGATTCATTCTTAAAAAAATGGTGGAAGTTGGATGAACAAATCTCCTAATTTTTCTGATTAGGGTCAATAAATTCAGTGCTCTTCTTTAATTTTTCCATGTGGGTAGATTCTCTACTTGATACGAAATAGAAGAAAATCAGACCCACTCCATACAATCAGAATTAAATGAATGTAATCAAGCTTGTGCCTTGAGTTTTGGAAATATCATTCTCCCTTCAATTTACTCTGTATTTTGTTTGAAACTTGTGGCTATCCAATTCATAAAATTGAAGACAATTAAAATCCACAGCTAGTAAGGTCTAGTCAAGTTTCTAAAGAAGAGAAATAAACACTTGGGTTTTGTTAAAGTCTAGGCCTTCCAAAATCTGTAGTTAAATCTAGTAAATAATTGATTTTAGGTTGACATTTGCTTTCTCTTTCTCTAAGGTTTCTAGTAGGAAAGATGAATTCAGAAAATGACAAAATGTAGAGTAGTTGATGAGTCTCTCTCTCTATCTGTCTCTTGTTTCTATCCCTCTTCCTCATTCACTCTCCCTCTCCTCCTATCATATTCCATGTCATGGATAGAAAAATCTTTTCAACAGATGGCAGTTTTGGCTCCAAGGCAAGGGATAGCTATTCAAGAGTTTTATTATAATGATTAGTCAAACAGGAGGATAACATCAAAAAACATGGAAAAATATTCTCAATTTATTTTTTGAATTAATTAAAACAATAATTTATGGCATAAATTATTAACAGAGGTTATGAAAAGGGAAGAGAGTGGTTTAATGGATCATGAAATATGTTGTTTATGTGGGTTAGGGAATGCTCATACCAAACATCACTATCTCATGTTAATAATTTTCTTAGTCAATGAAAAATATCATCTTCAGTTTCCTAATAAGATATTGAATTTTTAATTTTTAAAAACTAATAATCATTTTTAGTACTATATTACCTTAAATGCACACAAAATTTGAATGAATAATTTTAGTACTTATTTGGTGATAATTAATGGGCTTCTTAAAACACAATGATACCCTAAATATAAAGCATATTTCACCAAGCCCTACTATATATCATGATAGAGCATTCACAACCAATCACACTTCTATAAGCATTCAAAATTTCATTTATTTATTTTATTAGTTTCTAGGCGTGCATTTTAAGACGTGATGAAGAACCTTTTTTTTCCTTATCTACGATAGCAGAATATGGGGTTTATGGGAAACCTTTTCATTCTCTAAGAATTAGGGATTTGACTGTATTTGAATCAATTTTCTCACATGGTATTGGAGCAAGGATTCTAGGTCATCATTTTCTTATCACCTCTTGCGCCTTGATATCATGTAAATGAAACCACAACCATGTAACAATAGCCTTGTTATTGAATTTATTTCTATTTTTATATGCTCATTAAGTTTTTGCCTTTTTAAGATGAGAGAATAAGATAAATGTGGGTCTAATTCCGATAGAGGAGAGATCCCTATTTATAAAAGCATTGTCCATCTGTAAGTGGTTACACTACTTGGAGGCACAAGATGGTGCCATGCATCACCAAAAAAAGAGACACCTTCTGTAAGTCAATGTAGAAAAGCTTTGGAAATATTATACTTATAAAAAGGAAATATGATTATATCATTTTCAAAGTCCCATTGGGAAATTAAATCTATCTCTCCAATTGTATTGGTATGCCCACCATGTGACACATAGGTGCACTTGGGCTTGCCTTCGTTGACTACATGGTAGACCTCGTGCTACATAAGCGCCAATTGGTGCGACAAATGAGTGCCACATGTGCACTTCATGACCAAAGTACCTCTAGTTGGCTCATAGGCACATCACCATGTTGTGGCATTTTCGCTTCTACACGTGATCTTGTTTTGACCAAAACATGAGAAAAATCGAATTCCATTCCAAAAACCTCATTAAAATTTCATAAAATTCCCAAAAAATTTTCAAATCATTTTGGCATGAATTTTTCTAATAAAATTCTCCAAATTAATTCCTTTTTCTTATCATGTCACCCTATAATTCACAAAAATAAGAAAATAATAAATTTGCAAAAACAGTTGGTTTATCTCAAAAAGTTAAACCATGTTTTCCATATTTTTCTCATCTTTCATCACATTTCTCATTCAGTCTAGGCCTACAAAGATGAAAATTTTAAGAAAACATAGCTAATTCACAATCATTTGAAATTGAAGAAGGTCAAACATAATTTATGCACCAAATTAACCCTAACTAAATGCAAAATGAAGACATGAGTGAAATGACACAATGAATGCAAAAATGCCTGAAAATATGATAACATACATCATATTGGCAGAAATTATGCTTTATAACATACATAAAAATGTCAATAATGGTGAAAATGAACATATCAATGACACATTATCAACGAGCACAGATCTGTAGATTGATTCAATAAGAAGAACTTTGCCAATAATTGCACACTAGTCTAGAAGTATGAATTATTGGGCAAAAATAAACTCTGATTTCTATCAAATTGATAGTTTTTGGAAGGGTTGAATGACCCTAATTGTGAAAGATTGGTTCTTGTTGTAAAGGCTTGAAATTAGGAACACAAAGGTTGTGCTTTGTAGAGGTAAAAAGGATGATGCAATAAGAGTGCAGAAAGGTGAAATGAGCATAAGAAAAGAGGGAAAATATTATGCAGATGATTACACAAGGCTACCCTTATATAGGAACACATGAGAGAGATAGGGTATAAATAGAGGTAAGTATTGGGTGTTCCCTAAAGGGCTACAACACTCCCCTTAAAGTTGAAGCACGGATACACATGCATGCATAGTTTGAAAGATAGAAAGTGAAAATAAAACAAGATAGTTGAGATTCTAGAGTGACACTATGAGTAGTATCCAAGGAGGAACCGACTCAAGTAAGTAGCCAAGGAGATAAATTTTATGAAGAAAAATATAGAGCAGGGCTCAAGTGCTTGCAAGTTGATTGAGAAGACAATCATGATTGGTTTGCCAAGCATGCAAAAGGACTAGAGTAGGCAGGCAAGGAGAAAACATTTTAGAAAAACATGAAACATGAGACACTCATTGCAAGTAGGGCCCAAGACGATTGCAAGTGGTCCACTAAGAAGATAGTGTCTCGATTAGGTAGTCCAAAGAGAAAATTTCTTTCAAGAAGATGCAACACAAACTCGTACATGTGAGTCAATCAAGGAGAAGATTGTGAGTGGCCCATCAAAGGGCTTAATGGTAGAGGCTTAATGGAGTGATGATGGCTGATACAGTGACGTGTAGATGATGAGAACTCAAGATAAATGATGATGGTTATGTATACAAAGGCATTTTTGGAGAGAGGTGATTGAGTTGTGCATCAATATTTGGAGATCATGAAAGATGATGATGACATTGATGTTAGATCGAGGAAAAAATTATCCATGAAAAGGGTTGAAAGAGATGATGATGGGGAAGCCAGCAAAGATAGTGTCAAGGCCATAGGTCAGTGAGGAAGTTCATGTTGAAGAAATTTAAAGAGGTACATAATACTCCCCCTCTTTCTCACAAGTGGATGAAAAAATCAAACTTTTTGCCATTTTCTTTCATATAATTCCATTTAATTCCTTCTTAAAACTTTTCTATTTCCACTTTTCAATTATTTCAAATTTTTTGATTTATTTTCTTGTTCATGTTTATTCCAATTTTTTTTATCCTTTTTAGATTTTTTGCTCTTTGATTTTTTTATTTAAAAAACTTGTTTTGAATGGTTGGCGACCCTGTTGGATGTTAGGGTTGTGTAACCTAGTGGCAGCTAGGTAAACCAATGCATAGTGTGCTGCCATCACCATAGAGAGTCTGTGAATTAGTGTGGCCATGTATAAAATGGACACGATCAATTAACTAAGCTTGAAAGGAAAATGTGACTTGGTCCTCATCATGCTAGAGAGGGGCAAATAGCCTCAAGTCGTTGTCTAGAAGTAATGATGGCTGATCATGTGTGATCAAAATTTATTGAGTCAACAAAAAAATGCAATTTAGAGAGAGGGAGAGAGAGAGATGGCTGTCAATCATCTTTTGAGATCCAATATGATAAATTCTATGGACTTTGCTATAGACTACCCTTTATTTATTGATAAATAATTGAATGATCATGCATGATAATTAGCCAATTTCTTCTACAATGAACTCAATTCCTTATTAAATTTCTGATTAAATTAAATATGTATCTATTTCTTACTAAATTTCATCCAATTACAATAAAATCAATAATCATTTATTCCCTAAATATTCTTTCCACATAAATATATTCAATGCAATTTTTTTGGGAAAACCTGATAAGTCTGACATATAAACATTTAATATGTAAAATTATAGAATTAATAGTATATGCTGTCTTGAGAGACTTCTACCTCTCTTTATATAGGGAATAGTTTACAAGATGAATATTTAAAATAAGGTGAAGGACTGAGGAGGTAAATAGGTTGATATAGTCACCCAGGTCGATTCAATAATCCTAAAATTCACATAGAAATTATACATAAATCTATGAATTTATACATAATAGGATATCTAAACTAGTCAATCATGAGATATCCAATTTAAATGAAATTCTGGTTCCATCAAGCCTTCCAATAAGTTATTACTATTTAATTAATTAAAGGATTATGTATGTTTCAAGTTGAATTAATGAACCACAATTTTTTGAAACCACCAAAAATTTATCTAATTGTATTAAAAAGTGAAACCTAGTGAACCTTAATATGTTGAAACCATGAAAATTTTCAAATGCATTTAAGAATTCAGAAAGTACATTCTTTGAAGGATTATTTTCTATTAAGATTTTCTCATATGCAACTGTGAATGTTAACCATGAAATACATGTGTCAAAGTCAATGTACTAGAGTGATAAAGATAAATAATACATATTCTACATCTCACTAGGTGTGTGTTGTACTAGAGTGATAATGATCTTAGAGATGAATTTCACATATAGATTTATTAAATTACTAAAATTTCAAGACATGTCAATCATCTTTTATGTTATTTGAGCCAAATATTATCACAATACGAAGAAATAAGTAAAACTATACAAAACTCTCATCTAAATTATCAACCCAATATCCATTTTGAATAGAAGTTGACACTAAGATATAAGCCGTGGTCTTGCACTACATATAATTATATACTTATTTCAATTTTTCTAAGATTTTCATGATTTACTTGATAATCACACTAATATTGAATAATGTCAGAATTATATCTCGAAATCAAGGCATTTACCTCTGAAAATCTCACATTACATGCACTTACTATCTATATCTAGAAGTCTCCTTCAAAGTGATACCTCTCCAATATTTATCCCTTAGAAAGTATTTTTGATGAATAATTTCTAAAAATTTCTCAAAGAAAACTCAGATGTATACAAGGTTGAATCATATTCTGAAAAACTAGAGAATTAGTAAACAAAAATTTTAAACTCAAAATCCATTCGAGCACGAGTAAGAAATATTCAAGAATTTACCCCTTAAGGAAAGCAAGATTCAAGAAACAATAAGTTTAATGTTTGATCTTAATGAATGAAGTCTTAGAATATTACTTGTTCAGGATATACCTACAAAACCTGAAGGAATCATCATAACCAAAGACATAAAATCTGATAATGTGATCAAGAAATTAAGAAAGATGACATTTGAGCAATGACTTTCAGGATTAAAATCAACTTCCTTTCAAAAGACCTATTCAAATGCAAAAATTATGCCTTCCTTTGAAGTCTAAAGAAACACTTGATTGACCAAGAAGAAATCCATAAGGATAAAATTTAATGTCAATTCATATCAGGACCATAAAAAAATAATCAAAATCATAGATCAAATTAATGCTACAAGAAGATAGACAAGATCAAGCCACATTCAATAAAATGATCTTCAAGATAACTAAGAACAATGATTAATAATTTGAAGCCATCTTTAGGTTCTTATATGAAAAAGCATTAAAATTTCAAAGTAATCATATTAATTTTTTTTAGTTATCAATAACCTCAAATTCTTCTTAGCAAATAAAAACATTATCTTGATTTAAAATGAATGAAGACAAAATTCAAACTGAAGAGAACATTGAACCTTTACCAAATAGAGGCTTAAAGAGTTATAATTATTTCTTTATGGGTTTTAGTAGATATATTTTTGTGGACTTGATCCGTAAATCTCAATTCTTGAAGCACTTCTTAAATTATTTGAGTGAAACTCTTGTAGGAACCTTAAAAACCCATGGGAAATTGACTTAGGGTGAATCTTCAACTAGAATGAGAGCCTTGTCTTTAAGTCACAGATGCAATTGATTACATAGAACTTAGCATAAAGTTACACAAATATTTAAGTAATAACAAGTCAAAAAACTCCTAAGTCATCCCATCTAAAATTTTCCCAAGAACTTTATATTAAAAAAATGAACATTTTGAGATGGTGAATTGATTGAGAAATTTACTTACATACATCAAGAATACTAGAAATATAAGAGTAGCCAATATTCTAAAAAGGCAATATTAATTTCAAGCAGGCTTTTAAAATGAGACTGGTCTACGTTTTCTACTTTAAATAAATTTAATCGATTAAAAGATATATATGTGGTTTGGGTTTTTTTCATAGACATGAAATAATTAAGATATACTTTTAAGTGTTGGAACCGTGTTCACTAATTTGGGAATTACTTTATAAAAACTATAATGATTTGCTTGGTGTATAGTGATGATATGATCACAAGAACTAGTTACCGTGTTAGGCTGGAGTTCTATGTCGGTGATTGATGACAAGCTGCAACATTATCTTTTAAAGGAAGACAAAACTCCATGAAATGTAAGAGTCTAATGCCAAAAATCAGTAATCATGTCCAATGTATCTGCATGTTAATTTTACTTCAGTAGTCAAACAGACATGCAAGTAACCTATTCTTATAATTTATCGCAATAACATTGCCGAAATTAGAAATGACTAATCTAGAAAGATATCAATGCCTAGGAAAAGATATTCACTTAGTATCATACTAAATCAATGATCGAATAGGTAGTTGACATAAAAAAAGACTCATTCATGATCCAAAATAAATACATGTAGAAGCAGCTCAATGAGCACTTCATTGTTTAGAAGGCAATGGTGGGAAGAGAGATTACACTATAATGACGTTGACCATGCAATCATACAGATCATTCCCTTCATGTCAATGTTCATTTGTCATAATGAATTTGATAGTATGTGCACTAATTTTACTAAATTTTTTAAATATACTTCACAAGAATGGAAGGGAACTAACTGTATGGAGATTCAAACATAAAAAGATTTTGAACTAGGAATGCTGATTGTAAGATTTCTCAAGTCACTTATGTGCATTATTGATTCCCTTGAAGGAAAATGTAGCTTGGCTATTCTCTTGTGGACTAGAAGGCCAAAGATTACTACACCAGTCAATGCAAGATTATTTTTAGGATATTACTTTCTTTGGTTAGATAGTCTAAGCCCTTTGTTCTGAAGTCCTCAACGGATTCGGCATTTTCTTTATGGCTACACATTGGCAAAAAAATTACCAATATTATTCCAATAAACCCCAGAATTCTTAGGTACAGGAGGCATTCGAATTATGATATGTGATTTCAGGGGTTTGCATCAGTAGCAGGATCATTAGGACACGAATAACTGAAAGGGAAATTGGAGGGTCACAATTTTATGTATTCACATTCCAAATTTTCAATGATCAGAAGAATTTTGAAAGTCTTTCTGTACTTGGGACAGGTTGTGACTTCTGAAATGTAGAACCTGCCCTGTCATACTTGTATTGAGTTTCTAGTCTAGCATTATGAGCTCAATGAACTAACAGATTCCCATAATTCAGCAACCAACTCTATCAGCTGTCGTCTTGCAAAGCTTGACGCTAGTTTTGAAAATAAAAAGAAAATCCAGTCTACAAGAAGCCCCAAAGCACCACAATCAGCTTTCATCATTCAGGGGTAGGAGGTAATGTCACTTCATCCTTTTATAAGCACAGAAGGGTGGCTCGGTAAAATGTATACAGATGAGAGAGAGAGAGAAAGCAAGAAAAAGAGACAGCTAAAGAGAGTAGGAGGGGGAGGGCGAGAGAGAGAGAGAGAGAGAGAAAATAAACAGCTTGTGCAATACACAGGGTGGCGGTGAAACTTCACTCACTTTTTGTGAGCAGAGAGCGTGAGTATGAAGATATCACATGAGAGAAGAAGACTCCACTCACCTTTTGGGAATCAGTCAGTTTCTTATCCCAGCACCTAATATAAGGACTCCATATCTTTTTGCCTAAAAAATGCACCTTTCATCTTCACATGAAGGACCCCAAAGATCCAGATGAAGAACTTGATGATACTGATCTTGATGAACCAGCCTCGCTGAGAGAAACAGATGAGGCCAAAGATGAAGCCCATGCTCGTGCATTACTTGCTCCTCTCTGAAAATTCCTCTTTTTGCTTATTTTTAGCTTGGTCAATTGTCTTTTCAAGTCAACCATAAGAGGGACCCTTTCCAGAAAATGGCTCCACCCACCCAAAACCGCGAATTTGGGATGCGCCAAGTGAGAGACCCAATAGGCTTTGACCTTTGACCAGATCTCCGGAGAAAAATATATAAAAGCCCTGCAGAGGAGGAAGAGGAATGAGAGAGCAAGATAGGGTTCTCTCTTCAGAATATTTCCTAGGGATCTTCTGTGGGCTAAGATGGGATCCTTTTTGGCCAAGTCAAAGGGATGATCACCAGAGAAATTTGTTACCGGTTGAAGACCTGGGAAAGTAAAATTCATTGGAGCTGTCAGAAAAATATTGACAATAAAATACACTGATTTACAAACTAAAAAGTATAAGTTGATGTACTGATTCCCATTGCCATATCTAATTAAAGAAAAACTATTAAGAATGAGAAAGATTGTTCACATGAGACTAGTTAAAAAAAAACTATTAACCCATGATAATAAAAATACCAGTGTGTTTCATGTAGAAGAGTAACAGGGAGATAAGATCTTTTGATCCTCGATATCTCACTCGGATAGTAGCATTGCCTACGAAGATAGATGGAAAGCTGTGGATGCCATACCGGGATAACATACTGTGAAATATAGCCATGACGTGCAACAGTCACCCAATTAAGTATCACACAATCAATAATTTAATCAAAACTATTAATTTTAATCACCTTGGCGAGGCAGAAGATTCTTCAATGGCAAGATGATGAATTCCAGGGAACAAGAAGCTGAGGGCATCAAATAGGTGCCGGGTCATCTGAGAGAATGGGCACCAGGAGGCGTAGAAGAGAACTGAGGAGTATCCATTCCTTTTATTGCCCAGCTCTTTTTCTAGGGTTTCACCCGACACCTAATAAGGCCAAAAAGGGAATTGGTTTATTAACTCCTTCAACAGCATCATGATCATCATCACTATGATCATTGACATTTTCAAAGATAGTATTCAGCCACACATATCCATTATTCATTTTCTAAGAAGTACAAAAATGATCAAGAAATCATAAAGCTTCCAGAGATACAAGAAGAAAGTCTCAAATTATTACAGCAACTTTGATGAGAGAGACAATAATGGGGACTAAGGGTAATACGATTTTCTGTTGCTAACTCTATATGCGAAGGGAAGGATGTCGATTCCATGATAGAAGTGGATTACAGATGCTCAACCTCTTCTTTCAGACAGAATGGTTTCACTTTTGAAAGAACCAGGACCTAAAAAGAGTAACGAAAAGAGGACAACCATCTAAAGTAATTCTCGAAACTACAAACTAAAGATTTTCTACTTTAGGCGGTCAAATTTTTCAGCTCTCTTCCATGAAGAAGCATCAGCAGAAATGCCCAATCAGAGAAAACCCCAAAAAGGGGAACCCTACGAAGGAACAATAAACTAAAGAAAATTATAGACCAAAGCTTTTCTACTTTAGACGGTTCAACTCTCTTCCAAAAAGAAGCATTTGCGGACATGCCCAATCAGAGAAAATCACAAAAAGAATATTTAAAGGACCGAAAAAACCCTAAAACGAGATAATAAACAGAGTCTTTACCTCGAGGACAGGCGATCGATCGATCCAAGAAGGGCACTGCGATCGGAGGGCGGACTGGATCATCTCGATTTCATCGGTCCTCGGACAAAATAAAGATGCGTTGCATACCCGTCCGATAACCAACACGATAAAGATCCAAAAGAAACTTTTCGCCATAACAAGAAAACTATCGAACAATTCTTCCCACCCTATATTCCAATTCTCCTCAATCCCTCGAATTAATGCATAATTAGTTGTGGGATTGTCAACAACGAGAGGAAGGAGACGTACCGAGATACAAAGGACCGGAGACCACGGCGCCAATGGATGACGACGACCAGAAGAATGACCTAAATATCCGTGTAAATTTCCGACAAGCCCTTATGAGTATTATTTATTGTTTCTGAGCCCCGAATTCGACGGCCATCGTAAATAATTTTATTCGGGGCCCTTATAGTAAATAATTTTATTTCTATAAATATTTTTGTATGAATAAAGTAGTGAGGACAGTTGATTGAATGAAAATGTGTAAGCTTGATTTCTGAAGGACACCCATTATTTCTAGATCGCTTATCAGAAATATTGAGCTCTATTTTCCCAAAATTAGGAAAATGAACCGCTTCTCACAAGAGAAAATAATTTCTATGAAAAATATTAATACACTACTTGCACTTGTCATTATTGATGCAAATAAAAATTAATCTAGAAGATTTGCACTAAATTAAAACTGATATCTTATGATCGCAAAATTTATATGGACCTATGAATCGAACTAAATATACTCATTAGTATATCACAACAATGCTATTTCAACCAAAATACATGAGTTATCAAAGTATCGATCTCAATCAAATGGTGATATGTCAACTTTAGATTTCGATGCATCATCAAAATCATAGCGTCCATCAACCAAATCTTAGAGTATTCATCATGAGATCAAAACATAATTGATGTTAATTTCTTTCACTAGTTTAGTTATTCTATCATAGTTAGTTTAGTTTAGATGATTATTATATTATAATTAGCATTTTCATGGATTTAAAATCCCAATCGAGTGTTTTTCTCTCATTGGAAATTTCACTTATAAAAAATTAAGAAATAGAAATTTAGTCTACTCACGTACTTTCATCAACACAAATTTTTGATCTATTGGATAAAATAAGATGTTATTTTTTATTTATCATATTCATTTGATGAATACAATGCGAGAAGGGGCAACAAGGCAAAATGAGGGTCTAAGTCCAAGAGAGGAAGAGAAAGGCATGTATATAAAGAATATTTGGACTCATTTTGGTAGATCCAATTAGAGGTACACGAGAAAAACATAGAAAACATACAAAACATATATCTCTTCAAACTCCCTCATAGGCTGACACATGGATGTAAATCACATCTATCATGCCATAAAGTAAATCATAAGAATTTCTTGTGAGACCTTTGGTGAAGATATACACTAATTACTCTAGAGTAGATACTAGGCCCTCAAAAACCTTCTCTTGAATACAATGGCAACCTATCTTAATGTATGGGTTTTTCTCATAAAAGGCTAGAATTTTAATATGATAATGGTTGCATAATTATCACAGTGCATAATTACATGAATCACTCATGAAGTTCCTTTGTCAATAATTTCTTTCTTATTAAGAAATCATTTTATAATTTTGGAAGCCCTTGTGACATACTTCACAATAGTCTTTGGGTTTGGCTGATTTTCATTGTGCTCACATAAAGTTTTAGGCAACGAGGGCCCCATTCCCTTTGGAATATTTTGGGCAAGGGGAATCCCCTCTCCTCAAACTATTTTTAGGAGAGGAGGACACCCCCTTTCCATTGGAATATTCTCTAGATAGGAGGACACCCTCAATGGCCTATTGTATTATCATAGTTGCCTTCCCTCATCTCCACTTGATGGTGCCATGCCCCTTCATTGATTCTATTTTGATGCCGCTATCTTTTCTTGAAAACCAAGAGTCTTTGGATGAAAAAGCTCACAATCGTACTCCTTTATTTTAACTTCCTCTTTGTGCTCTCAAGGCATTGCTTTTGGGCTACCTGAGCGCACAAAAAATTATCTCATGACACTCATCAATACATCAATTCCATCAAAATGTCTTTTCTTGAGAGCACTCAATGTTATTCTACCTATTCTACTTACTCATGAAATCCATCTCTTTGCCTCCTTGCTTTCCACCACTTTCATCCACCAACCCTCCTTTTGACAACAAAGCGTTACTAACACTATTCCAAGAATTTATGGTCATCTCTTGATTTCTAGAATAATTGGTTGACACATTGATAACATGCTATATTTACATCATAAAACATGATTTTTCATGCATATTAAAGCATAAATGATTTCATTTACATGCATGTTATCATATTTATATGTATTTTTCTATTATTCTCTTAAAAAGTCATTATAATCTCAAAATACTTTAATTTAGGGTTAATTTTTATAAATTAGAGTTTCATAATTTGATAACCCATATTTTTTTCTTGAGATTATAACTGTTTTTTTAAAAGATAAAAATAATAAGAGAAACAACTTTTATAAACATTCATTTTATTTTCTAAAGTTTAAAAATCTTAATAAATGAATGTATTTTTTTGAAATAATAATTTTAACTCTTATTATTTAACTAATTTGACCTTTTAGAATAATAGATAATTAAATTTTTGGATCAAATGAAAGAAATTTGGATTAATTTAGAGTTATATATTAAAAAGTTATGAATTTTTCTATTTTTTTAGGGATTTTTTTCCGGATTTTTTTAAAAACAGTTTTTTTCTTATTTTATTTTTTTGATTTTTTTAATAATAAAAAAATAAATAAAAATTAAAAAGGGGGGTGCGGGGCCCGCGTGGATGCTACGTGGCACGCAAGGCCATGTGGGCAGCGCCACGCGGACCCCGCGCAGCGCCTACGTGGCGCGTATATATATAGTATTATTTATATTATATTTAATATAGTATAGGGGGTCCCCCGTGTCTAAGGGGACAATATTTCAAATGCTCTATTTCCGCGTACGTTATATAGTGGTAAGTTTCTAACTTTTTTTCCATGTGGGACTAACCCATATCATATGTAGGTGACGCGGTCGATCGTGGAGCGTCGGATCGCGATCGGAGCACGGCGATTAAGTGGACACACGGACCACCCGATCTGATCAAACACGTGCGCAATTCAAGGAGTTATAACGGTTGGATCGTGGACGACGTGGCAACATCGCAGGCGTCGATCGCATGGACACTGGATCACGGGAAGATCATCAAAACACGTGCTGAAATTCAAGGCGTTATAACGGTCGTGATGCGATCTGGCGGAGCGCATCCAGACTGTCCGATCGCGATCCAAGGGGCGAAATTGGAGCATTTTTATAACGCACATCGCGCGATGAATCTGGGCCGTCCATCCGCGATCCGACGATCGCGATATTTCCAAAAACGGTCCATCATGGACCGTTTATCGTAACCGTCGATCGTTTCGATCTGACGGTTACGAAATTTCGCCTTATAAAAAGGCATGTTCTTCGTCGTTCTTAGACATCCGAGTAAGAATCAATCTAATTGACTGTCTAGACACCTTCCTTACTCGTTTCTCTCGAGTTCTTCCTCTTCCTCTTCAATTTCCGCGTCCAAGGAGGGGTAGAAGTCGAGATTTGGTGGAGTATTGAGTGAGAAATCGCATCTTGAAGTTCGTCGAGGCGTTCTTGATTTTCTCCGCGATTAATCGGCTTAATCACGGTGATTTGATCGCAAAACGAGTTTAGTGGAAGAGGTTTTGCATGATTTACCTCCCAATCAAGTTTAATTTCTGTTTAGAATAAGATTTCAATTTCAATTTTGTTAAATTTCCTCTAAAATCGCGATTTCGCCGTTCCGAAATTTCTCTCCACTTCAATTCATGATTTCTTCGCGAAATCAAGTCCGATTTTGACAATTTTTGATTCCATGGAATCGATTTGAAGTCTACTTTCTTAAAATACCATTTTCCCCAATTTCTTCCATCAATTTCTCGTCCGATTTGATCAAATTTGAAGAACACGTCAAGAAAATCATTAATTCCCTGTGGATTCGACCCATATTTACCATTATACCCCTCAATTCGAGTGAATTTCCTAAAATTGGTAAGTTTGAAATAATTTTTGATGCGATACCGCTTGAAATCGACGACCTCGCGGTTTCGTCTCGTCACACATCATTTGACCTACCATCTATGATACCCCTTAGGGATTTGTCCTCTTTGCTTATATGTCCACCTCCCACTACTAGCCCAAATAGCCTTGATCTTTGACAACATGCATATATAACTTAAATTCTTATCTTATTTAACTAATATTCATGCTTATTTTATGTAATTATGATGCATGTTATCATAGTTTTATGAATTTTCTCCATTGGTATGTCATTTTACTAAATTTCATATTTTTGCATTATTCAGGGTTAATTAAGTGTTTTATTGATTTTTGATATTTTACAAGGTTAAATAATTAGAAATTAACCAATTTTCTTGAGTTATGTTTACTTTAGTTGATAATTAAAAAAAATTAATTTCAAGAAGAGAGTGATGGGATGATATAAAGTAGAATTTTTAAGAGATTATTTAAGATTATTATGAATTCACCCTATTTTCTTGTTGAAATTTATATTTTTATCTGGAATAATATTAATGATGAAGAAATTTTTGATGCAATGGAGAAAATTTGAGTCAAAAAGGAGTTATATAAAGAAAGATATGAATTTTTGAATTTTATGGATTTTATTTTGATTTTTCAGGAATTTTCTGGATTTTTTGGATTTAATTCTTTTTAAAAAAGGGGGAAAATTGAGGGATCATGGCCCACTTAAATCTCTCAATATCAGCCATTGAATCATCCTTCAGCAAATCGGACGGTCCACAATTTTCAGGATGAAATTTCCTATAAAAACCGATGTTCTTCCTTTGTAAACCTAACTCTTGATTGTATCGTGAAGAGATTAAGCGATTTTAGAGCAAAATCTTGAGTTCTTCGTGATCCCCCGTGCATTTTAGACTCAATTTCAATCATATTGAGGCAATATTGATTACGAATCGTTGCAAGAATTGATCGAATTCTCCCCGTGAATGTCAAACGTACGCCGAAGAAGAAACCGATCAAATACACTACGATCAACGTGATTTGGAGCCTAATCTTCATGTCACTTGGGTTAGTAGTGTGAAAAGATTATTCCTCTTCCAATAATTGTAGTTTTAGATTAGATTTAGATAGGTAATTTCATTCTAGAAATCGAATTTTTCTTCATTTCGCTCAAATTTAGGTGCAGAATTTTACTGATTTTGAAACATGGATATCTCCCTCATCTTAAGTCTAAGTCATTTGATTTTGTTAGTTTCATTAGATTCCTTGTTTTATAAGCTTTCCGTGGATAGGTAAATTGTAAAATTTCATCACCGTTTGACCCTTCAATTTAACATTTTACCATCGACTGTTCAGTTTCAATCTAAATTTGGGCGTTTAATTGCGGGAGCAATTACTCTCAAAATACAAGGTCAAATTTGATGATTTTGATCTTTTTGGAATTCTCTCATTGTTATATTTCTATTCATATATGAATCGCTTGATTTGGATATCATTTGGTCAGTCAATTTGATGATTTAAGCCGAAGTATTCATTTCAGGATTTTTCTGATCTTTGATTTTCAATAAATGATAGTAAATCTAATTCTTCTAAAAAAGTCATGAATTATATATCAAAATATGTCATTTTCTCTCTAGTTTCTGAATATATAATTTTCGTAATATTTTAACTTCATTTGATCAGTCAATTTGATGATTTAAAGCAAAGTGTTTATTTCGGGATTTTTGGATCTTTGAATTTTAATAAATCATAATAAATCCAGTTCTTCTTGAAAAATCAGTAATTATATATAAAAAATTTTCTTTTTTTAATATTTCTTAATATATAATTTTCATAATATTTTACTCTCTTTTTATTTTCTGATTTTACAGAAAGTGAGCGGTTGGGTAAAGTCAACGCTTTGAAGTTGACTTTTGACTTTTTTTGTTAAATCATTTTCTAAATTCTTAAAATATCTTCTATTATATATTTATATCATTTCCATTGATTATCTGTCACTTTCATTTCTTAAAATATCTATTTAACCCTAAGTTTGACCAATTCAACTCTTCGATCAAAGTCAATCGTTTTCTCTGTGGATCGACCCGATCTTTACACTATACTTGATTTCATATTTTTGTATTTGTGAGTTCGAAATTATAAATTTTTTCTGACCGACTTTTGTGCGTTTTCAATGACCGCATAAATTGCTTTGTCAATTTTCAAAATGCACTATGTAAAGTTGCAAGTTATTGCATTCAACATCCTATCCCTAAATTTGCTTCCTATGGTTGCCATCATCCCACCTTGTGTAACTTTTTTCTATCCATATCCCTAAGTCATTGCATAAGACCTATCTTGAAGTTCTCAAGGTACATGAGTCAAAGGCTACTGTTAATGTCTTGCCCTCATGATGGAAACATAGTCACATCAAAATAGATTTTAAACCTTGAAATATAACTCTAATGACTCTATTTCTCATCATCAAGCTGACTCAATTGCCCTAGATTTTTCCCAGGCATAAGTCATTGACTACACAAAGATATTCTCCCCAAATCATGTGGGTGACCTCTTTGTGAGTTCTTTCCTCTTTGACATTTCCTCATGACAAGTCTCTCTACCATCCAAATATCTTGAATGCCATTCAATATGATAAATTGGTGTTCATGAGCCATGCTAAGTAATAAGTCATGGTCATTGAAAGCACAAAATCAAGTATATAAAAAAAGTTACACTCAACTCTTAAAATTTGATATTAAGATTTAGAATAGCAACAATTTAAGGTTGAATCCACAAGGAAGATGTTTAAACTAGTAAAAATAAATAATCTTAAGGTATTTTTATAGATTAAGAGGTGACAATGATTGATGAAAAGAAGGGTGATGTATGCGGAGATGCGATGATCTGATCAAACACTACTGATCGCCTTTCAAAGATAAAAAAATTCTTGATCGGATGATGGAATGCTGATTTAGGGTTGAAAATTTGAAAATATAGATGAAAATGAGAAGATATAGATGAAAATAGTTGAGAAAATGTGAGAAAAAGAATAATCCTTAATCTAAAGTTTAGTGGTCAAAACTCACTCTAGCAATGATCTCTAATCAATCACTCCTTTGAGAGCATGTACATCTTGCCCAAACTTGCATCCAACACGAGGAATGAATATAAATGTGAAGAAAACAATTAAAAATTATGTTCAATATACAAAGAACGATCGATTGTTTCTCTCTTTCCTCCAGCAAGCCAATGTTAGAAGCTACCAATAAAATGTTAAAAACTTAATATTTTTTCCTGAGAATTTAAATCAGCCATTGTGGGGAGGGGGAAGGGGGGGGGGAGAGCATGAAATAAAGATCATGCACATAAAATTTCAGCCCCTAACACTACCAAGATCATGAGGCGCCATGATTTTAATTACCAACATTTCTAGACATTGATTTTTTTTAAAATCAAATGATTTGATTGCAACTATTGAATTTAACCTTGATCAAGGTCAATAACCACTAGCTTTCACCTTGTGTCAACTTATGATTCGTCACGAGGAGAGAGAAAGAGAGAGATTGATATCAATTATTGGATTGGCTTTATTAAGTGCAGAATGTACAAGATTGTGCTAAGTGTCACTTTACAAATCATTGCGATAAATAGTTAAATTAGGATTAATTTGAGCCTTCCATCCTTTGATATTGATGAACTTGAATGCATGTGTTTTTTGTCGTTGTTGTGCATCGATTTCATGTAATGAAGTATAATTCCTTACTTAGTATATTGTAAGTAATGGTTGAATCCACAAGAAGCTGAAGTAATGAGGTTAGCCGTTCAAAATAAAGATGAAGGCATGAGTGAAAATGTGTGGGGGGTGAAAATGAAGTGTGTGGAGGTGAGTATAAGTGATAATTTCGAGTTCCTTTTATAATTAATATATAAATTAGAAAAGATATGAGAGAAATAGATTAAAAGAGATGAAATGGATGTAATATGATGTCATAAGGAGAAGGATGGATAATGGCAACAATGGATTAATGGGTGGTGAGGGCAAGAGTGAGAGATTCATATGTAGATGATGTCAAAAATACTATAATAAAAGAAAAAAAACATGTCTACTATAAATGAATACTTTCACAAGCCAAAATCCAATCCAGATCTTTGCACAAACCTTGTTGATGTGCCCGTCCTAGTTTGGGTGATGCTCAATCCACTCCTATCATGATCTTTGCTTGCTCCCTGGTCTACGACAAGATTAAGCATAAAAAAATGATCCTCCTTGGGCCTTAACCTCCTCTTCCTTTCCTTTTGATAGTCTAATACTAAGAGAGCTAAAAATCATGAGGAGAGAGAAAAGGAAGGCTTTTATAGGTGGGTTCCTAGGGTTTGAGTGTAAAGAGGGGTAAAAGAGTTCCATCATTAAAATTATTTTTTTCTTGCTTGATTATTCAATCCAAGCTTATAGATCGTGAATCCAAATATAAAATTTCAGCTCAAAACTCTATCTAGATCATGAGATATCAATGTTTTAATTTAGAGAAATCTTAGCCATTTGATTGAGATCGTGCATGCGAGCGTACCACCTAAAAGTTAATTTTGGTCCAACCTCCTAAAAAATATGGAGGTTGACCTAAATTTCATTTCTAGAATAATTGTGGATCATCCTAAAAAGCTAAGGATGGTCCCTCTACGAAATCCACATCTCATTTACCACTTCTTCAATAAAAATAGGGTTGAATAGGTTTTCAAATTTGGTGGAGAGTTGTTTTCTCTTCCCCGTTATCATCATTCATATCCATGCTCTCCTACTTGCATGCCTATATCCTTGAATTCATATAACTCATATAAAATGTGAGAATTTGACTAGTTGACTTTGAAAGAGTCAAAAGGGTTAGTCTCATGGTATAAGAAATTGAAAAGAATGATGCATGATATGCTATATTCATTTTTTTAACCTAATTAGCACTAAATATATGCAAGTTGATTATATGAGTGGAATGAAATGTTGAATGCAAAAATATCATAAACAACACGATAGTGTGCATTATATTAGCAATAATTATGCATTCAAATCCATTTATAATGTTGAAAATAAATGCATCAATGACATGTTATCAAATATATGATCTGATGCACCATATGGAGCCAAAATTTGCACCTAAGAGCCAATCCAGTGGTGTTAGTCCACTAGATCTAGCGATCCATAGCGCTGCACGTGTCTGTTCGATAAAATAAATTTAGTCCCACATTAGATAAATAGAAGATAATTTTTAGTTTAAATAATATGGCCCATTAAGCACTAATAATGTCTAAAAAATTGATTAAACACTAATACTCCCCTAGTATTGTCATCTCGCAAAAAATCATCATCCGACTATTCATACCTAATATTCCCTATTTGTCATTGAGTTCTAGATATCGGATATAGGATGGTTGATGAGGATAGGTGTAGGACTAGACGATAGTGCCAAAGTGGCGATACTAGATGATAGATGCCAATATTGGATGACAAACAACGGTACCAGAGTTGCGCTCTATCTCCAAGCCTATCCATATCCCTAATGAAATTATGCATTTCTTTAGGCCATACTCTAATTTATGGAAAATGATCGACACAATTGACCCTCGGACTAGAGAGGTGCTAGGTAAGATAGTAGAGGGAGACATGGAAGATATGGATCTGGTAGTGAAGGCTGCTCAAGAGGCCTTCAACCAAGGTAGTTGGCCACAACTGCTCGACACCATGAGAATCTTCCTTTACTTTGCTCCCTCTCTATTCCCTTCTCAGCTCTCTACCGCTCTTAGCCTCCCTCTCTTATCCCTCTATTTTTGTCTCTCAACTCTCTCTCCAGACATATGCATATATGCATTCATTAATACTCAAATTAATCAAAGACACGAATTCATAATCAACAATTCATAATTAACCCAAGTCATCGAACTTTCATGTATCTAATAATAACAACTAGTTGCAATCTTCATTGTGCATAATCTTACTCTTCATATATGCACTAAAAACATCAAGATTGAATATCATTGTGTTCCTCATAAAAATATTTCAAGGTGTCACCTCAATGTTGCATTGGAGCTCTTCCAATTAGTTGGTAGATGTATTCATTGAGAGCCTCAACAACTTCTTGTACAATATGTTGTGTTCTAAGTTGAGAATGTTTGATGTATTCCTTTTAGCTTGAGGGGGAGGGTTGGATTATCCTTATAATGCCCATGATGAGGTAGGCTCCTTAGGGGCTATGACTCTCTCTCTCCCCAAACACTTCCACTATTCTATCTCCCTATCTCACTCCCTCCCTCCCACTCTCTATCTCTCTCTCTCTCTCTCTGCGCTCCCCTTCCCCCCACAAAAATCTCTATAAATACATTGTATCATCCTTTTGATATTAATGAATTCTATGGTTTCATTGTCAATAATTTTAAAAGGAAAACCAAGCTCTAGGAGTAGAAATCATAATCTGTCATCTTATATGTTGTGTTAGCCACCAATCTATTCTTTACTTGGAAAATGGAGTTGGAAAAAAAATGTGCTTCTAAAAATGGCACATAATGAATTTACTATAACAATAATTATAATACCTTGATATAGATTCACTATCATCACAACCTCCAATACAATGGACTTAAGAATAGCCCATGTTAATAGGTAAGTGACAACACACAATTTATACATGTAATTATGTGATTATTAGCACAAATTTAAACATAAAACATTCCATTCTTATGCATGTTGTCATACTTTTAGTAGATATCTATCATTTCAGACAATTTTAAGTTATAATATCAAAATGTAAATATTTTAGGGATAATTATGTACAGCTAAAGAATATATATTAGAGTAGATTAAGATTATAATTAGGTTTTAATGTTAAATAATAAGAGAAATACTTTTTCTATATAAATTTTTATTCTAAGTTTTTTCTAAGAGAAATGAGTGTATTTTGGAAATAAAATATTATTATCTTGTTATTTATTAAATTTGAATTTTTAAAATGATAGATTACTTAATTTCTGATCTAAAAAAAAATTTGGATTAATTTGGAGTTCTATTTTGAAAGTTATGATTTTTTTAATTTTATAGGGATTTTTTAAGAATTTTTCCTAATTTTTCTAAATTTTTATGGATTTATTTTTATTGAAAACATAAAAAAATTGGTTTTTTTAATGTGCCTTGCCGTGGCATCTGATGAGGCGGGTGCATGACGTGTTGCCACGTGGCGACGAGTGCACGCACCATGTGATACATGTGTGTGCACGTGTGTGATTTGTGAGATAAGCATCCTTTTCATGATTTTGGCTAACTCACTTAACACTCACTCCTTATATAAATAATTTTTATCTAAGTTTTTGTCATGTGGGACTATCTTTTTGTTTATTTTATCACATGCGACGTGGCACAATATAAAGCATTTGATTTGCACATCTAATCGAAGCCGTTGATCTTCACTTATGTTAGGGGGTATGCGACGCACTCTAATTGGGCGACGATTCATTTTTAAAATGACTTAATCTCAGTCGTTCATCTAATGAGTTATAATGGCTGAGATTAAATGCGGCCGATGGACTTCAATGGACGCGTGGTGACATCTCAAGAGTCGATTCACGATCGGATGGATGTAATTGCGCGATGCTTCTTCTTCACGCGGGACGTGGCAAGATTTGAGCGCTCCGTCTTCGATTGAATGGACACGACTTAATGGAAATTATTTGCATCCAAGCATTTCATCTGAGCTGTTGATTGAAGATGAAGAGCCAAATCCAATGGCCACACCCAAATTTTTCTATAAATTAATATGTTCTTCGACGGAAAAATCCATTCTTGGATGTTTCTAGGTATCAAACTATTTAGACATCGCAATACTTGAATATTTTGATTTCTTCCTCTTCTAGACTCAATTATGCATCTAGGGAGTATTTGAAATCAAGATTTCATCGAAAGAATAGGGAGAAATCGCCTCTTGAATGCCGAATTTTCATTTTTAAAATTGCAAAATAAAAATCCGTTGATCCGAAAATCAATTGGATCAATTTGAACATGACGTCAGGTTAGATTATGCCTTTTCATCCTAATCTTTCATCTTGTATCATTATCTTTTAATTTTGAATCGTAGATTAGGTTAATTTTAGATTTACTTTTGGTTTTCTCTCTCTTCATGTTTGGAAGATTTTCGCTTCTTGATTTCTCTGCGAATCTTGATCCAAATCGAGTGATTTTTGATTCGGTGGATTCATCTTGAAGTTCTCTTTCTAGATATACAATTTCCCTAATTTTTCATCTCAATTCATCGTTTGATTTGATCTAATTCGAAGAACACCTAAAAAATACCTTAATTCTCCATGGATTCGACCCTTATTCACCACTATACTATCAAATTCATAATTATTTCTTTAAATTGGTGAGTTTGGAACTTGTTTTGACACTTATCCGTATGTTTTCAACGACTCTGCGGATTTGTCTTGTTAGTAAGGCCGTTGATATTAGATGAGAGAGAAGGATAGTAGAAGCCTCTATTTATATATTAAAAGAAGAAAAGGGAGATATATTCCCCATGAGAGGCTAAGAACATAATGGGCTGACCTAGTTCTGATATACTCTAAAACTCTTCCAAGATGGAAGGTCTAGATCAAACATGCCTACATTGGTGCTCGAGGAGTCCTAAGATTTTCTAGTGATGCTCTTAGAGTTTAACCAGCTAATCACAAGAAGGTATATATGATTTTCTAATGAACCTCATGGACAGTTTTCAACAAATGAAGTGGAAATTGATCTCAAAGATGGCTAAACTATTGTCTTCTTTACATAAAATTATGCTCAAGGTGACTAAATGATAATCCTCTATGAATCTATTTGATGAACGAGTAATGTCTTAAGCTTACTCGAGAACTGGATGTTAGCTATATTTTGATTACCTAAAATTTTACCTTCAAAATAAAATTTGAATGACTCAAGTAATGAGAAAGAAATATTCTCAAAACTCATTGATAATTTGTGATTTAAGTCCTAAGATGAGTTCAAGGTAATTTCCAAGAAAATGCCTAGCCTGATTTTCAATCATAGCTTAAGCAATCAAAATGTATATAAAATCAGTCCTTTAAAAAAATCTAAACTATGTCTAGAGATGATACAAATTGCATCTGAAACCAATTTTAGACTAATAAAAAAATTAAATAACAAGGATTTAGACTAAGACTGTAATAAAACATGATTTTAATCACAAGATTATGTAAATCTGATTTTCTAAAAAAACCAATTGAAATGAGATTTAATCTAGATAGAATTACAATAAACATAAAATAGAGAGAGATAGAAATAAAATTTAATAATAGACAGAAATAGAATTTTAATGGAGATAGAGATAAGATTTAAGAGAACTAGAAATAATGATCTAAATAAAAATTCAAATATTAATGGAGAAAAAAATAAAAATTAGAAATTTGACATAGATAGAGATAAAAATCAAATTTTAAGGGTAGATTGAAGTCAAATTTTAACAAAAATGGACATCAGATTTTGAATAGAACTAGAAATAATAATTGAAATTAGAAGTCAAGTAGGAATAGAGATGGAAATAAAAAAAGATATAAATAAAGATATAGATAAAAGTGAAACCTAATCGTAAGAAGACCAAAATTGAAACTAGAAAAATAAAAATCAAACTAATGAAAATAAAAAATAAATTGAAATTATAAAACCTATAAAATCTAGCTAATTGATATTTCTCTAAGAAATAAACTAAAATCAACGATTCAAGAAAATTAGACTAGAAACTAACCTAAAAAAGCCAACACTTTAATCACACAATCAACTTGATCTGATATTTTGCAGACCCCTTTAAAATTGAAAAATCTTTTGTCTCATGAATAAAAAAAATTTCAAGAGACAAAAGAACTTGACTCAATTTAAGAGGAAATGAGCTAAGCGTTGACTTGGAGCAGGTGTTGCCAAGCAAGGCTATGAGTAGGTGAGATCATTATTGAGCTATGATCTTGAGCAGATCATACTGATAGAGAGAGATCATGAACTTCTTGAAAGATTGATTATATAGGGGCCTATTTCGTCCTTTGCATTCCCTAAGTAGAATTTGTCAAAACTTACCAATGGAGAGGAAAGAAAAATAAAATAAAAAGGAATTAAAATTAGATTTAATAAATTATATGTGCTATGTAAATTTTCTTATAAATTACAATTTCATTGATGCCATAATTAAATGCTATTTTCATGACAAAAAAAAGTGCTGTATACATACAAATTAAATGTACATATCTAAAATTTGAATAAAAATAGGAGATTATTTGGATGATGAGGTTTGATCAATTTAGAAGAGATTTTGGGATTGAATGGAGCAGAATAAGAGGGTTAAACAAGCATCAGCCTAGTTGAAAGACCTATTTCGAGAAAGGCTAAAAGGGTGGTGTCCACTCAATCAACCCCTATGTACTCCCACCACTTATGGCTCATCCCACATGAGCCATAGGTGGCCTAGGATGCCCATATCTAAACACTACATCCTAGGGTTCCATACTAAAGGAAATGAGAGTATCTCACCCTAAAGGTTGCAACAACCTTTCCATTTACTTTTCAAGGAAGAAGTTGCATCAAATCTGGGCCATTTATCTTGGACCTTCTCTTCCATCCAAGCCATTCAATGTAGGATGATATCCTCCATTGGAATAATCCCTCCATTGGATACCCATATTTGAACCCTTGGTTCTAGGGTTCCATTCTAAAGGAAATGCGAGTATCTTTCACTAAAGGTTGCACCACCTTTCCATTTATTTTGAAGGAAGAGGTTGCATCAAATCAGGGCCATCCACCTTAGAGCTTCTCTTCCATCCAAGCCATCCAATGGAGGACAATGGAGGACGATGCCTTCCAATGGAAGAATCTTTGCCATCAACATATACTAATAAAAATACGCATCCTCTAGTTTTATGCTTCATGAAGACAAAAGGCTCTACCAAGCATCACTTAAGAACAAACCAATACTGTGTCATAATTTGGCCAAATTTCTCAAAATGATACCAATGAGTTTTGGTCAAACCATAGATGTTTCAGTTCAGCTTCAAATATATGTTAGATACCTTTTAAGTACTATACCTGAGAGGTTATAGCACTTTGTTAGATTCTCCATAAACATTAGATCCATGAGATTACTTGTAAAAAATATTTTTTGATATCAAGTTTGAAGACATACAATGTTGTTTAGCCATAGTTGAAAGAAATAGTGAAATCAAATGAGCAACGAGAGAGAGAGAGAGAGAGAGAGAGCGAGCGAGAGAGAGAGAGAGAGAGCGAGAGAGAGAGAGAGAGAGAGAGAGAGAGAGAGAGAAAGAGAGGAGTTTGTGTAATGAATACCATTAGTTGGTCGAAGTTGTGAGCCACAAAATTTTCTTTGTACTCTCTATGTTAGCATGTGTAGGAAAAGTATAATCTTGTAAGTTCTTTGTGATATTAATGCCCAAATCCCATTTTCCATAGAGAACTTCTTGCGTGTTACATGGACCTCCGAAAGGTGGTTCTTTGTATTGACTCAAAGAAAAGGTTGGTGATTAACACATGGAAATATGGATATATAAAGTCATGGAATATAAATTAGACATAGGGTGTTGGACAAAACAAATTCACCCTCGAGAGGGAAATTTTTTGGCAATGGATATTGCTGGGGCAATGTCAATGGATTGAGTGGAGATTTTTTTGGAGGAGATGGACTTCAGATCAAATAATTAAGTAATGTGGGATCTGAAATCATACTTTGCTTGTGCATGAGAGAATCTAAAATTAAGAGATGACGGAAATGGAGTATCCTAAATTGAATTATGGGAGCGAGTGGGTTCAAAAAGAAGATATCATAAGAAACCACACATTTTGAAGTATTAGGAAAATATATGTGAAGTCTTTTCTAATTTTGGGGATAGTTAACCAAGACCTCCTTGAGAGCATGAGGAGAAAACTTTTCAGGGTTCAAAGATATATCCTGGGCAAAGGTGACACATACAAAGAGCGTAGGATGTAAAACTTTGTTGTCTTTGGGTGGAAGGTGATAGATAAGAATCTCTCCACCAAGAGGCTTGGATGGAAGATTATTAACAAACAAGTGTCTATCAAAATGGCAACATCCCACAAGTGATATCAAGAATGTGATAATGCTTCTCTTGGAAACTATTTTACTAACACGAGGTTTGATGTATTACACCCAAGGAGGCACAATAATTTTGAATTGGTTTTGATTTACATCCAATGAGTTATATGTTCAAAGCTGCTAGAAATTTTAAAATAAAGCTGGACTTGAAGAAATGGAGGGTGCAATCTTCAAGAAAGTAGACTCATGATGCTTGAGAGTAATAAAGAAGTAATATATTGAAAAATCACAATGGATATGAATCATGTAGGATCCCAAATAATAATGTATGAGATCAAAGGTATTTTTACTAAAAAAAAAAGAAAAAAAGATAACAATAGATAACAAAAATGGTTCTTATCTAATTGCCAACATTTAAAATGAAAACAAGAAAGGGTACTATGAAAGTACCACATATAACTTAGATAATGACAATGCCATAGAAAAGGGGACTCAAATAGAGGTCATGAAACTAAGAATAGAGGACTCAAATAGAGGACTCAAATAAGGCAACAAGAATTATCATTGCACATAAGTATGCATATGTCTAGGCCATTGTCAAATGGAGGTCATGAACTAACGAATTTTCCAATTAGCTCACGATTTTTCAAGTCAAAAAGAAATGATGGAACGGTCATGGAGAAAAATTAGAGTGAGATTTTAGGCTCCACAATAGAGGAAATGAAACTAAGTGGAGGGTTGTGATTTTTGATGTCTTTGGGCTTATCAATATCTTATGTGATTTGATGGTTATAAAGATTGGGTTTTTTAGCCGCAGTCATTGTTGACTTGAAAAAACTCCAAAGAGCAACCAAGATCTGGCCCAAGAGATTCCATCATCACTTTCAATAAAGTCGAAGCCTTTTGATTTGGGTGCAAGCTTTATTGCACAAGATACCATGACCTTAATAATTGACATCCATTTCGATGACCAACAAGAATGGAGCTTAAGGAATATTAATAAGACCCCTAAGATGCAATTTGATATTCAGAAAATTGAGATGGTGGCACCAAATTCCAACAAGTTAATGAATCTTCAAGAAAAGAGGTGGTTGCACCAATTTTGAGAAGAATGTTATGGTAATTTCTGCAAGTAATGGCATACAATCTCAAAAAGGTAAAAAGAGAGGCAAAAAACTCTAGTTTTATATAAATGAAATCATAGAATCAACTTGAAATGAGGAAATTAAATGGGGTGATAGAATTATGTAAACATGGACAAAAAACCATAGAAGGACTCTATTGAACTAATTTTATGCGAGATAAGAGAATAAGACAAAATGAGGGTCTTACTTCTCTAGGGGAGAGAGCTAATAACATGCATCTTTAACTCATATTTTCAACATAATTAACTGATATTAATGCTTAATTTCAGTCTATATGATGCATGTTATCATATTAAAATGGAATTTTCTTCAATTTAAGGCCAAATCACTTAATTCCATAGTTTTCATCAATTTGAGCATGCTTATGTGTTTTAAGTGTGTTTGACCCTTTTATGGGTCAAACCACTTGTATTTGATCTCAAAATGTTTGGTTTTAAATATTTCAGGATTTAAGTGTTTGTATTAAGTTTTAAGAAGAGGAAGAAAAGAAGAAAAAAGGGGATAAGAGTAAAAGAGGGAATTAACCTAGTTGACTCTAGAAAGTCAACTAGGAATTAATTCACTCATAATTCTATTTTCTGTCTAATATTTTATTTCATGGCATATATTTGAAGAGGATCAAATTCTTGACCAATGAAGAAAATTCATGAAAAAAGGAGCTCTAGTAATAAAGTTATGAATTTTTGAAGATTAACAATTTTTCTAGATTTTTGAAGATTTTTTCTGAATTTTTAGAAATAAAAAAGCGCAAAAGAGGATTTATTAAGCACGGGACTCGCATGTTGACATGGAGGCACCATCTAGGCCGACACGGACTTGCGTGGCACCTACGTTGCGCGAAGGGCTAAGTGGGCTAAGCTTATTGGGCCCACAGGCATAGTGGGCCCCAATACCGGGTAGAGATAAGGGAAGCGTCATAACGCCCATAGGGCGATGCAAAGGCTATAAGCTGTTCCCCCTTATAAAGGCATTGGATTAAACGGCTTTTTGTGTTTAATCCAAAAATGCACGTGACAATTTCTTAGCCATCGATCTCATTAGTGAGATCTAATAGCTGCGACTTAATCTTGCATTCGACGAATGATGGAGCAACATGTGGCGACTTGTGGATGCTCCAATGAAGATCAAACGGTGGAAATTAAGGAGAGGTGGAAATTCATGAAGATCCCCGCATAGTGGGGATCCTTGCCCACTTCTCCCAAACGACGTGGCTTCACTTGAGCCATCCAAGCTTTTTAAATGAAACGGACGGCCTGGATTTAAAGCGGGAAATTCTTCTATAAATAATGTTCTCTCTTACGAAAATGTAACTCTTAATTAAACATGAAATTAAGCATTTTGGAGGAAGATCTCGAGTTCTTCATGAATCCCTTGCGTCCTAGACTCAATCGCGCATGGATTGAGGCAAGAAATTCATGAACATTATGAGAAAACATTTGGTAAGTGCCCCTTGAACATCGAAAATCACGTCGGAGAAGGAATCAGAGAAATTTCAGCAATCAAAGCAATTTGAGGCTCAATCTTCACGTTAATCGGGGTTAGTAGTGTGATACCTTCGTAATCCTCATGATTTAAGTCCTTTAGATTAGATTTAGATAGGTAAATAGAGTTTAGGAATAAAAAAGTCCTAATTTCCCCCAATTTACTGTGTGGATTTTTGCCAATTTCCAAACAAGGATTTCTCTTTGATCTTAAGTCCAATTCTAAAGAATTTGGTTTCATTGGATTGCTTGTTCAATCAGATTTCTGTAGATATCTGATTTGAAAATTTTCATCAAGGTTTGACTCCTCGATTTGTCTCTAAAATCAATTTGAATTTGAGCGTGGACTTTTGAGGGCTATTACTACAAATATAGAAGGTGGAATTTGTCAATTTTGGTGTCATTGTAATCATCTGATTTTAAGCTTCCTATGCATAGGTTTGCAAGATTTGGATATCATTTGATAAGTCAATTTAAGGATTTTGATTGACACCTTAATTTCGGTGATTTTCTATCAATTGATTTTAGAAAAATCACAGTAAATCCAATTGTGCTATAAAAATCAGGATATTTCTATCAAAATTCTCCTTTTTCTCTCGAGTTTCTCAAAATATAATTAGTAATATTATCTGATATTTTTCTTCTATGATTTTATAGAAAGTCAAAGTAGGGTCAAAGTCAATGCTTTGACTTTGACTTTTCTTCTCCAAATATTGTTCAAAATTCTAAAAACATCTTTTCCCATCTCTTTGTACTATTTCTATTGATTATATAATATATTCATTTCTTAAAAACCCTAATTAGACTTCAGTTGACCAAGTCAACTCTTTTGATAAAAGTCAACCGTGTTCTCTGTGGATTCGACCTGATCTCATCGGTATACTTGATTTCTGACTTTTAAATCATCGTGAGTTTGGAATTATAAATATTGTTTGACCGAGGATCGTGTGTTTCAATGACCACATGTTTCATCGTTCGTCAAGAGCCCTATTTAGAAATAAATAAGTGGGTACATGAACAACGCCGAAACATGAAGAAAAGATAAACATATATACATATACCTCTTCGTATGATCTATTTACTAATTTATAAAAAATATTATACGTGAAATCTCATGAATATAGAGAGTTCATGGAACAAGAGAGGGGCATGTCCCCTTATATAGTGAGATGGAGACTTTACAAGAGAGAGATGGAGACTTTACATGAATTACAAAAAATGTCTTAGGTTTGAGTTGGTCCACTCACACTCTTCCCCAAGGTGGAGCTTGGATGTTAAATGTAGCCAACTTGTTATAGAGACTATTGTAGAAGTTACCACTAATGCCTTTGGTGAAGATATCCATAAAATTTTGTTACTGTGCCATTGCCACATCGAATCTCACTTGTTTCATCATTGCAACATAAAAAAAAAAATGTAAAAAAAGTAAATAAATCAGTAAAATAAAGCCAAATAGTACATGAAGCTAGATTCCTAAAATTTGATATGGTGAAGGCAAAGTCAGTTCTTCAAATGATGTGGCAAGGTGCTTTCCTCACCAAGAGTTGTGATTGGTTTGATGAGGGTGCTATCATGTTCATAGTTACAATCCACCTTGATGTTCTTGTGTACGTGTGGAAGTTCAGATTGGCTTTTAGGTAGATCACCTTTGGGACAAATAAATGATGCCCATAGGATAATAATAGATATTTCACACAAGTCAAAGTTGATACCTAGTATACTGCCAATTTGTTGCCAAAATAATAATTGACTCCTTCACCATAACTCATGAACTCTCCCATGTTTGGATTATGATATTAACTTGATGACGATGAGAAATAGGTCTTGGTTATGAATAATAAAATATATAAATGAATGCTAAATAATAAATTTACCCTCATTGTGAACATTTTTTGTCTTATTTCTGGCCAAACACAATATTTTTCAGATTTTTTTGAAGCAACAGGAACATCATTATAAGTATAAAGAATAAGAATAAAAAATTCAAAAAATATAGTGAAATGCAAAATTAGCATGACTATCATGAGATAATCCTCTTGGAATTTTAAAGATAAAATTGATAATAACATGTCATTTGCAAATTATTTATATTTTTGGTAACCAACAACTTTCTCATATTTGATGGGATATTTTTGTGCCCAAGCTAATTTGGATCGGCATGATAGTATGAGCAAAAAAGGGTAGTCCAATTAAAGACATACTTCAATGCCTAGAGATGTCTTAATATATCTCAAAAATCTATTGATAAGCATTAAAATACGGTCGTTGAATGAGCAAATTTACGTATCAAACAAATTTATACTCAACGCTTTAAATTTTGATTTTAAATTAGAATTGTGACAAGTCAAGGTCGAATCCACAAGGAGGAAGGTTAAAAGATTGAAATCAGAAGATATTTTTTTGATATTTTTAGATTTAGAAAGCGAAAATGATCGATGAAAGGAAGAAAAAGTTACGCGGAGATGATATGAATTGAACAAGTGCTTCCAAAATCCTTTCGGAGAAGAAAACCCTTGATCAATGGTAGAAAAGTGATTTTAGGGTTTGAAAATGAGAAAATTTTGATAAACAGATGAGAAAAATAGAAAAGATGGGTAGAAAATGATCCTAATCTAAATTTTCATGATGAAAGCACAATCCAGTGATGCTCCCTAATCAAAAGATACATTCTAGAGCCCGTATATTTCGCCCAGACTTGGCGTCTTGTATCCAATACGAGGAATGAATAGGAAAAAGAAGAAACTTAGTGAGAATGGTGTTCAACACATGAAGAATGATCAATTGTTGCTTTCTTTCCTTTTGGCTAGCCAATACTAGAAGCATATAATAAAACATTCATAACCTTATTTTTTTCTTCTAAGAACTTAAATCAGCCCCAGCAGATTAGTAGATCTTGAAATGACGATCATGCCCATAAAATTTCAGGCCCTAACTCCATGAGGATCGTAGGATATCAAGCTTTTAATTTAGAACAATCTGTCCCGTTATCTGATCTTCTCTCTCCTCAAATTTCGCTATTGTCTCTCCTAAAATAATAATAATAATAATAATAATAATAATAATAGTAATAGAGTTAGTTCGCTATTGTCTCCACTCTCTCTTCTCTTCTCTATCTCCTCTTTCTTCCCTTTTCTCTCTTTTCTCTCGCAATGGCGAGAAGCGGTCAGCCGGGCTCGGGCGAGGAAGAGAGAGCGGCGAGAAGAGACGGGAGAGGAGGAAGGAAGGGAGATGAGGAAAAGAGACAAGAGAGAGGATTGCGGGAGGCTCTCCTCGCGACGGAAGCTATTTCCGTCGCGAGGAGACACGAGGAGAGAGAGAAAGGAAGAGAAAGCGGGATAGAGAGCAGGAGAGAAAGAGGCACGCGCGAGGGACAGAGGAGGACAGGGGCAGGAATAATTTCTCCCCTCACCCGCAAATGCATTTGCGGACGAGGAGACGAGGGAGAGGAGGACGGAAAGTTTCTTCCGTCCCGTCTCTCTAGCTCTCACATTGCCACCTTTAGTAAAATAGTGTTGCCTTGTCTTTCTTTCTCCTCGCCAAGTAGAGGGGTACAATATATTCCATTGATTTATGTCAGAATTATCGACAATTTTAATGAAGAATTGACTTGCCATGATCTAAAACTTCCATTTAAGATTAATTGGAATAACACAAATCTAGTTTTAAGATCAGTGTGAAAAATGATTTTATCAAGCTAGAAATTTAGTTGCCGATCATAAGAAACCGTCTATTCAGTTGCCATTTTAAACTCAACAACCATATTCCCGATTCAACCTGATCAGAATACTTCATTTGAAAATGTTCAACACTCCAAAATATGTTGTTGTGTTTGTTCTTTGTGTGTGTGTGTGGAGAGAGAGAGAGAGAGAGAGAGAGATTCAGATGCGTGCGTCTGTTGCATAGAAGTATACACGTAGAGAGACGTTTCTTGGTGCTTTCATGAGATCCGGCGTCATCGCCACGGGGTGCCTAGTGACAGCGTAATGTGAGAGAGCCGGTCCCACCACTACCTTTCCCGTCTCCGCCCTCCAACCACCCACCTCGCTCACCTTCAAAGTTCCCCTCTTAACGCCGCCCTCTCCTCTTTCCGCACCAAAGTAAAACCCGCAGGGATCATCTTTCTCGCCTAAAACTTCATGGTCGGGCAACTCGCTCCAGTCTCCGAGGAGCCCGTAACCGAAGATGGCTCCAAAAAACAGACCAGAAAGAATACCCATCCTCTCCGGAACCTCATCCTCCAGAAGCTCTTCCGCAAAAGACCCCGCGACGGCGATCTCAGAATTCTCCTCAGCGTTCTCGGTTGCCCTCTCTCCCCCGTTGACGTCCCTCGAAAATTATTTGTCAACGATACCTCTCTTCAGGTATCGTCTAAGGCTCAGTACATTCTCAGACAGTTCATGGCGACGGCGGGGAGAACTAGTTTAGCCGGAAGTAGTCTGAGGAGTATTTATGCTTGCGGGAAGGTGAAGATGTCGACGGTTTTCCAGGGACTTTGCTATGAAGGGTGCTTTGTGCTTTGGCAAATGTCGCCGGCGATGTGGTTGACCGAATTGGTCGTCGCTGGGCGCAAGATTGCTGCCGGATGTAGCGGAGAGGTCGCGTGGCGGCGCACTCCGTGGCTGCAGGCGCATGCCGCGCCCGGCGGAGCTAGGCCTCTCCGGCGCTTTTTACAGGTAAACTCTAGGCTCTGTGAAGTCAAATGAAGCTACGGATTAAGAGTTATCCCCCACCGTCACATGATTCAGGTCAGCGCGATGGATGTTCACGTGCGACCCATCTCGCAGAACAGCTATCTTGATAAATGCTGTCATTTAATAAGTATTTATGCAGTCATGTTGTGTAGATGGTAGGTTAGTTTTGGAGTCATATTCCTTGGCATTTAAGTCTGCATGTGGAGTTTGGGGGAGTTTGGAGCGTGGAATCTGCCTAGTGTTCATGGTTGATGGTGATGCCAATTGGAGTTTGACTAAGATCAAGTAGAGCTAAGTGTTCAAGGCTACGTGTGCATTGATCTGGTCAAAACCAATATGAAAAAAATATACATTTATTATTGGAGCTTAACTCCGAGCAAATAGGGCTAAGGCTTTATCGTACTGTGGGCGTTGACCTGGTTGATGACCCGGTCAAAACCAAGAACAAATGTATGAATGTAATGTTGGACTTTAACTAACAGCAAATAGGCTCACGGGTCTAGGGTGATGGTGCATTGACCTGGTCAGTGACCAGGCCAAAACCAAGAACAAAAATATGCTTGTATTATTGGAGTTTGACCAAGGAAAATAGTGTTAAGGATTTCGTGTGATGTGAGTGCTGACCTAGTCAATGATCCTACCAAAACCATGAACAAAAGTATGCATTTATTATCCGATGTGATAAGGAGATTTACTCTTAGGGACTGGACCCAGCGCTGGTGGCGGCATCATTCTCTGGAGGAGAGTTTTCCGGAGAGGAGAAGGTGGAGGGAGAAGAGTGCTTTGTACTGAAGCTGGAAGCTGATGATAACACACTCTTTCAAAGAAGCAACGGTTCCATGAAGATTATCAAACATGAGATGCAGGGGTACTTTAGTCAGAAGAGTGGGCTCCTTGTCTGCATTGAGGATTCTCATATCACTCAAACGAGGCAGCCAGGTCTACCACTGGAGCATTGGGAGACAACCATGCGTTCATACATCGGTGACTATCGGCTGGTAGAGGGTGCCATGGTTTCTCATGGCGGAAGGTCAACGGTGATCATGACCAAGGTGGGTATCGGTGGCCAGGAGAGAGAGGTCATAACTGAGATGGAGGAGAGGTGGGTGATTGATGATGTTGCCTTTGATGTCCGTGGCCTCTCTCCTGAGAGCTTCATTATCCCAGAGGAGATTCGATCTTCTTGACTTCCTCCTCTCTCTCCATGTTTCTCATCAGCCAAGCTCTCCCACTTCCCCTTGTCTTACATAATGTGCTCCAAAGTTTCTCTGGTGTTACTGTTCTAAATAATTCAATTGTATAGATATAATTGATACAAGCGGAATTCCATTTTGAGATTTTTCCAATGATAAAGAACAAAATATAGAGTCAATGATCTTTAACAATGAGAAAAGTTTTCAACTAAGAAGCCTTAAATGTTAACAAAAAGAACGAAATATATTTATATCAAAAAATAACGAGAGAGAGAGAGAGAGAGAGAGAGAGAGAGAGAGAGAGAGAGTTGATGCAGATATGAATTTTAAAATAAAGTTATCTGCAGAAAGATTAGTACTCATAAAAAATGAAGTTAACTTGAATGTGTGTCATCAGAGGTGTTGAAGGGAAAAACATCATCTTAGATATTGATAATTATCAACTTAAAATTGAGCAAACACATAATATAGTTAATACTTATGAGTAATATGTCCCTAAATAATTCCAAAATTAGGTATTACCAAATAGCACTTACAAAACTGAATTTTACAAACAATTTCTCATTTAGGCTGGTTGTTGTTCTATTGTAATATCTCAAGAGCAATATATGAGAAGAGGAAAAATGCAGTAAAACAACTATTTCATCAATAAAATAAAAAATAAAATTGAATTAATTTAAATGACAATTATCAAAGTTCATAGTTAAGGGTGAACAAGTCAATAGTCAATAGGCTGAGGGTCAATTTATATTCAACTAAATTTTTTGGTTCAAGAATTTTATTCTTCATTTAACATTCAATAAATTAATAAAAAAACTCACACGTCAACTCCTCAAGGATCACAACTCTAATTAACACCTAGTTTGTTTCCATGCATTCATTTCTTCTCCTTTCTAAATCTTCAACTATCTCTAGTTTCTCATCTACATCATTATTTGATTTTACTATAATTAATGAATTTTTGCCTTTTTGTCAGTGTTAGCTCAATTCCTTGTGTCCTCGACCAATATTCACCATTTTACTTGTTTTAAAATATCTTTAGAGTGGATTTGGTTTTATTTTTGATCCATAAAAGTGTGATTTGAAAAGTTCTTGAATGGATGTTTACTATTCATCACTCATAATGGACCTTAGTGATTCAAAAAGATCATTTAGGGATCCTTGGTGAATCACACATTTTTGTGAGGTATAGGAGGGCTTGTGCATCAACCATAAAGGTATTATGAGAACTAAGTGATAATGGAGCAACAATTATCACTTAGATACCTAGAAAAGGTACAATAAGGGTGAAAACCTTTCAGGCTAAGGGGAGGGGGATCATGGAAGTTGGGACAACTCACCAAAAAACTAAGTTTAAACCTTAGATATGATAATGCTGAAACCTCGTGTAGCAAGTAAGTTTTCTCTTAGGGTGTAAATTTTTCTATTTATGATGTGTTTCGATGAATTAATGGTCTTGTTTTGTGTATTTTAGTCAAAATCAAGTGAGAGAGGTCTTCATTTCCATGGTTTTAGGCGAAATAGGGTGTGAAGACTTAGGGATATGAAAGAAATGAGGTAATGAAAGAAATTCATGCATCATAGTAACTACGATGAATATGTTAATTAAGTGATATCACATAAATTTGTTCTATCTAATATTATTTACACATGTACACATATTGATAGATATTATGTGGGGTGCAAAATAATCATATTGTCCTTCTTTCTTTTATATTAATTGAAATAAACTTCTTTCTTGTGTGATGTTTATAATATAGTCCACAATCACATATAATGACTTAGTGAATTATGATGTGATCAAAATACAATGATTGCTAGTATTTAAATATATGTTCTAAATATTCCTATTCGTGAGATAATTGAGAAGAACATCAACATATTTGGAAAGAATGACACTATTTGATCCCACTTATCTAATGAGATTGGCTGATCTTGTGGCCATTAGTGTGAAGACATCAAGGATAGATAGTGGGTGCTCTTTAGAGAAAGAGTTCACCAAGGACACCAAGGTCCTTAGAGCTGGATACCAAGGACATCTTGTAGATGGATGATTGTGTTTTGGCTATACCGTATGACTCTCTAGCCACGAGATCTCTATAACATCATAGATTAGATACAACATAAAGTCCTTGAAGGTGATCGAGTAGTCAAGATGGGATTGTCCTCCCTTAGCATAAGAGAAGATTGACTCAAGGAATGAAATGTTGTTAAAATCCTTGGCCTAAGTAGTGAAAATATCAGATAAGGCGTTCATGATGATTTCCTACTTGAATTAATACTAAGTTGAGTGAACATTTAGGGTTAGGTAGTTAACCATACCCTAAGTCATTCACACGAATGAATGATTATAATTATAGTGTAGATGATGACAGCAAGGTTTCATGAGGGTCTTCTAATACACTCCATATGTAATAAAGCACGTGGTGTAGATTGGCACCCACCAGGTTTACAAGTCAACTAGTTGATTGGGTTAAAAAAATCCTTAATCAATTAAACTATATGTTGATATAATTAATTAAGAGGATAACTAATAAGATTTATAGTTGATGGAGTTATAAATTGACAAGATATACGAACCTAAGGATTACATACATAAGATCAATGGATGCTGGTAGATATAGATAAAATTATAAGGGTTTTTGTGAAAAGTTCATATCCCCAAAGTCATGTGGTCATTGACAACACACATCCACAAGTCAAAATAAATATCAAAATCATTTAATTAAGGATTTAATAAATATCAAAATCATTTAATTATTCAAATCATGACTTAATTAGAATAGAGTTGAATATGGTTTGAATTCATGGAGAATTAAGGGAATTTCTTGAGAAGTTTACAATGTCAATCAAATTGAACGAAAAATTGTGATGAGAAATTAGGATATATTTTTGGAAAGAAAACTCAAATAACTATCCACGGAATAAAAAATCACTCTATTAAGACTTGTATCCGCAGAGAAATCAAAGAGCAAAGTAAGGAGAAGAAATTCATTTACGAAGAGATAGAAAATGATGAAATTTCCTAAAATTAACCTAATCTAAGCTTTGAAATTTAAGTCTAATGTTATAGGACAAAATATTGGGAGGAACTTGTATCCGCAGAGAAATCAAAGAGCAAAGTAAGGAGAAGAAATTCATTTACGAAGAGATAGAAAATGATGAAATTTCCTAAAATTAACCTAATCTAAGCTTTGAAATTTAAGTCTAATGTTATAGGACAAAATATTGGGAGGAAAACACATAATCTAACTTGAAATTGTGCTTGAAATGATCCATTTAACCGTTAGATCAAGACTTTTCATTTCACATTTTAAAAAATGTATTTTCAGAGTTTAAGCAGTGAATCCTTCCTATTCCTTAGTCAAAATCTTGATTTTAAGCATTCCTTGGAAAGGAATTGAGTCTAGAAGAGGATAAAAACAAGAGATTCAAGGATTAAGATATCCAAAAGGTTTGATTGATTAAAACATTCAATAATGCATACACCATTGAAGAGAGAGAGAGAGAGAGTATAAGTAGAGTTCAAATTGTGTTTGGCTGTCGGATCATCTCCTCAAATGCAATTGATGGTTATGATTGACTGGAAGAAATTGAATCGTTGTGATTAAGTCCCAGCCATTAGATTTGTGATGCAACTCCCAAATTTTTCCCCATCATCGCGTGAAGTTTGAAAGTAGTGTAATGCCGACCATTTGATTTCGTCGAATGCCCGAGATGCCATCATGCATCTCTTGGAGTCCATCGACCACATCAAAGTTCAGTCATTATAACTCTCGTGATGAATGACCAAGATCCATTACGTGAGGAAGTTAAATCACCGCCCAATGAGAGATGACCACGTACCCCCTCCACTTAAGTGAAAATGAAGGGTTGCAATTAAATCAGAAGATCGCATGCTCCAAATTACGCCACATCACCAACACACAAAAAATTAAATCTCACATTATAAAAATAATAGAAATGTGTGCATGTAAATAAAGTGATGCTAACTTAAATAAAACCGGCCCATTTAAGGGAGCTTAGTGCTAATGACACGCGTTAATCATACGCCACATGTGCACCACACGTGCACCACATGGCACGGCCACACTTTGTCGCATGGTGACATGCATACGTGCATGCCACATCAGCTGCTACGTCAGCCCATAATTATAATTTTTTAATCATTTTTAATTCAAATAAATTCAAAATAAATTCATGAAAATTCAATACAATTCAAAAAATTCTAAAAATATCTCTAAAAATTAGAAAATTTATAACTTTCAAAATACAACTCCTTTTTAATCCCAATTTTTTATCATGGTTTAAATAATCCATCATTATATGCATTTTAATTTAAGAAATAACAACAGAATAATTTTTTAACTAAAAAATACGCTCACTTATTTAAGAAATAAAACTAGAAAAATAGATGTGTACATAACAAATATTTTCTCTTATTATTTGTGCTTAAAGCTCAAAATTAAATCTCAAATGTAAACAAGGATAATCTACTTTTAAATTTCATTTGATTCATACATAATTAACCCTTAAAATATTTTATTTTGAGATTTTCAATGTAAAATGCATATAATGATGAATTTAGACTCAAAGTATGATAACATGCATAAGATTGGAATGATTTATGTCTTAAAATGCACCAATAATCATGTGATCTCAAGTATAAGTTGCATGCTATCAACGGTAAGAAGGGGTACCTATGCAAGCCTCATGGAAAACTCTCTCATCTCTTCTTTTTCTCTCTTGGTAATGAGTATTGTAGAGGAGATCCAATCATTGAACGATCGTGTGGATAGAGCTAAAAGCGAGGCGCTAGATGCATGAATAGCTTTAGAAACTCCCTCAAATGATTCATATTATTTTGGTTTTAATTTGTACTATACGATAGGATCATTTCTTCTTAGTGCTTCTTCGTGTGGAATGTTTGATTCAAAGGTTTCCGCTACATTCAATATTTTCATCAAAGTTAAAAAAGGCTTATCGACCTTAGATCCCATCATATATTAAATGATCCATTTTTTATTCACCTGCTTAAGAGCTATTTTTTTCATTCTTTTTTTATGAAAAAGAGTTCTAGATAAATAAATATCCCTTTGTAATTTTTTTCTTATGTGGTGTGTGTTTCTACATAGTTATCTAACAATAAATTCTCATTAATTTGTAGGAATTCTTGTCTATGATTTAGTTATGTGCCACTATTATACATTTTATTATTTATTATTATTAATTCTAGTTATCTAAAAGATCAAATGAAAGATCAAATGAACCGGTCTTCCTTGGGTTCTAAGCCACAGTATTTCTTGGAATTCTGATCAAATAATACCCTAGGAACAATAAAGGTTTATGGGGTGGGTGAATAAGAAGGGGGGGGGGGAACTGATATACAATTCCTTCATTTTGTTTCGTAAATCCTTTTCACAACGGATTTTTCTTGAATTTATTTGTATGGGGATCTCAACTCTCTGAACTCAGAAGCCTTTGTACCTATACCATCTTGAGATGACTAGAAAGTAGATAAAGTTGATCGCCTCGAGCCCGGCAACCAGGAGATAATACAGCTCAAGACTTCCACGGTCTAGGTCATCTGTCAGCCATTTAGTAGTTCTATGAACCATCGTTATCAAGCATCCACCTAAATAGTTGGCAACTGCCATGGCAAGGAAGAGGAAGGAACCGGCGACGCTCCTCATATTCTCGGGGAATTGCTTGTAGTAGAACTCCACTTGCCCGATGATAGCAAAAGCTTCGGCAAGCCCTGAAATGCCCAACTGAGGTACAAGCCAGAAGGCGGACATAGAAGAATCGTCTTTCTTCCTTCTTCTCTCCACCATGGAAGCTGTCACGGTGGAGACTATAGAGATTACAAGGCCTATCCCTATCCGCTGGAGCAGCGTCATGGCTTCTTCTTTCTTTATTCGGCGGCGCAGGTATGGCACGACAACTCTGTCGTAGAGAGGGATCCAAAGGGTGACGACGATCATGGGAAACACTGAGAAGGAGGCTGCCGGCACGTGGAAGGAGGTGCCTCTCACTTGACGGTCACACTGGAGAGCTTGGAGGATGGAGAACGTTGACTGTTGGGCCGAGGCGAGGAAAAATATGGTGGCAGCCCACCAGATTGGGAGGATTCTCAATAGGCATTTTGTCTCTTCCACTTGCTGGATAGTGCATAGCCGCCATGGATTTTCAGTAGTGCAACACTCAGCGTTGACCTTGTCGTCCGGGTTGATGATGGCAGCCTTGTCCAAAAACCTGACATATTACAGAATTAGCTCAACAAAGACAGCCTCACTTGACGTCACCTGAATACCTGAACTGCGCAGTCCTTGAGAGCCTCACGTTAAGACTGCCTGCAACCTCTGGGGGGTCAAAGAAGACGGCACCGTTATCTTTTAGACGGCTCTTCCTAGCGGCGGCAGCCATCACCCTCGCTATCCCGGTAAAGGGACTCCCCTCCGGCATGACTTTTACGTAAATCGAAGAACCCGCGAAGAAGAAGGTGCAGGATAGCAGCATAAGCACCGCGGGAATCCCCAGCCCAACCGCCCAGCTTACGTTGCTCTGCACGTACACTATGGCAGTGGCGGCGACCATCACGGAAGCCGTGAATGTGACGTAATACAGGTTGAAGAAGCTGCTGATACCCTTTCTCCCGGAATCCGTACCGGAGTCAAACTGGTCAGCACCGAAAGCAAGATTGCATGGTCTGATTCCTCCCGCTCCGACGACTAACAATCCCAGCGCGGAGACGAGGAACCCGAGCTGCGCCGACGTGGGTTCCTGCAACGTGCCGGGATGAAGGGCCGGCACGGCAGCAGTGAGCGCGAGTGACGTCATCCCCTAAAAACAGCCCATTTCAGAAAAGTTAGAAAAGTTTGTCGGGGAAGGGATATTTTTGGTGTTTACTCGGAAGGAGATGACGGAGAGGCCAGAGTGACGTCATCACCTAAGAATAACCCAGTTTAGAAGGGGTAGAAAATTTTAATGGTGGAGGTTTTTGCGTTTACAGGGAAGGAAAAGGCAGAGAAACCAAGCGATGTCATCCTCTAGGAAAAACCCATTTTAAAAGCGGCAGAAAATTTTTATCGTAAAGGGTTTTTTGGTGTTTACTAGAAAGGAGATAATGGAGGAGAAGCCGATGACGGCGTAGCGGCCGAAGAGAGAGTCTGAGAGGAAGGCGCCAGCTATGGTGGCGATGTTGGTGGTGCCGTTCCAGATGCTTATTGTGGTGGCTGCTTTCACGCTGCTCATGTGGAAGACGGTTTTCAAGTAAACGAGGAGGTTGGTGGCGGTGCCCATTGTGCCCAGCTTCTCGCACGTCTCGTTTCCTTGAGGAAGAGAGAAATAGAGTAGATGAGAGAGAAAAATGACGGGAGGAGGAAATGAAGGTGGTACCGATGACGTAGGGCATGGCTTTCCAGCCTCTGTGCTTGGTCTCTCCATTTTCTTGCTTCTCCTCCGAGTTCATCTTCTTGGGATTTTCCCCTTTCCTGCGCTGCTCCGATCTACTCTCTCTCTCTCTCTCTCTCTCTCTCGCTTCCATCCCCTTCTAAGGGACCATACCTGGGACCAGGACAAAACACTAGAGCTCATTTGGTTTACTCAGTCCTCTCTCTCTATCTCTGTCATATTAGCGTGCTGATTCAGAGCACCAACACTGAACTCATTTCCATTCATGATGCGTCCATTACTGATCCCAAGGTCTGGACCATTAATTATTGCTCGTCCAGGAAATGAAACAGAAATTGACCAGGGGCCGATCCTGGACCGTGTTGTGATTCCATGACATCTTTGTGAAGTTGTATGCATTGCTGGCAGAATTAGGCCTCCCAACCACGTGTGCAGTGCATGGAAAGCCGGCCGCGCACGGCACGGCCTGGGCCATTTCCCACCAATTCTGAATAGCACACATGAACAGCCAACTTTTCTCTTTGTTTTTTCAAAGATCTCTAATACGGCTGACAGGTTAACACTTTAGGCTGTATACTAAATATATCGTATAAGGTACAGTATAAATACCTTAGCTTCAGTAGTACTACTATCAAATGTCCATTTGCCCTGTCGTAGATCCTAATCTCTCTCTCTCTCTCTCTCTCTCTCTCTCTCCCTGACGCGGTCTCATAATATCTGGCAAAGTCTCACTACTCCTCACAAGGTATTCTGGGCAGGGACGGTTTTATGGGGAAGGCAACAAGTTAGGAGGTGAAAAGAAACTCAACACTCGATCTTGTTACATGCTTTTGAAGTTTCTTGACATTTTGTTCACTTTATTTTTAATCTTGTTGGCATCTCTGTAAAGTACAAATAAGTGTTTGTTTGCCTATCTTTTTTAGAATTTAGTAGATATGAACATATAGTGAAAATATAAGCCGTTTCTCTTTCTACTATGTGCGTGTACGAGTGATATAAACAAAGAGTCACCTTCAAGTCATTATATATCATTAGATAGATGACATCGACATTCACACAGATCTAAATTCTTGTAGCACTATATATATTGGTGCATTGGTCTTTTCAGCATTAATGCTTTTTGCGGGTTGGTTCCATTATCATAAAGCTGCCCCAAAACTAGCTTGGTTCCAAGATGTGGAATCCATGTTGAATCACCACTTAGCGGGGTTACTAGGACTTGGGTCTCTCTCTTGGGCGGGACACCAAATCCATGTATCTTTGCCGATTAACCAATTTCTTAATGCTGGAGTAGATCCTAAGGAAATACCACTTCCTCATGAATTTATCTTGAATCGGGATCTTTTGGCTCAGCTTTATCCTAGTTTTGCTGAGGGAGCAACCCCATTTTTTACCTTGAATTGGTCAAAATATTCAGATTTTCTGAGTTTTCGTGGAGGATTAGATCCAATAACTGGGGGTCTATGGCTGAGCGATATTGCACACCATCATTTAGCCATTGCTATTCTTTTCCTGATAGCTGGTCATATGTATAGGACCAACTGGGGTATTGGTCATGGGTTGAAAGATATTTTAGAGGCTCATAAAGGTCCATTTACCGGTCAGGGCCATAAAGGTCTTTATGAAATACTAACAACGTCATGGTGACGAAACGATATTGTATGGTCGTTGAATAAACACGATGTCATGTCAAAACAAGTTCCAAACTTATCAATTTAAAGATTAATTCACAAATTGAAGGGTATAATGGTCAAATAAGGGTCGAATCCACGGAGAATTAGAGAAATTTAAGAGATATCTTTGAAATTAGATCAAATCGGACAACAAATTGAGTTTTAGAAATTAGGAATTTTATAAAATTAAGAAAGATAATCAATTGTGAATCCACGGAATCAAAAATCGAGTGATTTGGATTAGAATTCGCAGAGTAATCGAAGTTTGAAACTGGGATAAAAATCGTGTTGCGAAATTGATTAAAAACCGAAATTAAACTGAAATTAAACTTAATCTACAATTCAAAATGTAAAATTAATGCTAAATGATGGAAGATTAAGATGAAAACACGCAATCTAACCCAAAGTAGCCCTCGAAATAATCCAATTAATCGCCGGATTCATGGCTTTTCATTCCGCGATTTTCAAAGATGAAGATGGCGTTCAAGATGTGATTTCTCCTCATTCCTTCAATCAATTTTCGATTTCAAATGCTCCTCGGACGCAGAAACGAGTCAAGAAGAGGAATAAATCGATGGACGCTTGAATTGTGGTGTCTAAACAGTTCGATTAATCTCGAAAATCCAAGGGTAAGGTTTCGTTCAATTTATAGAAGAAAAGAAGCGTAATCGTCGGATGAGACGGTTCATCACAATCAACAGTCAGGATTGCGCGTCGTTTGATGAATCGACGCGATTAAGTTGTGTCTGTTCGATCACCGATGAAGCGTTAAGATGCTGCCACATCGTATGCTTTGAAGAGATGCGTCGCTTGCTTTATCCGTTGGATTTAAATCTGACGATCTTGATTATTCGGAGGGTCTACCGATCGCATCAAATCTCAACCGTTATAACTCCGAAGATGGACAGTCGCGATTATTTCACTTAACTCCTAATTAAGGCACGTGCTTGATCGGTGATCCGGTGGACTTCGCGTCCACCGCATCGACGCACGATGATCCACGCGCTTTTGATTCAATGCATCTTATTCATCCACCTCACTTGAAATTCAAAATAAAAGACTAATAGTCCCACACAGAGAAAATTAAGGAGAATCGTCGGGTATATAAGGTAGGCGGACTTAAGCGATTAGCTTAAATCTGATTTCACGGATGCTTATATGTACTATAACCATATATAATATATAAATACATATAAATACACACACGTGTCACCTCTGCACCACACAGGCGCTCGCGTGGGTCCACGTGGCTCTGCCACGTGGCCTTGAGTGCCACGTCGCATCCACGAGGGTCCCGCACGATAATTAAACCCTTTTTGAATTTTCTAATTGTTTTAAATAGCTTTTAAAATCGAAAATATGCTTAAATAAATTCAGAAAAATTCCAGAAAAATTCCTAAAAATTGTAAAAATCATAACTTTCAAAATACAACTCCAAATTAGTTCAAATTTGTTTTGTTGGATTAGAAATTGAATAATCTATAATTATATTTTAAACTATTAAAATAGTGAGAGAAATGAATTTTAATTAAATAAATACATTCATGTATTTTCTAAAATAACTTTATAAAAATACATGAATATTAATAAGCATCATTTCTCTTATATTTTCATCATTAAAAAGCATAGTTATGATCTCAAATATAATTAGGATTAAAATCATAATATTTAATTATGCATACTTATCCATAAAATGATGTATTTTTAGATCATAACACGAAATTATATAACATGATAGAAATATACTTAAAATGTGATAACATGCATGTAATTAGAACAATTAATGCTTTTATTTGCATTAATAATCATGTAAATTCATGTATAAATAGCATGTTATCACATGGCATGCTCAATTAGCTCTGAACTTGGCTATGTTAGGCTCTTTAACCATTATTGTAGCTCACCACATGTATGCCATGCCCCCTTATCCATACTTAGCCACTGACTATGGTACACAACTTTCATTGTTCACACATCATATGTGGATTGGTGGATTTCTGATAGTTGGAGCTGCTGCGCATGCAGCCATTTTTATGGTAAGAGACTACGATCCAACTACTCGCTACAACGATCTATTAGATCGTGTCCTTAGGCACCGCGATGCAATCATAATTGCTCTAGTGAATAACTCAAAAAATAAATGGATAGATGGTAATGAACAGATGACTACACAAACTATGCATTTGGATATACCCTAGATGTTTGCTCCATAAATTCTTGTTTCTCTAGGTCTCAAAATAGAAATGCAATAGGAATATGAACCTTGTGTAATGAACAGCTGTGAGGGTTGACTTGGACAACTCTCTATTCTAGAATCTTCCAGAATGTTCTAGAGCTTTCTAGAATCTTCTAGATGCTTTCTAGAATCTTCTAGATGTTTCTAGAATATTCTACATGTTTCTAGAATCTTCTAGATACTTCTAGAATCTTTTATGCTTCTTCTATAAGCTTGTGGAGTCTTCTAGATTACCCTAGAAGATTTTAGATTATTTTGAAAGCTTGTGGAACTTTCTAGATGTTCTAGAAATTTATAGACATCTTCTAGAGAGAGAGTCTCTAGAAGCTTTTAAGGAGCTCTATAAAAGGAGGAGCTCACCCCAAGCTTGAGAAACCCAAAAGGAAGCAACTCAAGAGCATCCTAAGGAGCGAAACCCTTGTGAAGGAAGGGTCAAGATACTTGGATAGTCAGAGAAAAGAGTGGGGGCAATATAACATCTTTGGAAGAAGCTTTGTGAAGAGATGACACAAGTGTGGTTCTTCTTGTTGGTTAGTCTCTTTAGTGAACTTGTTCTCTTTCCTCATTTTGTCCTAGCTATTTTGGACTTCTATTTTGAACATTTGTCATCTCATTTAAGAAGGTTGTTTTCCTCCAATTTGTTAGTGGGTTTTGTTTAATCTCATCCCTAGACTCTTGGTGGATACTTAAGCTTAGTTGAATACATACTTTAGACTCTTTTATTCTAAAGATCCTCAACACCAGCCATAGTTAATCACAAGAGAGAAAAGGATGCGAAATGGAGTTCAAATGAGAAGTGTGAGAAAATGTTATTGTATAATCAGTACATAGGCTTGAGTGAAGCCACAATCTAACAATCTCGCTTTATGATGAACTACTATACCATCAACTGGTCAATCCTAATCGATTGTAAGGATCGATCGACTGGTCCATCCGAATTGATCGCCATTGATGGATATTATGTGGCCTATAAGCCAATCACACTTTCATGTATCTTTTTATGTTCATTGAAATGATATTTGTTCATTGTCATTCCTATATGATGTTTGCAATGAAGTCTATGAGCATGTGCAATGACTAAGTGAATTATGATGAGATCATAATATAGTGATCACTAGTCTTTAAACATATGTTCTAAAAATTCCTATTGATGGGATATTTCGAGAAGGACATCGAATTATCCGGAAAGAATAGTTGTCTAATCCAACTCATATGATGAGTATGGCTGATCCTATAGCCATCGTTGTAGAGACACTAAGGATAGATAGTGGGTGCTCTTTGGAGAAAGAGTTCACTGAATTGATCCGTATGAATCCTTGAATGGTATTATACCTAACTGTCAATCAGGTTGATTCAGGTCATGGTTTGTGTATATGGTCCTTTGACTTGAGACACCAAAGACATCTTGTGGATGGATGATCGTGTTTGTGATTATAACTTACGAATCCCTAGCCACGAGATATCTAAAATGTCATATATTGGATACGACGTGAAGTCCACGAAGATGATTGTGTGATTAAGATGGGATCATCCACCCTCGGTATTCGAGGAGATTGACTCAAGGAATAAGATGCGATGAAATCCTTAGCTAAGGTAGTAGAAATATCAGAGAAAGAGTTCCCGATGATTTCTACACGCATCAAGTACTAACTTGAGTGACCGATTAGGGTTTTGACAATTTACCATACCCTAAGTCATTCATGAGTCTAATATACATACATGGTAATCGATGACAAGAAGGCTCCATAAGTGAGTTCTTACATAATCCATATCTCCTAGTGTATGTGGTGTAGCTTGGCACCCAACGGGCTGGCAACTCAACCTATCGATTGGGTTAAATCGATCCTTGATTAATTAATCTATATGTGGATGTGGATAATTAATTAAGGTTGACCAATAAGGTGTTATTTAGTCTATAGAGTTATTAACTAGTGAGATATATGGACCTAGAGGGTCACACACATAAGGTCTATGGATTTTTGTGAATATAGATATAATTATGAGGGTTTTTATGAAAAAACCTTATACCAAATGTCTATAAATAGGGGGAGAACGACCACAACTGAAGGTACCCATGCAAGCCTTGTGAGAATTATCTCCTTTCTTCTCTTTCTCACTTGGTGAAGAGCTTTGAAGAGGACATCCAACTATCCGGAGACCGTATGGATACCGCTAGAGGCTAGACACTTGAATAGCTTCCTTCAAGGAAACCTGTAAGTATGTTTTCTCATACATATTAGATGATAGGATCATCTGTTCTTGGTGCCTCAATGTTTTGAATATCCGAATCAATGAATTCCGCTGCATTCAATGATTTGATCAAAATTTTGAAAGTTTTATCAACATCAGAACCCTATAGGGAGATTACCCATTGGCCAAAGATGACTCTAGTGTTGATTGGGCAAAACACAAGCTCCCATATGCCATGAGTGACCCTCGTATGATACTCAAGTTCTATGGCCACTTTCAACTCAAGTAGTTGAATTGCCTCAAGATATGTCTTGGGTAATGATTCAAAGATCAATGGTAAAGGTATAAAAGTTAGAGTGAAGGTAGTCATTAGAACAATAGGGTGTTGGGCACAAGAGTAAGTACCCTTTTGTAAGCAATTGGTAGATGAAGGTCATTAAGGTGCAAACTTGCCGGTGCTTTTGAGGTGGGAATTGGAGAAGGTGGATCAAAAACTAAGGTGAAGGTATCAATATGAGGCAGGTTGGGCAAAGCATCTAGTGGTGGCATTGATGATTTAGTGATTGCAGGCCAATGTGCATAGATAAAAATGGGACATAGCTAGCATAAAGCTAAGTGGTGGAGATATAGACTCCCTGTGATAGAGAAGGTGAAAAGAGGGCTGGGTGTCCTCATAGAAAGTGACATTACTAGAAGTTAGATAGTGACATAGCCCTCCTACGTACTTTGAGAGATCATGGTACAAGTTTAGAAAGAGTGGGGTTATGTTTTTGGGCCAATGTCATACATCAAAATTTACTTGCCAGAAAGAAGAATAGGGGTAGAGGCATTGAAGTGGAATGATGCCCCAAAGAGGAGAGGATGGAATATAGTTATTAAAGTAGGTGGCGATTAGGAGAGCATGTACCCATAGATAATGAAAGGAGGATAACATGCAATACTTGCTTGCAATCAAAATGTAATTAGCACATTTGAAGGCACAACTCATATATGAATGATGCATATTATCATATTTTGAACACATTTTCATAAATTCTATGCCATTTATTTTAAATCCCAAAATGAATTATTTATTTATGAGTTTGACTTTTCAAAGATGAAAACTCTGTCAATGTTAGCCTCATTTTCTTGCGATTCTAAATTTATAAAGCTTCATGTGAAAATAATAATAGATCTTTTAAGAAAACCTTGAAAATTTATCTATTTTTACTTTTATAGTCAGATTTAGTAAATTTTAGAATAAAATATTCTACTCTTGTTATTTCTTAAATTAAATGTCATATGATAATAGATCATTTAACTTTATGATTTAATGAAGAAAATTTGGATTCAGAAGTTGTACTTCAAAATAGATGAATTTTCTAGGTTTTGAAGAATTTGTTTTTCAAATCTTAAATTCTATTTTGATTGCATTTAAGTCAAAATCTACAAAAATGGGACATACTAACAGCAATTGACTCGGTAGAGCTAATGTGGTGAAATTGCCTTACGTGGCAATATGCAATAGTGCCTAAGGGTGACATACATTGTGCAAAGTGGCACAATTGATGAGAAGAATTTGTGCGGTCATTAAAAACTAAATGGAGATGCGTCAAAACATTTGGGCAAACTCACCAATTAAAGATAAAATCATGAAATTAAAGAGTATAATGATAAATAAGGGTCGAATCCACAAAGAATTAAGATATTTTTCTAGGTGTTCTAAAATTTGATCAAAATCGGATGAGGAATTGAGGTGAGAATTGAGGATTTTTTTAGATTTGGAAAGGAACTCTAAGACGAATCAACGGAATAAAAAATCATTCAATTTGGATGAAGATTTGAGTAGAAATCAAGGAGCAAAAATTAGATAGAAAATTGATCGTGAGGAGAGAGAAACCAAAAATAAATATAATATGAAGACTAGGAGGAAAACACATAATCTAATTTGAAGTCGCACTTAAAATGATCCAATTGATCACCGGATCAAGGGCTTTTCATTTAACGATTCCAAAGGCAAAATTCGACATTCAAGAGGCGATTTCTTTGTATTCTTTCAACAAAATCTTGATTTTAAGTACTCCCTAGAAGAGGAAGAAATCAAGAGATTCAAGGATTGAGATATTTTCAATAGAATTTCTCGTTGAAGAGAGAGAATTTATAATATTTTGAAATTGGGCATGACCGTTGGGTCTTCTCATTGATGAGATCAACAATCGCGATTGAATTCCAAGAGGTGAATTGTTATGTTTAATTTGCAACCATCGAATATTCATCAAAGCATTTGGATCACACCACGTGATCGCGTGAAGAGAGAACGCAGTGAGATCTCATCTATCCGATCGTGAATCAAAATTTAAGTTCACAAATAGCTCTTCAAATCTTGGCCGTTATAACTCCTTAGATGAACGGCCATGATTGATCCGTTTAATAAAACAAATTGTCATCTACTCAGATGCTGGCCCCGTATTCCCCTCACTTAAGTGAGAATGAGGGATTTAGATTAAATCACATCTTTTTGCGTTGATTGGATGCTTCCCGTCGCGCCACATTGCCTGTGTAAAAATAAACATAAAGATAGTCCAACATGAACAAAATAAACACAATCGAAGAGGTATATAAATAGAGTATATATAGTGGGTTAGTGAAAAATTCTTAGTGGAAGCTTAACCCACTAATTACATTGGGGCACACATGCACACACACGTGTGCACACATGCACACACACATGCACACACACTGTGCCACATGGTGTGTAGGTACGTTGTCATGTGGCAACACGTAACTCGCCCCCGCCATGTTAGCTGCTAAGTCAGCCCATGGTATAAAATGATATTTTTAATTTTAAAAGTTCAAATAAATCCAAAATAAATTCAAAAAATTCAGGAAATTTTAGACAAATCCCTAAAAAATAGAAATTCATAGCTTTCAAAATACAACTCCAAGTGAATCTAATTTTTTTTTGGGATCAGAAATTAAACAATCTATCATTTTAATAAGTTAAATTTAATAAATAAGATAATAATTTTTCATTAAAAAAATATGCTCATTTCTCTGAGAAATTAAAACTTAAAAAAATAATTGAGTATAAAAAGTTTTTACTCTTATTATTTAACATTAAAACCAAATTATAATCTCAAATATAGATGGGGATAGTCTACTCTAAAATATATTCTTTAAAAATACATAATTATCCCTAAAATAGTGTATTTTGAGATTACAACTTTAAATTGCATGAAATGATAGATATGCGCTCAAAGTATGATAAAATGCATAAGAATGGAATGTTTGATACCTTAATTTACATTAATAATCATATAATTTCATGTATCAATTACATGTTATCAACGATTAATCACTCTTTGTTAGCCTTTTTTAGAAATCAATCTATATGATTTAGAAGGGAAGAACTCACATTAGTATCTTTGTTTCAATTCAAACATGGGTTTGATTTACATTCCATGTTTGGAAAAATATTTACCATTTGGAAGTGGAAAATCAGGGAGTTTTTGTTTAAGGAAATGCGATTTATAGAACCTCTAAATGAGATAGTGCTCTTACAAATATCTCAAAAGGGAATCTATTCCAAACATATAAGACAAGGTTCCTTACTTACTTCAATAGGGTGCAAATATCTAAATTTTACCCTTTTAGATATTTTTTCAAACCCATTGCTGATACTAGGTAGAAACACAATTTTTGGTCCATTTTTCATGATATTATGCATGTATACGATATATCATGGCCAATTTGTTAAAAAAATGGTGGGCGATTCTTTCACAATGGATGAAAATAATTTAAATTTATGGATGATCTAGTAAGGGAGTATTATTTTAAATTTGATCCCCCTAATAGGCCAATTTCGATTTTCATTAATACGATGAATTTATGTAGCCAAAATTTATTTAAACAATACCAACATGGGACTCGATAGATTACTTTTATTTTTCATGTGACATGGTGGCATATGGAGCTTAGGACCCTGACGAAGTCATTTTTCGTGCATCGTTAAAACACAAAAACGCTGGTCTAAAAAAATATATAAAACCAAACTCACAAAGATAAGATATAAAATCAAGTAATGTGTAAGTATCGGGTCGATCCACAAAGAGCAGGATTGACTTTAATTGCAGAGTTGACTTGCTCCAACTTAGGTTTAAAATGAGTTTTAAATAAATAAAAATAAGAAGTAATGAGTGGAAATGATATAAATAAGCTAAATAAGAAGTTTTAAGAATTTAATTCTCGGATTTGACAGAGAAAAGTCAAAAGTCAAAGTCAAAGCATTGACTTTGACCAATAGTAGGTGTTCTGTAAAATCAGAGAATCAAAGAGAGTCAGAAGATTACGAAAATTATATATTTAGAAACTAGAGAGAAAATGAAATTTATTGATATATAATTCGTGATTTTTGGATAAGAAATGGATTTAATATGAATTATTGAAAATCAAATATCAGAAAATCCCTGAAATGAACACCTCAGAGGAAATCTTCAAATTGACAAGTCAAATGAAATCCAAATCTTACAACTTATATGTCAATAGAAAGCTAAGAACCAGAGCAATCTAACAAGACTAAAATTATCAAAATTCTGATTTGTAAATTAAAAGTAATTGACCTCGAAAGTCAACATTTGACTTCTGATGAAAGATGAACAGTCCTCGATCAAACGTCAAATGGGAGGGTTTAATGAACTCGGAATTCAATGAATTTGCTATCCACGGAAAGCTGATGAAAAGAGGAATTGAGTGAAACAAAATCAAGTGATTTGGAAATTATAATCAGAGAGATATCCTATTTTCAAAATCAATGATTTTTCGGACTCGAATTTGGGGAAAATGAAGAACACTAAGAACTAATTTGAAAAATTAAAGATCTAAACCTAATAAAAACTCAAATTACCTCTTGATAATCGATTGAATCTCACTACTAACCCGATTGCCACAAGAATGGGGCCTTCAATTCTAGTGGATTGAAGCAAATTTGCTCGGATTCTTCCTCGTGGACGTTCGGAATTCAAGGGGAAAATTCGATGAAATCAAGAGATTAAATCATGATTATCATGCTTCAATGGCTGCGTCTCTACACTCTTGGAAGCAGAGGATCACGAGAACTTAAGACCTTCCTCAAAATTTGCCTAATTTCTTCAGGAATTGATCAAAAGTTCAAGAACAAGAAGGGAGAATACATGCTTTTAAAGGGAAATTTAGCCGATTGATCGTGGCCGATTGATGCGGCCGTGGGGGCGGATTGCAGGGGTCGTGAGAGCGATTCCCTTGGGCGGCGTCTTGGCTTCAATCCCGTGACGAATCGGCCCTGATTAAGCGGTGAATTAGCCCCGATCGTGGGGCGATCAGACCACGATCGAACCGCGATCGTGAGCCACGATCGTGGTTAAACTTCGATCGCTGCCGTCTGATTCAGTTGGAAGGGGTGTGACGTTGATTCCGCGATGAAGGAGGCCATGATCACGCTTGATCATGGCCACGATCGTGCGGCGATCGGGCCACGATCGCGTCGCGATCGGACCTTGATCTTTCTACTGTCCGATGAAGGTCGCAATTTGATGAAGATCTGACGCGCCAGAGACCTCCACGCATTGGCCCATCCGATGGAGATGAGACGCTCTAGAGAGCTCCACGCGTCGCCACGGTGAGATGAAGGTCGGGCCGAATTGTGGCCCTCTGATGGAGATCGGATGATCACAGTGTGTCCACGCAGTGCTCCCCGATCCCGAAATCGCGAAAGATGGTGACTGTCCGATGAAGCCATGTGTCATCAAGTACGCCTTTCGATCGCCTTTCACTTAAAATAAATTTTCGCGCACGTGCCTAATTGCCGATCGTGTGGACTTGGGTCCACGCGATCTCCATTGTCCTGATGGAATCCTACGCCTGCCGTGCGTCCACGTCGCCTGCAAAAGGTAAATCGTGTGGGAACATAGTCCCACACGGAAGAAGAAAAGAAGAAATGTCGTGGTTAAAAGATGGGGCGTGGTAACGCATTTGCGTTGCCGCCCCAATTACCTAACCAGCGCCCACTAACCCGTGGGCCCTCCATCTACCGACCCCCTGCCACGTGGCCCCCCCACACGGGCGCCCACGTGGACCCGCGTGGACACGCGTGGCCTCCTCCACGTGTCCGCGCCATGTGCGCCTCTTGCACCTAGCGTGGGCCACCCGCGGCCTTGCCACGTGGCCTCAGAGCCGTGTCGCATCCGCGCGGTGGTCCAGCGCGCCACATCAGCTCCTCGCCATGTCAGTTACGCGCGCCATGTCAGCATACAGGGGGTCTGTGGACCAAAATACCACCTTTTTTTGCGATTTTAAATAAGAAAAGTTGATAAAAATTAATTTAAAAATCAAATTAAAATAAGAAAAAAGGGAGTAAACTCAGAAATTCATAACTTTAAATCTAGAACTCCTTTTTAATCCAAATTTTCTCCATTGGATCACAAATTTCTTGCTTTTTAACATCATATCATTTAAAATATAGTTTCAAAGAAGAAATCAAGATGAATTAAAAATTTACTTAACTCATTTCTTAATAAATATCATAAATTCATCTTGAAATTATCCTTGAAAACATGCACTAAAGTCAAAATCATTCCATAAAAGAGATTAACTTCTATTAATTTAAAATTATTAAAAGATCAATCATCTATCAAGCATGAAATTATCCCTAATTTATGCATAAATATCGACTTTAGTGAAATGACATACCAATGGAGAAAATTCCTAAAAAGTATGATAACATGCATCATATTCTCATAAAATAAGCATGAATATGAGTTAATTAGGATAAGCATTTAAGTTATAAATGCATGTTATCAGACCCCCACATTTGAAGTGGACCGTCACTTAATGATTGGTGTATGTGGTAGAAAATGATATAGTGTCAATTCACTCTTGAACTCTTGAAAAATCTTAGTCACCCATTGAGGGAGTAATAGTGGTTCAAAAGTTAACAAGCTCGATGGATTTCCTATAACACGTGGCACATTTTAATGTGTCAAATCAAGATCCGATGGCACCTATTGAATGCAATTTTATCTTCTTGCAAAGCCATGGCGAAAATCTAGGGTGTTCATTGTGAATCAAAGTGGCCACAACTTCAAAGGCATCAAATCACTCTTTTCCATTTAATCTTGGCCATTAATTGCATATGAGGAGGTGATCCAACGATTAGGCCCATTTCACCTCTATTCAAACTCTCTCTCCTGAATGATGTGAGTATTTTTGGAATTCTTGATTGATCAAGACATTTGGATAGTTTTTTCCTTGAATAGCTTGATTTAAAAGCTTTCTCAATTCATTTCTGCACCTTTTGAGAATTTGAAATCAAGATCTTGTTGAATGAATCGTGATAATTTGTACCTTATTTTCTAAATTTCTGCCAAGAACAAGTCAACACAAAGAGTCTTCACTTGGAAATTAATTGGATCATTTTCTTGGTGCTTTAGGTTAGTTGAGTAGTATCCTTAATCATTTATCATATAGTGGAAGATTTCATTTTAGAATGGTTGATTAAGAGAATTTTAAGTTTTTTGTCACTTTTTCTGTCTTCAAGAACAACTTTCTCTCTAAATTCTCTCTTTATTTTTCCTGGGATTTAATGTTGATTTGAGTGGTTTTTAATTCCTTGGAAAGATATTTAATCTCTCTTCCTAAATCTATAATTTTCCATAAAATTCTTACCCATTTCAGTGTTCAATTTGATCTAAATCAAAATTTATCAAACATCAACTCTAAATCTTTGTGAGTTTTACCTATTTTCACTAATTATACTTGATACATCTTAATTTAAAGTGTTTTTAGTTTTTTTAGCATTTTGTGTATTTTTCAATGATCACATATATGCAGATTACCAAGCACATGCATCTCAAAAAGAAGTGAGTGAGTGATGTCAAGTAGGTGGCAATGTTTGCTTTCATGGGTCTGTTTTGTTGAAAGGTGTAGAGATAAGTGGTTTGATGAATTATGCCATGATTGGCACAAAAAATGTATGTCTTCTGGGAAAAATTCAAAAGTTTTATCCTTAATAAAGGGTTTTAGGGGTATTTGTTTCTCAGGTTGTGATTTCATTCATGAATTAGTGAACTATGATAAGTACTTGAGTGTAGTTTTTAAGGATATATGCCTAATGGGACACGAGTGTAGTCGTTAAGAAAAAAATTGTAAATGAAGATGACCTAATAGAGATGCATTGGAAAAAGGCCCCCAAACATCACAATGGGCAGGATGATGGAATAGAGTGGTATGTGATAGGAACATAAAAAGTAGTGATAACCACCCATGGATTGCTATTATTTAACTCTATTAAACTCTTGAACACACTATCTCCTCTACCATCTCATAACTTGATGTTTGCAGAATATTAGTGCATCAAAAGAACTTTTTTTACATGACTTTTGCCTTTTTATTTTCAGGAACTAAAAAAGAGGAAGGGTAGCAAAATCTTCCAAAATGGAAGTGTTTAAAGGGTATAATGGGCTACCCAAGGCAAGCAGCTGTGAGCCCAATCAAAGAAACCATTGAGGGAGACTCTCACAGTTGGAAATCTCTCTCAGCGCTCTCGTTAGAAGATTCAAAAAGAAAGGAAAGCTCTATTTTGGGGCTCTCTCCTTTTTCTGCCTTTTCTTCACCTTCTTTCTTCAGCTTCTTCTTCCTCAACCATTCTCTCTCTTAGGTTTCTTTTTCCTCAAAAATTTTGTTCTCTAGCGTCTTGCTCGTCTCAGGTGGTAATAGAAATGATGGGTTTCTTCTAGTCATTTTTTTCCTTCTTCACCTTATTGGCAATATTTCCTTCCCCGATCTCCTTCTTTAGCTCTCCCTTTCTCTAACTCTCTTCCACTCTCTTTCTCAACCCTTTTGCCACTATTTGATCCCTCTCCAATCCTCTCTTTTCTTCCATCACGATCACGTCTTCACCCTTCTTTGGGTTTCTGCTTTTTTGTCCTCTTCTTCGCTCCCCTCGGCGGTCTCCCACTTTCTTCTACCCTCTCTTCCGTGAGCTCATTCTCTCATCCTCATTCTGCTTTCCTTTTTCTTTAATTTTCTTGCAGTTTCTCCTTCTATCTCAATTTTTTTTCTCATTTTCAGTCTGTATCGTTTTTTTCCTTTTTCTTCTCGCATGCTCCCTATCAATCTTTCCCCTCTTCTATTCTTCTTACACCCTCTAAATTTCTCTTTAACATGCTCGGTTACAAATGATTTCCTGATTTCAATCTCTCATACCTCTCCATCACTCTTTGTCGTTTTACTGATTTCTCTCTCTCCTCTCTCTCAATCTCCTCCTTCCCTGGAAAAACCTCATGCTACTTGATAACATGCAATTTATACATGAATTTACATGATTATTAATGAAAATAAAGGCATGAATTATTCCAAATGTATGCATGTTATCATATTTTATGTATATTTTTATCATGTCACATAATTTCATGTTATGATTTAAAAATACATCATTTTATGGATAATTATGTGTAATTAAATATTATGATTTTTAATCCTAATTATATTTGAGATCATAAGAATGTTTTCATGATTAAAATGATAAGAGAAATGATGCTTATTAACATTCATGTATTTTGATAAAGTTATTTTTGAAAATACATGAATGCATTTATTTAATTAAAAATTATTCCCTTACTATTTTAACATTTTGACTTTTTATAATGATAGATTATTCAATTTCTGATCCAAAAAAACAAATTTGAATTAATTTAGAGTTGTATTTTAAAATTTATGATTTTTACAATTTTAAGGAATTTTTTGAAATTTTTCTGAATTTAATTTAAATGTACTTTCAATTTTAAAATAGTTAAAAAGAGGAAAAAGGGGGGTATTTTATAGTGCGGGACTCGGACGGATGTGATGTGGCACGCAAAGCCACGTGGTAGAGCCACGCGAGCCCACGTGGGCACCTGCATGGCGCGGACGTGTGGCAGTGCCACGTGAGTCCACGCGGACGCTCGGGGGGCACCACGTGTCAGCGTGAGGGGCTTGCGAGTGATGGGCCTCCGGGTTAGTGGGCCGAGGTAAGAGTATTTGTGGTAACGCAAATGCGTTACGCCACCTCACATTTTATACTTGAAAAATCTTTTCTTTTTCTCCGTGTGGCACTATGTTCCATTCTTTTGTTTTTATTTCAGGAGACGTGGCGATGTTTAAGATGTCAGATCGCATGATTTAATCACACGCGTCGGATGTCACTTACTTGAGGGGTACGTGGCGACATCTCGCGGGGCATCGATTCAATTAAATAGAGCTCCATCGCAGCCGTCCATCTGAAGAGTTATAATGGTCACGAATAATCGAGATCGGTGGACGTTCTGATTGATCGCGATTGATTGATGAAGATCCAACGAACACGATGAAACAACGCTTCTCTTTACACGTGCGACGTGGACGTATCCTAACACTTCATTTGCGATTGGACGGACGCGACTTAATGGCACCATTTTGATTAAGCGACGCATCATCTTAGCCATTGATTGCGATCAGACCGTTGATCCAGTTGGTTACGCCCGAATTCCTCTATAAATTCACTGTTCTTTGCGAACACAAACTCACCCTTGGATTTTTCGAGATAAATCAAACTGTCTAAACACCAAAATTCAAGCGTCATTCGATTTCTTTCTCTTCTTGACACGTTTCCGCGTCCGAGGAGTGCTTGAAATCAAAAATTGATCGAGGGATTAAGGAGAAATCACATCTTGAAATGCCATCTTCATCTTTCGAAAAATCGTGGAATGAGTAGCCATGCATCCGGCGATTAATTGCATCATTTCAAGCGCGACTTTGGGTTAGATTGTGTGTTTTCATCTTAATCTTTCGTCATTTAGCATTAGATTTAAGTTTTGAATCGTAGATTAAGATTTAATTTCATTATAATTTTGGTTTTTAATCAAATTCGCGATCGAAATTTTCTCCCTATTTTCAAACTTCGATTACTATGTGAATTCTAATCCAAATCACTCGATTTTTGATTCCGTGGATTCAAAATTGAGTTATCTTTCTTAATATTATAAATTTGCCTAATTTCTAAACTCAATTCGTCATCTGATTTGATCGAATTTTCAAAGATATCTCTCAAAATTCCCTAATTCTCCATGGATTTGACCCTTATTTACCATTATACCCTTCAATTCGTGAATTAATCTTTAAATTGGTAAGTTTGGACTTTGTTTTGACATGACATCGTGTGTATTCAACGACCATACACATTCGTGTTGTCACTACTTCAGTCGTCATAGTTCACTTCTTCGTCTACCTTTCTCTCTAACTCGCATGCGCACGTGCACGAAGCGTCTGTCCTTCTTGGGCATTCTCTTTTGAATTTTCTCTTGCTCTTTCGCCACTGCTCCAATTGCAATCTATTTTTCCTTCCAAAATTCTCTATCTTCTAGCTTATTTTCTCACTCCAATGTTATTTTCTATCTATCTCTTGTGGGAGGTGATTTTCCCTCTCGCGTGCATGGCTAGCGCTCATGGGAGAGCAGCTAGTGCGCACAATTGGTTCACACTCGATGGGTATTGTCGTAATTGCCGAGATGGTGCCCATTGGTAGGCAGTGGCACGTGGAAGTGCGTGACATAGCGTGCCAGCAACGAGCAGCTTGGCGAGTACTATAGCACCCGCCGAGAAGGACCCTTTGGTGCGCAAAGGCACATGGGGATGAGCACCAGCGCGTGCACATAGTGTGCAGCTCAACGAGTCATATAGCACTCGCCGAGTGGGCATCTACGTGGCTCACAGGGTGCATGTTTCGGGAGGACCTCGCGCGCCAGTGCGCGGACATCTCGGCGGGTACTGTAGCACCCGCTGAGATGCGAGCAGTCGGCGGGACAACCGCTCTAGAATTTTTGAGATGAACTTTATGAGTTTTTCTCATTTAAAGCCTATAAAGTAGGGACCCCTAGAGCGTCCCTAAAGGCATCTGAGCATTCATTTCTTCCTCCAGAGGGTTGTAATTTAGTTTTTGAGTGGTTTAGTGCATTTTCTCTCTTTTTCTCATTCTTTTTCCTCTTTTAAGTGTGTGAGTGTGATAACATGCTAATTAGACATGATAATACATGATTATTAATGCATATTAAGGCATACAAGATTTCATTCCTATGCATGTTATCATATTTATGAGTATTTATCTATCATTCTATGAAAAAGTCATTATAATATCAAAACACTTTAATTTAGGGTTAATTATAATGAATTAAAGATACATAATTTTGTAACCCATCTTTACCTGAGACTGATATGTAGTTTTTAAGGTTAAATAATGAGAAAATTTTTTTTATAAACATTCAATTAATTTTCTAAAGTTTAAATCTTAAAGAAATGAATGCATTTTTGAAACAAAAATTAATTATCTTGTTATTTATTAAATTTCACTTTTTAGAATGATAGATAATTAAATTTCTAAACAAATGAAAGAAATTTGGCTTAATTTGGAGTTATATTTTGAAAGTTATGAATTTTCTCATTTCTAGAGATTTTCTAGATTTTTTCTGAATTTTTCTGAATTTTTAATGAATTTCTAAGGAATTTCCATAATTAAAAATCGATTTTTCTAATTTAAAATCAAATTTTCAGATTACTTATAGCGCGCAAGTGACGTGGCGGAATGTGGAGTGTCCAATTGATCACAATCAATGATCAAGGGTGCGATGCGACATGGCACATCCTAGGACGTCGAGTCATGCGTGAAATCTAAGCCATTGATGGTCACTTAAGTGATGAGGGTATGTGGCGAAATCGGATTCATCGGATCTCATTTTAGTCTCAGTCGTTGATCAAGAGGAGTTATAACAATCAATATTAAATCGACGGAAAACGCATCAAGAGCATCTGATTGCGATCCAACGGCGAGCAATTTTGATGCGTTTTATAACACAAGCGACGTGGCTTCATCTCGAGCGTCGATAGGCGATCCAATGGCTGCAACTTAACGGTAATGATTCACACCTGATGCATTTCATCAGAGCTGTTGATTGTGAATTATAGGACGATTGGACGGTTATGCCCAAATCGCCCTATAAATTGAGATGTTCTTCGAGAATGTAAAGCATTCGAGAGCAATTCAACTAAATCGAATTATTTAGATACCAAATCTCTTCAATCTCTTGATCCCAATCTCTTCTAGAGTCCTTTCCACGTCCATGGAGTACTTAAGATCAATATTTTGACGATCGACGAGGAAGAAATCGATGCTAGAACTCCACGAATCGTGATTTCTGAATTTTGATGAATAGCCTTGATTCTAGCAATTAATTGGATCAATTCAATTGCAATTGTGGGTTAGGGATTGTGTTTTATCCTCATCTATCTTCGTTTAGCATTTAATTTTGTTTTAGAATTGTTATTTAGTTTAATTTCTTTCTTATTTCTGGTTATTTCGTGATTTACATTTTTAAAAAATACCCCTTAGTTCAATCTTCAATTTCTCTGCGAAATCAAAGTGAAATATATTGATTTTTAATTTTGTGGATTCATCTTCAAGTCCTCCTTCATAAAATATCCATTTACCCAATTTCTATCATCAATTCATCGTCCGATTTGATCAAATTCAAAGAGATCATCAGAAATTTCCCTAATTCCCTTCCGATTCGACCCTTATTTACCATTACCCCTCAATTCGTGAATTATTCTTAAAATTGGTAAGTTTGGACTTTGTTTTGACCTTTGACCATGTGCATTCAACGCCCATATGGTCTCGATTCATTAGAGTGTTATTGTGAGTGTGCTCATCATCCTTTTGAAGTGCTTCTTGGGGTGATCATCAGCCAACATCTCTCTGTCTCTCTCTTGAGAGTGGGTGCAAACAATACTCCCTCCTCTGCATCTCTAGAAGTCCTTTTCTTGAGCTCCCTCTTTCTCCCTTTTTCTCCCTCTCTTTCTCTCTCTCTCTCTCTCTCGCAATCTCACACTCTTTCTCCTAATCTCCCCTCACGCAATCTCTCTCTTTCTCGCCCATTTCAATTCTCGTCTTCTGCACTTCCACACTTCAGCACTTCCGCATCTCTTTCTCTCAAAATCTCCTCTTGGCCCTCTAGTTCGCTGCACCTCCCTCTCGCTCTCCCTCACTCACTATTTCCGGCCTCCTTCTGCTCTCTTTAGTTTTCATTCTCTCTTCCAATCGTCCTTCCTTCTTCCTTTCTCATTCAATCGCACACAATCTTATCTCTTCATCTAATGCATCCTATTTCTCTCAAGCCTCTCATCTCTTTCATGCTCTCTCCCTTCTCTCCCTAAATCTCTTGCATTCTCTCTTTCCTAACTATCAATTGTTGTCTCTCTCTCCTTGATTATTGCATTCTCTCTCTACCTCCCTTAGTCTCTTTCTCTAGTTACCTCCCTTAGTCTTTCTCTCTCTCTCTCTATTCTCTACCTTCCTCAGCCAATAGTCAATCTCTCTTTTATCTACCTCAATCTATCATTCTGTGACTCTATCCTCGGTCTCTCTCTGAGTTCTCTCTCTTTCTAGCTTGATAACATGCTATTTATACATGAATTTACATGATTATTAATGCAAATAAAAGCATTAATTGTTCTAATTACATGCATGTTATCATATTTTAAGTATATTTCTATCATGTTATATAATTTCATGTTATGATCTAAAAATACATCATTTTATGGATAAGTATGCATAATTAAATATTATGATTTTAATTCTAATTATATTTGAGATCATAACTATGTCTTTAATGATGAAAATATAAGAGAAATGATGCTTATTAATATTCATGTATTTTTATAAAGTTATTTTAGAAAATACATGAATGCATTTATTTAATTAAAATTCATTCTCTTACTATTTTAATACTTTGAATTTTTATAATTATAGATTATTTAATTTCTGATCCAACAAAAAAAATTTAACCTAATTTGGAGTTGTATTTTGACAGTTATGATTTTGAAAAATTTTAGGAATTTTCTAGAATTTTTCTAAATTTATTTAAGCATATTTTTTATTTTAAAAGTTATTTAAAAGATTTAAAGAAATGCAAAAAGGGTTTAATTATCGCGCGGGACCCGCGAGGATGCGTCGTGGCACGCAAGGCCACGTGGCACAACCACGCGGACCCACGCGAGCGCCTGTGTGGCGTGGAGGTGACACGTGTGCGTATTTATATGTATTTATTTATTATATATGGTTATAGTACATATAAGCATCCGTAAATCAGATTTAAGTGAACTGCTTAAGTTCGCCTACCTTATATACCCGACAATTCTCCTTAATTTTCTCTGTGTGGGACTATTTGTCTTTTATTTTGAATTTCAAGTGACGTGGATGAATAAGATGCATCGGATCAAAAGCGCGTGGATCATTGCGCGTCGATGTGGTGGATGCGAAGTCCACCGGATCACGGATCAAGCACGTGCCTTAATTAGAAGTTCAGTGAAATAATCGCGATCGTCCCTCTTCGGAGTTATAATGGTTGAGATTCGATGAGATCGGTAGACCCTCCAAATAATTAAGATCGTCGGATTGAAATCCAACGGATAGAGCAAGCCAAGCATCTCTTCAAAGCATACAACGTGGCAGCATCTCAACGCTTCATCGGTGATTGAACGGACACAACTTAATAGCGTCGATTCATCAAACGATGCGCAGTCCTGACCGTTGATCGCGATGAACCGTCTCATCCGACGATTACGTCTCTTTTCTTCTATAAATTGAATGGAACCTTAACCTTGGATTTTCGAGATTAATCGAACTGTTTAGACACCACAATTTAAGCGTCCATCGATTTATTTCTCTTCTTGACTCGGTTCTGTGTCCGAGGAGCATTTAAAATCGAAAATTGATTGAAGGAATGAGGAGAAATCACATCTTGAACGCCATCTTCGGCTTCGAAATCGCAAAATGAAAAGCCATGAATCCGGCGATTAATTGGATTATTTCGAGGGCTACTTGGGGTTAGATTGTGTGTTTTCATCTTAATCTTTCATCATTTAGTATTAATTTTAAATTTTGAATCGTAGATTAAGTTTAATTTCAGTTTAATTTCGGATTTTAATCAATTTCGCGACATGATTTTTTTCATATTTTCAAACTTCGATTACTCTGCGAATTCTAATCCAAATCACTCGATTTTTGATTCAGTGGATTCACAATTGAGTTATATTTCTTATTATTATAAAATGCCTAATTTCTAAACTCAATTCGTCGTCCGATTTGATCGAATTTCAAGGATATATCTCAAATTTCCCTAATTCTCTGTGGATTCGACCCTTATTTACCATTATACCCTTTAATTCGTGAATTAATCTTTAAATTGGTAAGTGTGGACTTTGTTTTGACACGACATCGTGTGTATTCAACGACCATACGATATCGTTTTGTCATAGCTCCCTTAGTCCCTCTCCCTATGGCTCCACTTTCCTCAATCTTTTATTCTCTCTCTTTCTCTCTCCAACTCTCACTCTCTCAACCAATCTCGTAATCTCTCTCTCCTGCTTTCTGCATCTTTCCCTCACAGTCTTTCTTTTTGTCATCGTATCTGTATCTCTCTCTTCAATCTCTCTATCAGCTGACCCACACATGCTCTCACTTCTGCCCTTTCTAGTCATCTATTTTTCTCACTCTTTCTCTCTATTAATTTTCACTTGACAATTTATCCTCTCTATCTCTTTGTTCCCTCCATTTCTGTTCCTCATTTTCACCATCTTACTTTCCTGATTTCCCAACCTCTCAACTCATTCCCTCTTTATTCTTCTCTCGCGACACATATATACATATATACCCAAGTATATTCATTTCCTATCTTTTTCCTTATCATTCTTGCTTCCTTCCTTTCTTCCTGGTTTAGATTTCCCTAATTCTTCCTTTCATTATTTTTTTTAGTCTGAGTTGGGGTTCTTGCATCTATAGGTTCACTTACTCATCTTCAATCCATAAAAATCACTCCCTCTCATTGTCAACTCAGAGAGTTGACGATTAAACTTTCATCATTTCTCTCATCCCAAATCCTATTATTGATATTTTGTGTCCTAGAATCCTTGTGGATCGACCTAGAAAGCTATACATCCTACAAAACTCCAGCATTTTTATAGCTTCCTAGCCTATAAATGACAAATTTACCGGGCTTGAACACACGCCGACTCTGAGCTCATCAGTATGGAGGGCAAGAGAAGAGATAATGTTTGTCTAGTTGCAAGACTTTGCACATAAACCTATATACATTTAACCATGGTAAAGCTTTTTGAAGTTTATAAAGATAAAGATCACCAAATTTGTGATGCTACAATAGAGAAGAAGTAAATGTAGAACTAGTCGAAAAGAGAAAGAAGAATGACATAAGTGCCTGATACTAGCCCACATATTTTGTTATGGTTTTCACAACTCAAACTGATCCTCCATCGAATATAAAAATCTTAAAAAATGAAGTGAAAAGGAAAAAAAAAGGCCACACAATTATGGGTATGAGTGATAGAATTTGATGGATAAAAGGTTAGCAACAAAACAAGGAACATAAAGGACATCACATGAGTGAAGGGAAGCAGTAGGTTTGGTTATCCTACGGCCTTTGACAAGGCACGAGCATCCGTTGACAATGGAGACTTGTAGATAGGCTGAAGTATGGGTGTGAGAGGATGGAATGGAGGTATACCAGTCATATGGACAAATGCCCCTAAGTTGATAATCTAAGATGACTCAAACTAATGAAGATGTATTTACCTAAAGTGGAGGAAAGGCTGGTTCATGATTGAGCATGCTTCTAAATTGTGGGGTTGAAAATATGTCATTTTTGGCAAAGTAAAGTTATGGAAGAATTCAATATGATCAGAGAATACACATTCAATATGATTTTTTTCCTCAGTAAAATCAGAGAATAACGAGTAAGAATGCATATATTTTCCAAGAATAAAGAATACATATGATCGATCTCTGTTATAAAGGCATACCGTGTACATATTCATTGAATTAAAAAAATCAAAATGGATATCCCCTTGATATTGACACAAATTTTATTTAGAATGCAACACGAAAAGACAATGATAGAGTTAAAGGGTGCCATCATATGTTCTTGACAATCTATGCTCACATAAAATAGCGGCGGCCTTGACAATCTATGCTCTTGAGCTAGGAATTTATTTATAAGTAAAGACTAGGAATCACCTTAAACTGTTCAATAAGACATTCAACGCCCAACATGATTGTCCCATTGTTTTTGTATGCTTATTTATATTAAGTACACTTAGATCGGGCATTCAACTATAAAAATATCTTCCATTTTAACTTGAATGATACAAACTGCTCCTTCAACAGAAATATTGGATACCCACAGTTATACCTTGGAGTATTAGACAGATAATTTACCAAAGCGAATAAAAATCATCGTAGGATAATGCCCGTATCGGTGATGTATCCCTTCTGGCTGTGCACCCGATCCAGTCCGATATTTTATTCAACGTGTTCACACTTGAGAGGAATCTCTTTCAGGCTTCAGCTAGGTTTGGGGATATCCTCTTATTGCAATCAGGGATCTCGGCGAACATGGAGACGGGGAGTTTCTCTGAGAAGATGCCCGCCCGAAACTCGATGTTCTTTCCATCCGGGGTGGCGGCGAATTCGGTGATAGAGGCCCAGATGAAGAATTTCCTCACCTGAACGCCGGAGGCTTCGGTGACGGCGCCATAGCTGAGCTTCCCCTTGACAATTTTGTCATAGTGTACGAGCTCGGTGTACATGACATAGCAGGGAGAGGAAAGTTCAACGACGAATTTGCCGTTTTCGGAAATCGAATAGTTGAGGACGCAATTAGGTAGGAGGCCCTTGGGAAGGCCGTACTGAGGAAATAAGTCCTGCACAGGAGGGTCGCCGGCGGTGGCGGTGTAGAGAGAGAAGAGGAATAGAAGAGAGAGGAAAGAAAGGGAAAGGTGACGCCATTGCTTCCGAGAGAAGAAAGAGGAGACTTGATATCAGGGACCCGGAAGACTCAGGAGTAGGTTAGGGGATAATCCTACACTTGATGGGTACTTATAAGAAAACTGATTTTATGGAATTTCCGATGGTTTATTCACTCAATTTATGGAATTATTTCCTCAGTAATTAATTAATAAACGAGTCAAGAAATTGACACGTTTTTATTTTATTTTAAATTTTTGTGGATGGGTTTCGTTAGCTGATAAATTATCCTCGAGGTAACAAGGAAGCACCCAAGAAGTCAAATACCTTGATAAAAGGATAAACGAGAATTCTAGGTCAACAAACCTCTCTTTCCTTCCCTCTCCCTCTCCCTTCTTTCTCTCTCCTGATTACGTGGCCATGTGTCAACTCCTAATGCCACACTTATCGAGTGGTCCCCTCAGATGCTTCCACTCAAAGGGAATGGTAGTGAGAAAACCCTTTTCTAAAGACATACAAGGCCATCATTCAACAGAATTAACATTATTACCTTTGACATAATAAATTAGTCTAGTATGCATGCACATCATTCAATTCAGATGTCTCAAATTTGGGTAATATTATTGCTTAGGGGAAATTCACCCGTATCTATCGGCGGCAGAATTTTTAACCTAGTGCATGGGTCCTCAAATCCCCCTGCACCAATTTGGGAGGATGGCCCCGTCTCTCAAATCCAGCTGCAGAAGAAAATTTGAGTGATGAGAATAATCATGATAGCTCTATTAACGCAACAAAAATTTTTGGATGCCATATGACACAATTTTTGGATGCACCAATTTGAGAGGATGCCATATGACACAATTTTACTTGGTCATCATGTTGTCCATTGATCACATTTCAAATTAGGTCATTTGGTCCGGTTTGTGATGACGTTGATGCATATTTACAATACACCACCCAATGAGATTTCTACATTACTCCCATATATATTAAGTGCAAATGGATGGCATTGGGTAAATCACATGGATCAATGCCTAGAATTCAACAACATGATTTTCCATTTAAAATTGATGCTCATAGGTCCATTGGGATCAATTACAGTGTAATGCTCTCACTTGCTCACTGCTAAAAATACTCCGAATTCTTACACACGTCCGATACTTGTGCACATGCAATGTTCCAAATACTCATGGGTCTACTCAATCGAAGAGTAGGTGATGCTCGCATACATCCAAAGTACACTTGGGATGAGAAAAAATGCACACAGGAAAAATTAAAAGCATGTAACTTTTAAATTATCATAGAATTGATTTCATGTCAAACTTGTATAATGGGTCTTCAAACTTCCTCACATGCCATATAGGCACCACTTAGCACTATCACCATAATATAGGTGCCACTCTCATGTGTGCATGCCCATCGTGCAAGTGAAACTTAGTGGTCATATCCTTCGACATCTGATTCTTTTACATTTTTAAGTACAGATTTTAAGGGGAAGTTCATCTCATGGCGAGTTCATATTCAAGTTGTTTCTACTAGGAAAATGGTGACATCTAGATTGTCTTTATAACTTTCATAGATGAAATAGATACTTGTCTAAGGACATGGGTAAGAGAAAGAACCTGATATTAACATAAAAATTACTTAAGATAAATCCTTAATAAATATTATCAAGTACAAGATCGTTATGAATTCATGATCAAAACCATCATTTCAGTCTTAGAGACTTTTTCTAGTTTAATTTTATAAATATGAATTATTATGACTAAGAGTTAATCTAGATTTATCTTAAAGTTTTTCTAACCATATTTTATGGGTTTGAAACTTTATAACACTTATATATTTTGAAAAATCCATAAAAGGTTAGAATTCCCTCAAGTCATATATTTTTAATGATTAATTGAGGAGCATATTAACGAACGATAAGTTCCGTAGTTGAAACACACGGTCGTCGGTCAAAAAATATTTATAATTCCAAACTCACGATGATTAAAAATCAGAAATCAAGTACAACGATGAGATCGGGTCAAATCCACAAAGAGCACGGTTAACTTTTTATCGAAAGAGTTGACTTGGTCATATTTAAGTCTAATTAGGGTTTTTAAAAAATAAATATGCTATATTATCAATGAAAAGAGTATTAATATATGAGAGAATAACAAATTAGAATTTTCAAAAAAATATTTGGAGAAGAAAAGTCAAAAGTCAAAGTATTGACTTTCACTAGACTTTGACTATATATAAAATCAGAAGAGAAAAAGGTGAGATAATATTAAAAAAGCTATATTTTCAGAAATTAGAGAGAAAGAGGAGAATTTTGATATAAATATCATGATTTTTAGAGAAGAATTTGATTTACTATGCTTTTTCTAAAATCAATAGATAATGAAGGTCTCAGTCAAAATTAAATTGACTGACCAAATGATATCCAAATCTAGGAAACCTATGTATAGAAAGCTAAGGATTAGAGGATTCAAAAGACACCAAAATTATCAAAATTTGCCTTCTATTTGTAGTAATAGCCCTTAAAACTCAATGCCCAAATTTAGACCTATTTTGAATAGTAATTGGTCAAATGAAAAATCGAAGGACAAATCTTGATGAAAATTTGTGAATTAGATATCCAAGATAGCTTATTAAACAAGGAATTCAATGAAACTAAATTCGTTCAAATTGGACTCAAGATCTGGGAGAAATCCTTGTTCGGAAATCAGCAAAATCTGCGATGAAATTTGGCCAAAAATGAAGAAATTCCAATTCTTAAAGTCTAACTACCTATCTAAATCTAATCTAAACTATATAGAAAGTGAGGAATACAAAGGAATCACACTACTAACTTGATTAACGCAAAGATTGATCCTCAAATTGCTTTTATTCCTGTTAATTTCTCCGATTTGTTCTTTGACATACTTTCGGCGTTCAAGGGACGATTTCCAAACGTTTTCTCATAATTTTTGTGATTTACTTGCATGAATCCAAGGACGATTGAGTCTAGAATACAAGAGAATCATGAAGAACTTAAGATATTTCTCCAAAAATGCTGAATTTCACGCTTAATCATGAGTTACATTTCCGTGAGAGAGGACATCTATTTATAGCATAAATTTCTTGATTTAAATGGAAGCCGTCCGTTTCGCTGAAAGAGCTTAGACAGCTACGATGAAGTTACGTAGCATGGGATAAGTGGACCATAATCTCATGACGCGAGCTCCACTACCTTGATTTCCGCACTTGATAAACCCCCTTTTTTGCGATTTTTTATTTCTAAAAATTTTGAAAAATTCCTAAAAAATCCAAAAAATGGTTAATCTTAAAAATTCAAAACTTTATTTCTAGAACTCCTTTTTGCATGAATTTTTTTTCATTGGATCAAGAATTTGATGCCTTGAAATAAAACATTAGAGATAAAATAGAATTATGAGTACATGAATTCCTAGTTGATTTCTAGAGTCAACTAAGGCAATTCCCTGTTTTACCGTTCTTTTCTTCCTCTTCTTAAACCTTCATGCCTTTACTTAAATCCTACAATATTAAAAACCAAAATTTTGAGATCAAACATAACTGATTTGACCCTTGAATAGTTCAAACAAACTTAAAGCACATAAGAATGCTCAATTGATAAATAATATGGAATTAAGTGATTTGGCCTTAAATTGAAGAAAATTTCATTTTAAGATGATAACATGCATCATATAGTCTGAAATTATGTAGTAATACCAGTTAATTATGATGAAATTAGAGTTAAATATGCATGTTATCAGATATACTATGGGAAAAGCTCTCCAAATAAAGGGATGACATCCAAAGATCCTAATGAATACTCAATGGACTCGCATGGAAAATTCTAAAAGAGAATAAGGGACTGATCAAGCACTATTTCCTCTTCTTATCACTCTCTTTTCATATTTTTTCTCCTTCCTTTTTGCCCATGTTCTTCATCCCTCCTTCTCATTGTTTTCTTCCTTTAAGGTAGTTATTGAATACTATATTCTCTGATTGAATATAGTTAAGATTCATTTCAAATTTATCCTCCATTTTATATAATGTTTTCCTCATGATCAGGTTGGTTTCTCTATTTTCTTATTTTTCTTTCGATAATCTCACTCTCTTTGTATTCTTCCTCATTCTCCCTCTATCTCTCTACAACTTCTGCTTATTTGTCATCTCTATAATCTCTTGTTTCTTCTTCTACATTTGCTCCCCTATTCTATTATTATTTTCCTCTCTCTTTCTTGTTCTCTCCTTTTCACCTAAATTTTATTCCCCAATTTTGCTTTCTCTTGATAATTTTTCTTCAAATCTCTCTTTTCTCTTATTTCTCTCCATCTCTCTCTTTGTGTCTTAGCGCTTGATTTATTTTTTTTCTCTTCATTCATCTTTGTGGAAAATGGAAAGAGATAATGATATTGATTAAGGAAAAGGCTAGAGGAGAAGAGAGACATATAGGGGAGAGGAGAGAGAGTAGAAAATCTAGAATTACAAAAGTGCCATTATGGGCCATATACACTCACACTCCCCCTCAAGCTGGAGCCTAGAGATCAAACAAGCCCAGCTTGCCAGAAATGGAGTCGTAAGAGGCCGTGCTTAGTTCTTTAGTTAGAATCTCCGCTAGATGATGGAAAGAGCCAACTTAAGGAGTGGTGATGAACCCATCAAGTACTCGATGATAAATAGCGTGACAATCAATCTCAATATGCTTGGTAGGTTCATGAACATTAGGATTGTTGGCAAGAAAGATTGCAGCTTGGTTATCACAATAATGGGCATGGAACCTCGTACTAGAAAACCAAGCTCTTGAAGAAAAGAACATACCCAAGCTTGGGTATCACAATATGGAAGCATGCATTATAGCATGGTATTCAGCTTTGACACTGGAGAGAGAGACAATGTGTTGTTTTTGACTCCGCCATGTGACAAGGTTCCCGCCAATGAATATGCAGTCCCTAGAAATATATTTTTGATCACGACGATTGCTTGCATAACTAGAGTCAGAGTACGCCTCCATGCAAAGATGACCATGTTGTAGGTAGAGAAGACCACGTCTAGGAGCATGCTTGAGATAGGTGAGAACATGAAGAGCAGCTTACCAATGGTTCTCTTGAGACAAATGCATAAATTGTCTTAGGAGACCCACCGTATATTAGGACGTGTAACAGTCAATTTAATAAGCTTCCCCAAAAGTCGGCGATAGGCATTAACATCGGCAAGTAGTGGAGAGGTAGAGTCCTAAAAGTTAGGCTTACTATCAGTGGGCGATGCACGAGGTTTATACCCTAGAAGTTCGATCTTTGTAAGTATATCTAGGACATATTTTTTTTGGTTAAGAACTAACTTTCCTAGCCGATAAGCAAACTTGATGCCCAAGAAATACTTCGGAGTGCCTAGATCCCGAATTGTGAGATACTGATGTAAGTAATCCTTGAGTTGAGTAATGCTAGCAATGTGCTCCCAGTGATGAGGATATCATCAACATATACAGCCGGTATGATGCATCCAACATAAGTAGAGGTTCGAAAGACAATAGGGTCCACTTCACAAGGAGTCAATCCTTGAGAGAGGATAAGCTGTCTGAAGTTTGCAAACCATGCACGTGGGCTATGCTTAAAACCATAGATAGCACGATGGAGATGACATACTTGGGTCGTCTCCCGTTGAACCGCATATTGAGGTGGTTGCTCCATAAATACACGTTCAGTAAGATCACCATAGAGGAAGACATTGGACACATCTAGTTGATGAAGAGACCACCTTGATTCGCCACCAAAGCTAGAATAATACATACCAAGTTAAGGCGGACCACATGGGAGAAGGTCTTCTCATTGTCAATCTCGCAGGTCTGGGAGAACCTGATGAATATTATGTGGCCTGCAAGCCAATCACACGTTCATCTTTTGTTTATATTCATCAAAATAAACTTTTATTCATTGTCATTCTTGTGTGATGTTTGCAATGAAGTCCATGAACATATGCAATTATCAAGTGAATTATGATGAGATCATAATACAGCGATCGCTGGTCTTTAAACATATGTTCTAAATATTCCTATTCGTAGGATATTCGAGAAGGACATCGAATTATTCAGAAAGAATAACACTATCTGATTTGACTCATATGATGAGTATGGATGATCATGTGGCCATCGGTGTTGAGACACTAAGGATAGATGGTGGGTGCTCTGTAGAGAAAGAGTTCATTGAATTGATCCGTATGAATCCTTGAATGGTATTATGCCAAATTGTCAATCAGTTTGATTCATGTCATAGTTGTGTACGTGGTCCTTTGACTTGAGATACCAAAGACATCTTGTGGATGGATGATCGTGTTTTGACTATGACTTACAACTCCCTGAAACGGGATCTCCAAAACGTCATAGATTAGATACGACATGAAGTCCTCGAAGGTGATTGAGTGGTTTAGATGGGATCATCCGCCCTCGGTATATGGGGAGATCGACTCAAGGAATGAGATGCGGTTAAATCCTTGGCCAAGGTAGTGGAAATATTAGAGAAGTTGTTCTCAATGATTTCCTACTCGCATCAGTACTAAATTGAGTGACCGATCAGGGTTTGATAATTAACCATACCCTAAGTCATTCATGAGTCTCGTGTGAATGAAGGATTCTACGTACCCGGTAACCAATGATGGCTGGGTTCCATGAAAGAGTTCTAATATACTCCTTATCTCCTAGAGCACGTGGTGTAGCTTGGCACCCACCGAGCTGGCGATTCAACCTGTCGATTGGGTTAAATCGATCCTTAATCAATTAATCTATATGTTGATATAGTTAATTGATAAGAAGGACCAATAATTTTTATTGGGTTGATAGAGTCATTAACTAGCAAGATATATGGACCTAGAGGGTCACACACATAAGGTCAATGGACGTCGGTGGATATAGACATAATAATAAGGGTTTTTGTGAAAATTTCACATTTCCAAAGTCTATAAATAGGGGGAGAATGACCATAATAGAGGTGCCCATGCAAGCCTAGTGGAACTTCTCCTCTCTCTTCTCTTCCTCTCGTGGTGACGAGTGTTCAAGAAGAGATCCGACCGTCTGGAGACTGTATGAATACCGCTAGAGCCCGGACGCTTGAACGGTTGAAGAACTCTTTCAAATGATCCATGTAAGTATGAATTTCATTCTATACTAGATGATAGGATCACCTAGAATGGATGATGAGATCATCTATTCTTAGTGCTTTAACTCTGTTGAATGTTTTGATTCAACATATTCCGCTACAATCATTATTTGGGATGAAGACTTGGAGAGCTTTTCGAGCCTTAGATCCCAACAGAACCCACGAGCAACTAGATGAGCGTTGGGTCGATGAATCATCCTGTCAGGATTATACTGAAGTGTAAACACCTATCTGCATGTCCTATCTAGTTGAGGTACTAATACCTATGTCCTCCGCTTGACTAGAGCCTTGTACTCTAAGTCCATTGCTGCCTTCCATTGAGGTAGCTTTAATGCTTCTAAGGGCGACTTGGGTATTGACTCAGTAGTAAGAGAAAGGGAGAAGGCACGATAGGTAGAGCATAAATTATCATAACTAACAAAAAGCGAAATAGGGTGAAGAGTGCAAGAGTGCTTACCTTTGTGAAGAGTGATAGGTAAGTGGAGATCGTCTGATGGCAATGCGATTGGCATCGGATCTGAGCATGAGGTCGAGGAATCGGCGGACGGAACCGCAGGGACTTTAGTAAAGATCAGAGCTGGCGATGTCGTGGGCAACATGAGTGGGGGAGAAGTAATATGGTGAAGTAGTGGGGTAGGCGATGATGGTGGAGAGAGTGATAAGAGAGGTGCAGGATCCATCGGAGTAGGTAGATGAGATGTGTCTGCTGGAGAGGACAAAGAGGATGAGGTAGGAATAGGGGATGGAGATGGTGCTGGAGTTGGAGGAGAAATAGCAAGTAGACTCAAAGAATGTGACATCAGCAGAGACAACATACTTATGCTGATTTGAAAAATAGACCCAATAGCCTTTTTTTCTTGTGCGAGTAGCCTAAAAACACCCCTTTTCATAGAATAAGATGCAAACTGGGATGTCTTAAGAGTGTGATCATGAACGAAGGCCACACAACCAAATACTCGAGGAGGCAAGGCAAAGAGGTCACGATCAAGGTGGAGACTACGAAAGGGTACTTCACCACCAAGAGGTGACGAGGCAAGCGGTTCAAGAGGTAAGTGACGAAACTATTTCGTATAGTCATTGAATACACACGATATAGTGTAAAAAAAAAGTCCTAAACTTACCAATTTATGATTAATTAATTTAATTGAAGGGAATAACGGTAAATAAGGGTCGAATCCACAGAGAATTAGGGAATTTTGAGAGATATCTTTGAAATTTGATCAAATCGGATGACGAATTGAGATTAGAAATTGGGAAATTTATGATATTAAGAAAGATAACTCAATTGCAAATCCACGGAATCAAAAATCAAGTGATTTGGATGAGAATTTGTAGAGTAATCAAAGTTTGAAAATAGGAGAAAATTCGTATCACAAAATTGATTTAAAACTGAAATTAAAACAAAATTAAATTTAATCTACGATTCAAAATGTAAAATTAACACTAAATGATGAAAGATTAAGATGAAAACACGCAATCTAACTTAAAGTAGCCTTTGAAATGATCCAATTAATAATCAGATGCATGGCTTTTCATTCCGCATTTTCGAAGACAAAATTGAAGTTCAAGATGTGATTTCTCCTCGATCTCTCGATCAAATTCTGATTTCAAGCATTCCTTGGATGCGGAAGCGAGTCAAGAACGCAAAGAAATCAAATGACACTCAAATTGTGGTGTCTAGACAGTTTGATTTTCTCCGAAAATTTAAGGGGAGTCTTCTGTTTGCGAAGAACATTGTATTTATAGAACAAAAGAGGCATAACCGTTAGATCCAACGGCTCATCGCGATCGACGGTCAAGATGGGGCATCCTTTGGCAGATCGGTGTCTCTAATTGGTGTTCGTCCGATTGGCGATGGAAGATTGATGTGCGTCCACTTCGATCGCTTTGAAAAGATGCGTCGTTTGATGCATCCGTTCAATCTTCATCCAACGATAGCGATTTAATCCGAGGTCCATCGGTCGCTTTAAATCTCAATCGTTATAACTCGTGAGATGGATGATTGAGATTAATCCACTTAAGTCCCAAATAAGCCACATGTGCGATCTTTGATCAGGTGGACCTCGCGTCCACCGCATCTACGCGCGCCGTTCATCGCGATTTTGATCCGGCGCTCCATGTCATGCCACGCATGCTGCAGCTTAAAAATAAAGCTGAAGATAGTCCCACACAGAAAGAATTAATAGAACATGTCGGGTATATAAGGTGAGTTAGATTATAGCAGTTAGCGAGTTCCTCTATGGAATGCTTATATGTACTATAACCTAAGTATAGTAAAAATATATATATGTATACACGTCACCTCAGTGCCATGCAGGCACTCGCGCGGGTCCGCGTGGCTCTGCCACGTGGCCCTGAGTGCCACATCGCATCCACGTGGGTCTGTGCGATAAATGGACGCTTTTTGCCCATTTTAAATGTTTTAAATCAATTAAAAATAAAAAAATAAACTTAATTAAATTCAAAAAAATTCCAGAAAATTCCTTTAAATTGTAAAATTCATAACTTTCAAAATACAACTCCAAATTAATTCAATTTTTTTGTTGGATCAGAAATTGAATAATCTATCATTATAAAAAGTCAAATTATTAAAATAATAAGAGAATAAATATTAATTAAATTAATACATTCATGTATCTTATAAAATAAATTTATAAAAATCCATGAAGGTTAATAAAGATCTTTTCTCTTATATTTTCATCATTAAAACGTAATTATGATCTTAAATATAATTAGGACTCAACATCATAATGTTTTAATTATGCATGCTTATCCATAAATTGATGTATTTTAAGATCATAGCATGAAATGATACAAAATGATAGAAATATACTTAAAATATGATAACATGCATACATTTGGAATAACTAATGCCTTTATTTGCATTAATAATCATGTAATTTCATGTATAAATAGCATGTTATCAGTAAGTAGATGTAAGAAGGGCATTAGACCACAATAAATGGGGGACTCTCATTTGTACCAAGAGAGTGTTAGTCATGTTGAGTAGGTGACGGTGTTTGTGCTCGACACTATTATGATCAGATGTGTGAGGACATGTGGTTTGGTGAAGAATGATACGAGAGATGCATAAATCTTGTCGAGTAGTCTGAAAAAATTCAAGAGCATTATCAGTGCGAAGAATTTTGGGGGTTTTAGAATATTGAGTAAAGATCACTTGAAGAAATTGATGAATAGAGGACATAACATCTGTGCGGTCTTTGAGAAGATAAACCCAAGAGGTACAAGAGAAATCATCTACAAAAACTATATAGCAATGAAAGCTCAAGAGAGATGACACTTGAGAAGGCCCCCCACACATCACATTGAACAATATCAAAAAGAGATTTTCTTGGAATAGAGTCAAGGGGGGGTAGGAGGCCCAAAAATGCTTGCCTAGTTGACATGACTCTGATGAAATGTATCAATGTGGTCATTAATTTCACACCGATTCGTGCCAACAATAAAGCCAAATTTACCAATTTAATGATTTAATTACAAATTGAGGGGTATAATGGAAAATAAGGGTCGAATCCACGGAGAAATAAGGGATTTTTGAGAGATCTTTTGGAATTTGATCAAATCGGATGATGAATTGAGGTGAGAAATTAGGGAAAATGATAGATTTAGAAAGATAACTCAAAGACCGAATCCTAAGAATAAAAATCACTCGATTTGAATTAGTATTCGCGGAGAAATCAAAGAGCAAAGTGGAGAGAAATTTCCAAAAATTAAATCACAAATTCACCAAAATTGACGATGAAATTAAACTAAATTACGATCCTAAATTACAAATTGATGATACATGACTAAAGATTAGAGGGAAAACACGTAATCTAACCGGAGATAGCAATCAAAATAATCCAATTAATCGCCGGATTCAAGGCTTTTCATTCCGCGATTTCGAAAATGATCGTCAGTGTTCAAGAGACGAATTCTCCTCAATCGATTGACAAAATCTCACTTTTAATCACTCCGTGGACGCGGAGATGAATCTAGAAGTGATCAGAAGCGAGAGATTCAAGGATAGACGTGTATAGATAGATTAATTGAGCGAAGTCATCCAAGAATACATCAAAATTATTGAAGAACATCTCAATTTATAATGATTTTGGGCGTAATCGTCCGACTAGGCATTTCCTCTTTAATCAACGGCTCTGATTGATCGCATTAATGGGAATCGTTACCGTTAAGTCGCAGCTGTTGGATCGCGATCGAATGCCTCAGATGAAGCCACATCACCGCGGGTTATAAAATGCTTTGAAACGCATCCGTTGAATCGCGATCGGACGCCTCATATGCGTTTTCCCATGATTTGATCTCGACTGTTATAACTCTCGCAATCAACGGTCAAGATTAGGATGATCTGGTGAACCCCATCGCATAAGTGAAGATCAACGGTTAGAATTCCACGTGATCTGACGCTCCTCACACCGCCACGTCATTGCCCGCATTGACCATTAGATCGCGACGCGATCGAACGGCTCTGATCATGCCCCATCACCTGCGCGCTATAAAATAATAAAAAAATTGAGTTTTAATTAGAAAAATCAATTTTTAATTCCAGAAAATCCTTAAAAATTCAAAAAAATTTAGAAAAATCCCTAAAAATTAGAAAATTCATAACTTTCAAAATACAACTCCAAATTAATCCAAATTTCTTTCATTAGATCAGAAATTTAATTATCTATCATTACAAAAAGTCAAAATATTTAAGTAACAAGAGAATAAATTATTATTTAAAAAATATACTCATTTCTTCTTGAAAAACAAACTTTAGAAATACAAATGAGTGTATATAAACAATTTCTCTGATTATTTATCATTAAAAACCTAATTATAATTTCAAGTTTAGATGGAAATAATCTATTATAAAATATATTCTTAGTTATGCATAATTATCCCTAATTTAGTGCATTTTAAGATTATAACTTAAAATTGCATGAAATGTTAGAAATGCACTCAAAGTATGATAACATCCATAAAAATGGAATGTTTGATGCCTTATTTTTTTATTAATAATCATGTATTATCATGTTAAGATTGTTGTTATCAGACACACTCAAAAGAGGAAATAGAAATCCCTGGGAGAGCTTGGTAGAGTTTGGAGATACAACGGTGGCCAAGTCGTCAATGCCACTGGAGTGCAGAATCAGTCAAGGAAAGGAGACAAGGGAGCCCAATTGAAAGATGATCTGGGATAAGCTCATGAATTCCACGTCTAGTCTTACGCCCCAAACCAATCCTCTTCCTCGTTTGTAAATCTTGAAAGGTGCAATGGTAAGGAATGAATGAGACAGAGCAAAATAATTCTTTGGTGATGGCACTCATAGATAGGAAGTTGACAGGGAAATTAAGAACATAAAGGACTTGAGATAACCAGAGTGAGGAGGCCGGATTGGCCTCGACATGTGAGGAGAGGAGACCGTGAGGTCATCAATTTCACACGGTCTCGTGTCAAAACAAAGTCCAAACTTACCAATTTGAAGAATATATCTCAAATTGAGGGTTATAATGATAAATAAGGGTTGAATCCACAAGGAAATAAGGAAATTTATGATGATCTCTTCGAATTTGATCAAATCAGACGATTAATTGGTGGTAGAATTTGAGGAAAATGGTAGATTATGAAAGAGAACTTCAAAACGTTTCCACAGAATCAAGAATCATTGAAATTGACCTTGATTTCGCGGAGAAATTGAAGATCGAAGTGGGAGATGATTTCCGAAAATTAAACTTGCGAAAATAACAAAACTTGAACAAAATTAAGATGAATTTCCTAATCTAAATGAAAATTAAACATGGGTAGATGAAATATTAGTAAAACTCGACTCCACTAACCCTCAATTGCAATTGGATTAACCCAATTATTTGCCGGGATTAAGGCTTTTCATAAAAAATCCAGAAATCGCGATCGACAAGTTCAAGCTTCGATTTCTCCTCCGTCTTTCAACCAAATCTCGATCTTAAGCCCTCTGAGGATTGCAAAATTGAGTGTAGAAGAGGTTAGGATTGAGAGATTCAATAAGGAGAGTGTCTAAACAGATCATATAGATTGATTCTTTCTCGAATGCTTTACAAATTGGAAGAACATCTCAATTTATAGGTCATTTGGGCGTAACCGTTTGATTAATTTCAATCGACGGTTCTGATGAAACTGTTCATCGTGAACCATTTCAATTAAATTGTGGCCGTCCGATCTTGATGAATCGCTTGAATGAATCCACGTCATCATGCATTATGAAACGCATCAACATCGCCGCCGTTGGATCGTGATTCGACGCTTTATTTAAGACAAGTGCGCTGATGGTGATCTGGTGGACCACGAGTCCACGCGATCCATGCGCATCAATTGGCAAGCTTCTGATCGGACGCTTCTCCTTCGGCCATGTCACCTGCATTCAAATCTCAGTGTGGAACTTATTTCCACACGGTAGAAATAGAGGAGGAATATCGGGTATATAAGGTGTGACCAATTTTTAGGTTAGCGAGTTCTGAATACGGAATGCTTATATGTACTATAACCCTAAGTATTTATCTATCATTCCATGAAAAGTCATTATAATCTCAAAATACTTTAAATTAGGGTTAAATATGATGGATTAATGATAAATAATTTTATAAACCGATCTTTACTTGAGATTATAAGGGTTTTTAAAGTGAAATAATGAGAGAAATCATTTTACAAAACATTTATTTAAATTTTCTTAAGTTTAAATCCTTAAAAATAAATATATTTTTGAAATGAAAATTAAAACTCTCATTATTTATTAATTTTGACTTTTTAGAATGATAGATAATTAAATTTCGGATCAAATAAAAGAAATTGTGATTAATTTGGAGTTATATTTTGAAAGTTAGGAATTTTCTAATTTTAGGGATTTTTTTCTCAATTTTTTTTGAACTTATTTTCAATTTTTAGGTATTAAAAACAATTCAAAAAGGGCAAAAAGGGGTATATTTTCGCGCGAGACCCACATGGATGCGACGTGTCACCTCCGCGCAACGCAGGCGCTCGCGTGGGTCCGCGTGGCTCTACCACGTGGCCTTGCATGCCACGTCGCATCCATGTGGGTCCCGTGCGAAAATATACCCCTTTTTGCCCTTTTTGAATTGTTTTTAATACTTAAAAATTGAAAATAAATTCAAAAAAAATTGAGAAAAAAATCCCTAAAATTAGAAAATTCCTAACTTTCAAAATATAAGTCCAAATTAATCACAATTTCTTTCATTTGATCCGAAATTTAATTATCTAACATTCTAAAAAGTCAAAATTAATAAATAATGAGAGTTTTAATTTTCATTTCAAAAATATATTTATTTTTTAAGGATTTAAACTTAAGAAAATTTAAATAAATGTTTTGTAAAATGATTTCTATCATTATTTCACTTTAAAAACCCTTATAATCTCAAGTAAAGATGGGTTTATAAAATTATTTATCATTAATCCATCATATTTAACCCTAATTTAAAGTATTTTGAGATTATAATGACTTTTTCATGGAATGATAGATATATACTCATAATTATGATAACATGCATAGAAATGAAATCATTTATGCCTTAATTTGCATCAATAATCATGTTTTATCATGTCTAATTAGCATGTTATCATCATGTCCCACAAGAAGACATGCACGACCATCCGCAATAGAAATAGAAGAAGGTTGTGATAATTTGGATACGCGAGTAAGTAGGGATTGTGCACTTGAGATATGGGCAGATGCCCGCGAGTCAATGATCCAAGAGTCGTACAAAGAGGCAAGTAAGGTAGTACTTGAGCCGGAGGTGGATGCATGATGTGACTAGTGAGCTGGAAGAGCTATAGGTGTCTCTTGAAGCTTTAGAAGTTGATCATAGTCCTCTTGAGATATAGTCATCTTACCCAAGGATGAAGAGGAAGAAGAATCAATAGAGGTAGAATTGGCAACCCTATCAGGTGTGCCAAACTTCTTCCAACAACGATCATAACAAAGATTAGTCCATCAGCAATGCTCACATGGAGGGAATGGCTGGCCCTCATGCCCTCGGCCACCATCTATGTGGTACCCCTTTCCCTTGGTATTGGAAGATAGCATTGACATAGAGTCAAATGATGCAAGGGGGGGAGGTGCAGGTGATGGTAAAAGAGAAGTCCCGCGTGGTGATGATAACATAAAAAGTAGTTATAACCAACTATGGATTGCTCTTATTTAACTCTATTAAACTCTTGAATACACCATCTCCTCTACTATCTCATAACTTGATGTTTATTAGACGGTTAGTGCATCAAAAAGAATTTATTTTATATGACTTTTGTTTTTCTTATTTTCAGGAGCTATACAAGAGGTAGAGTATCAAGATCCTCCAAAATATAAGGTTTAAAAGGCATAATGGGCTGTCCAAAGCAAGAAAATGTGAGCCCGGCCGAAGGGGAGACTCGAGAGAATTAAAGTGGGAAAAGGTCTCTCTCGTGGTTCTCTTATTCTTCTTCCTCTTTTTCAGCTTCCTCTTCTTCCTCCTCGAGCATTCTCTCTTTTTAGGTTTTCTTCTTAGAAATTTTGTCAGCCGCCGGCATTTTTCTCCGTCGGGAAGATGTAAGAGAAATGATATGTTTTTTAGTTGTATTCTCTTTTCTTCACATTCTAGGAATGATCTCCTTCCCGATCTTTGTCTCTAACTCTCCAACTCTCTAACTCTCTTTTGTTCTCTCTCAATCCTTCCACCGCCATTCAATCCCTTTGCAATTCTCTCTTTCCTTCTGTAGTGATTATTCCTCCCCCCTCCTTCAGGTCTCTATGCTTCTATTCTCTTCTCCACTCATCTCGGCATTTCATGCCTATCCTGTTCTCCCTCTTTCTTGCTTTCTTTCTCTCTCTCTCTCTCCCTCTCACGCTTCCGCGCTATATTGATCGCTCTCTCTCTTAAATTTCATCAGAAATCTAGATCTCTACCTCTATTTCTTAATTCGTTCTCCAGCCTTCTCTCTCTGCGATGTCCCTCCGTCTTCCATGAAATGAATTCTTTAATCTTGCCGATATCTCCTTCTCTCTCTTAATTCTCTTGTAGATCAATTGGGTAAACTTCTTCTCCAAAGAGCACCCACTATCTATTCTTAGTGTCTCCACACCAATGGCTACAAGATCAGCCATACTCATCAAATGAGTAGATCAGATAGTGTTGTTGTTTCCAGATAATTCAATGTCCTTCTTGAATATCCCAAGAATATGAATATTTAGATCATATGTTTAAATATTAGTGATCACTATATTATGATCTCATCATAATCCACTTAGTCATTATATTTGCTCATGGACTTCATTACAAACATCACACACAAATGACATTGAATAAATTTCATTTCAATGAATATAAATGAGATATATAGAAGTGTGATTGCCTTATAGGCCACAAAATATCCATTAGTTGAGGACATGAACATAGTCTTTTAGGTGATATATCCAATTTAGATGAGTATAATCATCAATAAAGTCAAATATTAAAGGTGAATTGAGGAAGACGTAATGCTAGAGGAACATACAACATACTTGACTAGATCATTAGTCTTATACGTTGAATAGAATTGACGAAACAAATGTGCTTCGTCGATGAATACACACGATGTCGTGTCAAAGCAAAGTCCAAACTTACCAATTTAAAGATTAATTCACGAATTGAAGGGTATAATGGTAAATAAGGGTTGAATCCACAGAGAATTAGGGAAATTTGAGAGATATCTTTAAAATTTTATCAAATCAGATGATGAATTAAGTTTAAAAATTACACATTTTATAATATTAAGAAAGATAACTCAATTGCAAATCCACAGAATCAAAAATCAAGTGATTTGGATGAGAATTCTCGGAGTAATCGAAGTTTGAAAATGTGAGAAAATTCGATCACAAAATTTGAGTAAAAACCAAAATTAAAGCAAAATTAAACTTAATATATGATTCAAAATATAAAATAATGCTAAATGATGAAAGATTAAGATGAAAACATGCAATCTAACCCAAAGCCGCGCTTGAAATGATCCAATTAATCGGCGGATGCATGGCTATTCATTCCACGACTTTCGAAGACGAAGATGGCATTCAAGATGTGATTTCTCCTTACTCCCTCAATCAATTTTCGATTTCAAATGCTCCTCGGACGCGGAAATGTGTCAAGAATGCAAAAAAGTTGAATGACTCTTGAATTGTGGTGTCTAGACAGTTCGATTTATCTCGAAAATCTAAGGGTGAGTTTCCATTCGTGAAGAACAGTGAATTTCTTGAAGAATTGGGCGTAACCGTCGGATCTAATGATCCATCATGATCAACGGCTGAGATGACATGTCATTTGATCAAAATGGTGCGATTAAGTCGTGTCCGTTCGATCGGCGATGGAGCATCCACAGTGATCCACGTCGCGCGCTTTGAAGAGATGCGTCGTTTTGATTGTCCGTTGGATCTTCATCGGGCGATCATGGTGAGTCCACATGTCACCAGATGAGTCGTGAAATCGTCACTTGAATCGCGATTTAAAGTACATGTTTGATTGATGATCCGGTGGACTCCGGGTCGACACGATCTTAGCACGATAATCCGCGCGCTTTGATCCAACGCATCGTATTCAGCCACATCACCTGAAATTCAAAATAAGGATGGAACATAGTCCCACACGGAGAAAAAGAAAGGAAAAGGACGGGTATATAAGGTGAGATAGACTTAAGGGTTAGCGAACTCCGATGATGCGATGCTTATATATACATAACTATTGCGCATACGTGTCACGCACACACATGTGTGTCATGCACACGTCACGCATACACGCATACACGCACACACGTGTACACGTGTCACACGCCCGCGAGCCCGCGCTTTGCCATGTGGTAGCGCTCCGCCACATCAGCGCGCGGTAAATTCAAACCCTTTTTTAATTATTTTTAATTAATTTAAAATAAAAAAATGGTTAAATAAGTTCAGAAAAATTTTAGAAAATTGCTAAAAATTGTAAAAATCATAACTCTCAAAATACAACTCCAAATTAATTCGAATTTATTTTTTTTGAACAGAAATTAAATAATCTATCATTATAAAAAGTCAAAATATTAAAATAGTAAGAGAATGAGTTTTAATTAAATAAATACATTCATGTATTTTCTAAAATAACTTTATAAAAATACATGAATGTTAATACAGATTCGGGAGTGCGCATGATCACGAGTGAAATTCGAGAAATGACTTTGAATAGATATTTGTTAGATATCGGAGCTAAAATCAACATCCTACTGATAACATGTGTATTTCACTCAAATTCTTATCTTACTTAACTCATATTCATGCTTATTTTATGTGTTTATGATGCATGTTGTCATAGTTTTTATGAATTTTCTCCAATGGTCTGTCATTTTACTAAAGTCCATATTTATGCATTATTTAGGATTAATTATGTGCTTTCTGGATGTTTAATCTTTTGCAAGGTTCAGTAAATAAAAATTAATTACTTCCTTTTCTTTATTTTGACTTTAGTAAAGGATTAGAAGAATTAATGGATGATATTAAATACACTTCTTAAAAGATTACTTAAGTTTATTTAAAATTCATCTTATATCCTTCTTTTAATTTCTTCATCTTTTAATTACTTAAGATGAAGAAATTTTTGATCCAATGGAGAAAATTTGAGTTTAAAATGAGTTATACTTTTAAGGATATGGATTTCTGAAGTTTTTGGATTTTTTTAGATTTTCCAGAATTTATTTTGATTTAATTCTCTTTAAAAAAATGCAAAAAGGGGTTTTATATCTCCACGGGACTTGCGGAGCGGAAGTGGCACGTGGGAGCTGTGCAGATGCGACATGGTATGCAACGCCACGTGGCAACGCCACGCAGACCCACGCGTTGAGGTGCCATGGACGCGTGGTAGGGACACCCAAGTCCACGCGGACGCCCAGGTGGCGCCACGTGGTAGTGTGAGAGGGTGGCAGGTGATGGGCCCTCGGGTTAGTGGGCCTAAGTTAGAGTATTGGGGCGGTAACGCAAATGCTCAAGAGAGGCCTACCTTTTATACCCGTTGTCTTCATTAACTCTCTCTGTGTGGGACTATGTTCCCTGTATTTTCTATTTGCACGACACATGGCGTTGCGATATGCGTCGGATGAAATTGCATGGATCAAGACGCGTCAATCGGGTGAACTCCGGTCCACTCGATCACCATCAAGTGCACTTGCATTAATTGTGGATTAAGTGACGGCGGACGGCTGAGATCTGATCATGATCCTAACGAGTTACATTGCAACACGTGGCTTCATACAAAGGCTAGGATGAAGATCAAACGGGCAAAATAAGGGGAGAACATGGACCACGTCGTGGGCTATGATTCCACTGATTTCACCCGATCGGACGGATCTAATCGCATCGCGAAACAGACGGTCCACATCTTTCGTAGAAAATTTCGTTTAAAAACCGATGTATTCCCTCTTTGTATCTTAAGTCTTGATTGAATTGTGAAGAGATTAAGCAATTTTGGAGCAAAATCTTGAGTTCTTCGTGATCCCCCTGCATCCTCGACTCAGGATTGATCGCGAATCGTTGCTTGATTTGATTGAATTCTCCCCTTGAACGCCGAACGTACGCTGAGGAAGAAACTAAGCAATACTCTTCAATCCGCGTGAATTCAAGCCAAATCGTCACGTCAATCAGGTTAGTAGTGTGAATCGATCAATCATCTTGTAAAAATTTGTATTTATATTACATTTAGGTAGTTAATTTTGCTTTAAAAGTTGTTTTGTTCTTCATTTTCGCCCAAATTTGGTTCGGATTTTTTCTAGTTTTGAAACAAGGATTTCTCCTTGATCTTAAGTCTGAATCACTTGATTCTAGTTTTATTCGATTTCTTGTTTCATCAGCCTTCCGTGGATAGCAAAATCATAAAATTTCATCATCATTTGACCCCTAAATTTGACGCTTAATCAATCATTGTTCATTTTCAATCGAAATTTGGGTGTTGACTTTGGGGCGCAATTACTCTTAAAATATAAATTGGAATTTTAAAATTTAGGTCTCTTTGGAATCCTCTAGTTGTTAGCTTTTTGTTGATATATCAATTTCAAAATTTAGATATCATTTAGTTAATCAATTTAAAGATTTTTGCCAAAGTGTTCACTTTGGGATTTATCTGATCTTTGATTTTCAATAATTCATAATAAATCCAATTCTTATAAAAAAATCACAAATTTTCTATCAATAATTTCCATTTATTCTATAGTTTCTGAATATATAATTTTCGTAATATTTTAAGCTCTTTTTATTCTCTAGTTTTTAGAAAGTCAGCTATTGGTCAAAGTCAACGCTTTGACCTTAACTTTTGACATTTCTTCTTAAAATCAGTTGTTAAAGTCTTAAAATATCTCACATATTTATATCATTTCTATTGATTATATATCGCTTTGGTTTTTAAAAATCTTAATTTTACTTAATTTTGATCAAGTCAACTCTGCGATGAAAGTCAACCGTGTTCTTTGTGGATCGACCCCATATTTACATTATACTTGATTTTATCTTTGTTGTTGTGAGTTTGGAATTAAAATTGTTGTTTGATCGACGTTTGGTGTTTTAACGATCGCATAAAATGCTTCATCACCTATCTAAAGCAATATTCATTTGTTATCATGTAGCGGAGTTACAACCTTTCTTTGTAGAATTATGGTTAGTGGATGGATTGGTAAGGAGATTTGATCTTGCAATAGTAGAAGATGTGATCGTTAGAATAGATGATTTCTATTTTCATGACAAAGCGGATCGACGAGGTCATTGAAAACATGCAGACACACATAAAAATAAAATCCAAACCCACCAATTTAAAGAAATAATCATGAATTAGATAACATAGTGGTGAATAAGAGTCGAATCCATGAAGAATTAAGGTATTTTTTATATATTCCTTGAAATTTGATCAAACTGGATGATGAATCGAGGTGAGAAATTAGGGATTTAGATATATTCAGAAAGAGAACTCAAAGAGGAATGTAAAGAATAAACAATCACTCAATTTGGATCATGATCCTTGGAGATATCATAGATAAAAAATTAGATAGAAAATGAATCGCGAAGAGAGATAAATCCAAAATAAAATCTAAGATTAAACTAATCTATAAGTCTAGATTACAATCTAATGATACATGACGAAAGATTCGGAGAAAAACACATAATCTAATCCGAGATACCTTTCGAAATGATCTCAGTGGTCACCAGATCAAAGGATTTTCATTCCGTGATTTTGAAGATAATTGTCGGCATTCAAGAGGCAAATTCTCCCTATTCTTTCGATGAAATGTCACTTTCAACCACGACCTGGACGCGGAAATGTGTCTAGAAGATGAAGAAAGTAAGAGATTCAAGGATGGTGGTGTCTAGGTAGTTTGACTACTTGAAAACATCCAAGAATACATTTTCCGTCGAAGAACATTCGTATCAATATCCAAATTTGGGCGTAACCGTCGGATATGGCATTTCATCTTTGGTTAACAACTCAGATGAAATGCCAGGCTTCGAATCATTATGGTTTAGTCGCGTCTATTGGATCAGAGATGGACCACTGAGATTTCGCCATGTCGCGCATGAAGAAGAAACGAGTGAAACTAGTGGCGTACGACCCCCGTCCCCACCAAGATACGATACCACGGCCCCCGAAGAGCCCTTTTGCATGCGCGGATCTATCCGCTTATCTTTATTTCTTTATTATGAACTTTTGTGCCGCACGTGTTTAAGCGGGTCCTCGTTTATTTCCCTCTCCCTTTTAGGCTTACGTGTGGGTTCTTCCCTTTTCGGGATCCCATTCGTGAATCCCTTTCTCTTTGTGAACCTTTATTTTCTATGAGTAGTTTGGGTTTGGGGTTGTGGGCCCAAGTGGGCCCTTTCCCCTCTCGGCCCATTATGGGCTCTATAAGAGGGGAAGGGACCCCCCCACAAACCCTAGCCGTCATTTGAAGAAATAAAGGAGTGATCTCTCTCTCAAGTGGCTGCTCAAGGAAGGCCGGGGAAGGAGTCCAACCGTTGTCGCCGCCGCTGCCACCGCCGCGACGATAGCCACCAGTCTTTGCCCCGGCCATGGGTTCTTCTCCGATATATTTGCGACGCTGCAGTTCTCAAGCCGCCGCCGCTGCCACAGGCCGCCGCCGCCGCCACAGGTCGCCAGCGCCGCCGCCGCCTCCGGACCGCCGTGCCGCTATCCCCTCCTCCAGTTCCACCTCCCGCTCCAGTCCGCGTTCTCGTCCATGAGCCACCATCTGCAGCCCCTCCACCTTCTCCACCGCCTCCTCCCTCAGCTCTACCCCCCATTCTATTCCGTGCAAGATCCCGTCCAACATCCACCCTCCCTGCTGCGTCTCCCCTACCGAACGCCTCCATTCCCCCATCCTCGCCCTTCCTGAAATTCCTCGAACCCCTTTCCCCAACCTCCAACGAATTGAGATCCGTCTCGATTCCGTCGCATCTACAATTTCCCCGGCATCCTCCCGGGAACGCTCTCCTAATTCTCACCCCATTCCCGTATTCAACTCTCACCTCACCTCCCACTCGCGAGCCGCAACCACCTTCCCCTGAATTTCCCACTCGCGCACTCAGATCGCAAATTCCTATCTCACCATTCCACCACGTCAACTTGAGATTTCTCACCATCCTTCTCCTCAAAATCCTGCAAGTCCACCCACCAACGTGCCTCCAAAATCATCTCCCGACTCCTCCCTTCGTCCCGCCGTCCATTTATGATGGAGGACCATCGATCAGTTAGTGTGTTTGTAATTGGCCCACGTGGGTCATGTCTTAGGCCCAGTAAGGCCCCCCCCCTTCCCTCTCCCATATAAGGAGAAGGGATCCCCCGATAGAGGGACAACGATGAATTGAATCAAGAAGAAAGGTTTTTAGAGTTTAGATAGTTGTTTTGAAAGAGAGTTTTTAGCTTAGTCCTTCGGTGCTCTCCCTTGGCGGTGCCGCCGGCTCCCCGCCGTCTCTGTCGAGGAAAAGGCTCCATTGAGATCAGAGCTTCTGGCGTTTTCGGTGCTTCCGTCGTTTGCGACGCCTCCACTTCCGGTGCCTTCGACTGCTTCCTCCGCTTCCGACCGCTTCTGGTGTCTCCGTCAGCTACCGCCGCCTTTGATCGCTACCGCCCTTCCGGCGCCTCCAGCTGCTTTGGTTTGTACCGGCCTACCTACCAAGACTGCTATCGCGGAACGAGCCCGCCACTGCAATCTTGCGGTAGAAGGGAGCGGCTACAGCTTCCCAACCCCCCCGTCTCCTGCACCGGTCCGCGTGAACCGGTCCCATCCGACCGGCCGGACCGCCCCATCAGCAAGCAAGGTGCCAGGGCCAGGCCCCCCCTCTCCCACACCAGTTCGAGTGAATTGGTCTAGTCCGACCAGCCAGACCGCTCCAGCAGCGGGAGAGAGGCCAGGGCCAGCCCCCCAAAAATGGCCCGAACAGCCCGCTCATCTCGTAGCACGCGCCCACCCCTGTGTCAGCCCACCGGCCAACCACAAGCGGCCTCGTCGCCAACGGCATCGAAGCTGACCGCCTCACAGCACGTGCCTGCCGCCTTTCAGCCTTCTGGCCAACAGAAGCGAGCCACGCCACCAGCTTCATTGAAGCGCCCACTTCGCAACACAAGCCCGCCGCCTGTGTCAACTCTCAGGCCAATCACAGGTGACCACATCACCCCGCGACATCAAACCTGGCGGCCCACGCCCGCCGCTTGCGTCAGCCCTTTGGCCAACCATAATCGGCCAAGTCGCTAGCGACAGTAGTGCTGCCCGCCTCGCAGCACGCGCCCGCCACCTGCGTCAGCCCACGTGGCTACGTCATCTGTAGGATTAAAGCGCCCGCCTCCCAGCATATGCTTGCCGCCTGTGTGAGCTCTCAGGCCAATCACAGGTGGCCACGTAACCTCGCGACATCCAAGCTGCAAACCTCACGGCCCGCGTCCGCCACTTGTGTCAGCCCTCTGGCCAACCACAACCGGCCACATCGCCAGTGGTAGGAAAGCCGCCCGCCTTGCAGTACGCGCTCGCCGCCTGCGTCAGCCCTCTGGCCAATCGCAGGTGGCCACGTCACCCCGTGGCATCAAAGCTGCCTGCATCAGCCCACGTCACAGTAGCAGTAAAGTCGCCCGCCTCGCGGCCCGCGCCCGCCGCCTTCGTTAGCCCTTCGGCCAACCACAAGCGGCCACGTCGTCCAACGGCATTGAAGCTACCCACCTCGCAGTCCGGTGCCGCCGCCGCCGCCGTTTGCGATCGCCGCGGCTAATGGCAGCCATCCACGTGGCGCCCCCTTGGCCCACCGCCGCAAAATCCCGTTGCTGGTACATTTTGGTCCATGTAGGCATCCAGTTCAATTGGGTCACTCTAGATGGCGCCCGCCGGCCCAGGTCCCTCGCGGGCCTTCTTGTGGGCCACTTTACCAGCCCAAGCCGGCCCCTTGCCCGCCCCAGCTGGCTGCTGCCACGGTCTTCCCACGGACCTCCTTGCCGGACCCGACCGGCCTTGGATTCCTCATGGTCCCTTTTCGTTCCTCAACTCAACGGAGTCGATTCCGTCGCATCTACAATTTCCCCGGCATCCTCCCGGGAACGCTCTCCTAATTCTCACCCCATTCCCGTATTCAACTCTCACCTCACCTCCCACTCGCGAGCCGCAACCACCTTCCCCTGAATTTCCCACTCGCGCACTCAGATCGCAAATTCCTATCTCACCATTCCACCACGTCAACTTGAGATTTCTCACCATCCTTCTCCTCAAAATCCTGCAAGTCCACCCACCAACGTGCCTCCAAAATCATCTCCCGACTCCTCCCTTCGTCCCGCCGTCCATTTATGATGGAGGACCATCGATCAGTTAGTGTGTTTGTAATTGGCCCACGTGGGTCATGTCTTAGGCCCGTTAAGGCCCCCCCTTCCCTCTCCTATATAAGGAGAAGGGGATCCCCCGATAGAGGGACAACGATGAATTGAATCAAGAAGAAAGGTTTTTAGAGTTTAGATAGTTGTTTTGAGAGAGAGTTTTTAGCTTTAGTCCTTCGGTGCTCTCCCTCGGCGGTGCCGCCGGCTCCCCGTCGTCTCTGTCGAGGGAAAGGCTCCATTGATGCCGGTGCTGCATCAATTTTCCCCTTACTGATTTCCTCCCCTCATCCTCATCGGAATTCCTATCTTCCCTTGTCGAATTCGCCCTGTGAACCTTCCGTGACCTCACCATCGCCCGATCGTCATCTTCCCGACAACTTGTCGATTCCGCCCAAAAATCTTGCCGAATCCACTCGCCCAATTCAAGAAGTTCCTGTCGAATCAACGTCAAACGCTGCCATTTCGTGAGTTCCACAATCCCCGCCGTGATCGTGACTATGTCCTCTCCCCTGCCACCCGGCTCTTCCCGAATCACCTCCCAACGCCTTACCCACAGAGAATCCCAAATCGGCGACTCCCAAGGTCATCTACTCCATTCCCGTCGTCCGTCTCCACTCGCCCTGTTGAATTCCACTACCGCACAACGCAAATTAAATTTTCGCACCTTCCTCTCCATTCCCCTGCCATAACGAATTTGCACCTATGTAATCGCGCGATTTCGCTGGACATTTTGTGCGCTCTATTCGCCTCTCTCTCAGATTAATTTTCGCTGGACTCTCCCCCGTCATCACCAACCTCCCGTCACCGTGACGAAATCCGAATCCCGTCCAATCACACCCAATCACAACTCTCTCTCTCTCTGTCCTCCTCATGGAACTACCTCACCTTCCGCAAATTGCATCTTCCGCGCCTACCCTGTTCCCCTCTCCAACTACCTCTCCTCTCGCAACCTCCATTGCTCCGGAATTCTCCTCCACCCGTACGAACCCCGTCTTCCCACTCAGCTTCACACCAAAAATTTGCTCTCACTCCCCGATTGATTCCGCTCGGCCGCCCGCCCGGATTCACCTTCGAGCCTGGTCGAAATTCAATCTTGAATTTGGTCAGCCTCACCTTCTATCCCAGACTCAACTCGCAAAATCCAATCCGAATAGTCACTACTCATCACGCCAAGCCTTGACCGCCATTCTGCGATTGATTCTGTGGCGCACCCCCGCCCCGCACTGCCACCTGCCAATTTCTCTCGTCCGCCGACCCTCCTCAACATCGAACCTCCTACCCTCGCCGCTGCCTCCGTGCGAATTTCATTTGGTCACTCCCTCGCGCCCCCCCCCTTCTCCAACCGCTTTCACCATCGCCACGTGCAGATTTGCCTGGCCCTCTTGTCGATCTCAGTCAGCCTGCATCAGCAACTTACGAAAGCCTGCATTAGCCTGCTCCACGTCCGCGCCCTACGACCTCTGGATTCCCCTCCCGAGCCACACGCCCGTGCGTGACTGCGTGGTCACCTACTATCGTGGGTTGACCTGCCAAGTCAACTCGCGCCCACTCTCCCCGCTGACTTTGTTTGCGTCTCTGGGGCCTCTAGCCCTCGCCAAGGCCTAGCCCGCTGCCCGCGCATTCCCACGACCACCCCGCTTCATCGATAGATCCACGAGCGCTTCCGTTCTACTTCCCCTTTGAGACGCTTGTCCGCTCCAGACATCGCCCGTCCGCTCCCGACATCACCTGTCCGCATCTGACCTTGCTCGCCCGTCCTTCTCCACATGACACTGCCGAGCCGAACCTTCATGATGCCACGACCCACTGGGCACCCTGCCCCGCAGGTTAGCTTCACCCCACATTTTAAAGTCTAATTACCTTTCAAGGCATTTCCCTTTACTCCTCTCCACCGCCATCGAACGACGTAGATAGGATACTACGAGTATAGGTTTGAGACTTCTGACGCATATGTCAGGTCCGGTACCGAGCGTGGGCTGCAGCCTCCTGGCTACTCCACGACGAGCGACTTCCACGCCTCCGGACGTAGATCATGAGGATCTCACCCTATCCATCCTCGCTCATTTTTAAAAAGTAAATTATTTAAAAACTACACTCATTTTTCTTAGAAATTAAAACTTAGAAAAAGAAATGAGTATATAAAAAGTATTTTCTCTTATTATTTAATATTAGAACCCCATTATAATTTCAAATATCGATGGGAATAATCTACTCTAAAATATATTCCTAAAAATACATAATTATCTCTAAAATAGTGCATTTTGAGACTATAACTGAAAATTACATGAAATTATAGATATGCACTCAAAGTATGATAAAATGCACAAAAGTGGAATGTTTTATGCCATTATTTATATTAATAATCGTATAATTGCATGTTAAAATTGTGTGTTATCAATTTCTTAGTCGTAGACATGAAAATGACCAAGGAGCTCAGTGAAGCCGTGATCATCTTAGGACAACAATTCTTAGCTACCGTGAAAGCCATCACAGACTGGGGAAAGGAGAAGTAATTCTAAAGGTGAGAGAGCATACGGTGAAGGTTGACATCAACAAGTTAATGAAATACCCTTCAAGAGCTTCCGAGGAATTGGGTGTCATCGACCTTTGTGACGACCAGGACACCCAATTCCTTCCAAGGAATTGGGTGTCATAGAAGAAGTGATGACGATCAACGAGGAAGCTAATTTAGAGGAGCTACCATTAGACAAGCCTCCATTGGAGCTTAAGACTCTACCATCTAGACTTAAGTTCTCTTTTATTGATACGGAATAGCCAAACTGGTGATCATTTCGTCCCAGCTTGATCAAGAGCAAGAAGAACGATTACTTCAAGCATATTGCGACATAATGAACAAGCAATCGGCTGGACCCCAGTGGACTTCAGGGGATTGGACCCCTCATTATGCACTCCTTGCATCTTCTTAGGAGATGAGTCCAGACTCGTGAGGGAGGCCAAGAAAAGACTAGACCTGAAGGTATGGGAGGATTTGAAAGAAGAAATCCTTAAATGGCTAAATGCAGAGATCATCGACCCCCTATTTGATAGCTAGTGGGTTAGTCCAGCGCAAGTTGTTCCCAAGAATGCTAGAGTAACGGTCACTACGAACGAGAAAGGCGAGGAGATCCAAACACACCTTCTAAAAAATGGCCAGTTTGCATCGACTATCAAAAATTGAATTGCGTGACGAACAAGGATCATTTTACTTTACCGTTCATCATCCATATCCTGAACCGTTTGGCATGACAAATTTACTTATGCTTCTTGGATGGATACTCTGGCTACAACCAGATTGCAATTCATCCGGATGATCAAGTAAAGATGACGTTTACATGTCCCTTTTCCACGTTCGCTTTTAGATGGATACCATTCAGACTATGTGACGCCCCTGCGACATTCAAACAATGTATGACGGCGATCTTCATGGAGGATTTCGCCATCTTTCAAAATGACTTCAACAGCTGTCTAGCTCACCTGACTAAGATCCTTGAGGTCTGTGTCAAGAAACGACTAAGGTTGAGTTGGGAGAAATACCACTTTATGGTGTAAGAGGAAGTAGTGCTAGGGCATCTCGTCTCGCACAAATGACTAGAAGTGGATAAGGACAAGATAGAGCTCATCCAAAACCTCCCTCTCTGATAACATGCATATTTAACTTGAATTACTATGATATTAAACCGATACTAAGCATTATTTTATGCAATTATGATGCATATTATCATAGTTTTATAAATTTTCTCCATTGTCATGCCATTTTAATAAAACCCATATTTTTGCATTATTTAGGGCTCATTATGTGTTTTATTGATGTTTGACCTTTTGCATGGTCAAACAACTTGAAATTAACCAATTTCCTTGATTTTATTTTGACTTCAAGGGATGATTAAACGAAAAAATTTGAAGAAGAGAATGATGGATGAATCAAAGTCAACTTTGAGGGGTTCACTTAATAGTATTTTGAATTCATCATTTATTCTTGTTTAAATTTATACTTCAAGTGGCATAGGATTAAAGATAAATAAATTTATGATCCAATTGAGAAAATTTATGGCAAAAAGGCGTTCTAGAAATGAAGTTATGAATTTCTGAAGTTTATAGATTTGTTTGGATTTTATTTTTGAGTTTTAAACTATTTTTTGGAACTTTAAAAGCCAAAAAAATCGCAAAAAATTGGACCCGCGTGGAGCTGATGTGGCATGACATGGACAAGTGGCGGCACCACAGGAGCCAACATCGACCCATGCGAGCCTACGTGGGCACCTACATGGCGTGATGGATCAATCATGCTTCGTGTCTTTGGGCCCACAGGTATAGTGGGCCCAATAGTAAGATAAGGAGGGGGTGTACTAAGGCCCAGTGAGCAACGCAAAGGGCTTTCGCCCTTCCACCTTATATACCCGCATTTTTTGTCTTATTTCCTCCATCTGGGACTAAACATTTCCTTATTCTTTGCAGGCGACGTGGCGAAGGGTGGCGCGTCAGATCAAATGGCGCAAATCGATGCGCGTCGATCCCGTGAACTACGGTTTACCAGATCATGATTTAAAGCATGTGCATAATTCAAAGCAGCTGATCACATCAGTGAAATCCGACAGTCACGATTTAATCGTATACTCAAAAAATTATGAATCGACACGTGGCTGCTCGACAATGCTCTAATGAAGATCAGACAACGTGAATCAAGGAAAAAGTGGGCCAACATCATGGGATCGTCTCCACTTACCGCGCGAGACATAGCAGCATCGTGGTTGTTCAAATGTGCTTCAGCAAATCGGACAGCCCAGATTTTTGCAAATGAATTTCTCTATAAAACGATGTTCTCTCTTCCTAAACGAGAACTTTTGATTGAAACGTAAGAAAAAAAAGTTTTTTTTGAGGAAGATCTTAAGTTCTTCGTGATTCTCTTCTGTTCTAGACTCAAATGCACATGGATTGAGGCAAGTTAATCATGAAATTTTGCGAGAAAATCTTTGGATTTGCCCCTTGAACACATAACGCACATTGAAGAAGCAATCGGATAAATATGTAGAAAACAAATCAATTTGAAGCTCAATCTTCGTGCCAATCAGGTTAGTAGTGTGTTTGCTCCATAATCCTTCTGATTTAGATAGTTTTAATTAGGTTTACATAGGTAATTAGAATTCCTGAATAAGAAATTTTGTCATTTCGCCCAAATTTGATTGCGGATTTTTGCTTATTTCCTAACAAGGAGTTCTCCCTGATCTTAAGTCCAATTTGTTCAAAATTTGTTTCATTGGTTTCTTTGTTCAATCAGCTTTCCGTGAATATGTAATTTGTTGATTTTCACCAATATTTGATTCCTCAATTTGTCGTTTGACCAACTGCTGTTCAAAATCAATCCAAATTTAAGCGTTCACTTTCGAGGGCAAATACTCCTAATATACAAGGTGAAATTTGATCATTTTAGTTTCTCTGGAATCCTCTAATCATTAGATTTCTATTCATAGGTGATTTGCTAGATTACTATATCATTCAATTAGTCAATTTAATAATTTTGACCAAGATTTTCATTTCAGGATTTTTCTGTTTTTGGATTTTCAATAAATCATAATAAATCCATTTCTTCTCTAAAAATCACATATTATATATAAAAATTCTCCTCTTTCGTTCAAGTTTCTGAAAATATAATTTTTGCAATATTTTTTTCACCTTTTTGTCTCTGATTTTCTAGAAAGTCCAAGTCTAGTCAAAGTCAACACTTCGACCTTGACTTTTGATTTTTATTCTCTAGATATCTTTGAAAATTCTCAAAATATGTTCTCTCATATATTATTTCCATTGATCAAATAGCATATTCATTTCTTAAAAACCTTCATTAGGCTTACGTTTGACCAAAATGAACTCTAAGATAAAAGTCAACCGTGATCTGTGTGGTTCGACCCCATCTCTTTGTTGTACTTGATTTGTGATATTTAAATCATCGTGATTTTGTAATTATAAATTTTTTTTTATCGACGATCGTGTGTTTCAAAGACCGCACTAAATTGTTCCGTCACTCATCTAGCTACATTATGAGATCTACGGAGCTTTCTTGGGCACGTTGGCCTGTACCAGAAGGTTCATCGAGATTTGCTAAAGTATCCATGGCATTGACCACTGATAACATGCTATATTTACATCATAAAACATGATTTTTCATGCATATTAAAGCTTAAATGATTTCATTTACATGCATGTTATCATATTTATATGTATTTTTCTATTATTCTCTTAAAAAGTCATTATAATCTCAAAATACTTTAATTTAGGGTTAATTTTTATAAATTAGAGTTTCATAATTTGATAACCCATATTTTTCTTGAGATTATAAATGTTTTTAAAGATAAAATAATGAGAGAATCAACTTTTATAAACATTCATTTTATTTTCTAAAGATTAAAATCTTAATAAATGAATGTATTTTTGAAATAATAATTTTTAACTCTTATTATTTAATTAATTTGACCTTTTAGAATAATAGATAATTAAATTTTGGATCAAATGAAAGAAATTTGGATTAATTTGGAGTTATATATTAAAAGTTATGAATTTTCTATTTTTAAAGGATTTTTCGGATTTTTAAAACAGTTTTTCTTATTTTATTTTCGATTTTAAATAATAAAATAAATAAATAAAAATTAAAAAAAGGGGCGCGGGGCCCGCGTGGATGCGACGTGGCACGCAGGGCCACGTGGCAGCGCCACGCAGGCCCGCGCAGCGCCTACGTGGCGCGTATATCATATATAATATTATTATTACTTTATATAGACTAAAAGGGGTCTTCGGCCTCGCCTAGATGGCGAAGGGTATTAACCCTTTCTTAAATGCTCTGCATTATATACCCGACACTCTCTTTTCTTTTTTTCTCCGTGTGGGACTAATCCCCACACCTTTCTTACCTTGCAGTGACGTGGCGCGACGATAGGCGCTCGGATCGACGGCGAAGCGTTGATCTCACGCGTCGATCGCGTGAGCTCCGGATCATTGATCGCGATCAAGAACACGTGCGGATTAAATAGTTATAACGGCTCAGATTTTCTTTGGCGACGTGGCTGACGGAGGAGCGTCGATCGGATGCGCGCGGACCACCGGATCAGATCAGAAGCACGTGCGTTAAATCGAAGCGTTATAACGGCCACGATTTAATCTTGGAGGAAGCATCTGGAGCGTTGGATGAAGATCCAACGAACGCGATCAGCGCGTTTTTAAAAACGCAAAAAAATGAGGAGCATCCAGACCGTCCCATTCTTCATCCGACGATCGTGACATTTTCCGAAAACGGTCCATCATGGACCGTTATCGTAACCGTCGATCGTTTCGATCGGACGGTTACGAATTTTCGCCCTATAAAAGGGCATGTTCTTCGTCGTTCTTAGACATCCAAGCAAGAATCAATCCAATTGACTGTCTAGACACCTTCCTTGCTTGTTTCTCTCGAGTTCTTCCTCTTCCTCTTCAATTTCCGCGTCCAAGGAGGGGTAGAAGTCGAGATTTGGTGAAGTATCGAGTGAGAAATCGACGCTTGAAGCTCGTCATCGCGTTCTTGGTGTTCTTCGCGATTATTCATGATAATCACGACGATTTGATCGTAAAACGGGTTTAGTGGAAGCGGTTTTTCATTATCTACCTCCCAATCAAGTTTAATTTCTGTTTAGATTAGTATTTCAATTTCAATTTCATCAATTTTTCATCTTAAATCGCGATTTCGCCGATCCGAAAAATTCTCTCCACTTCGAAATCTGATTTCTCCGCAAATCAAGTCCAAATTGGACGATTTTTTTGATTCCGTGGAATCGATTTCAAGTCTTCTTTTCTAAAAATACCATTTTCCCCAATTTCTACCATCAATTTCTCATCCGATTTGACCAAATTCTAAAAGATCTTCTGAAAATTCCTAAATTCCCTGTGGATTCGACCCATATTTACCATTATACCCCTCAATTCATGTAAATTTTCTTAAATTGGTAAGTTTGGAATTATTTTTGACGCGATACCGCTTGAAATTGACGACCTCGCGGTCTCGTCTCGTCAACCACCCTTCTTTGAAAGGACAAGGACTTCATCATTGACAAAGAAGGTGAACACGCATTCAAGATGTTGAAGCAAGCGCTGATCAAGGCACCAATTCTCCCAAGTTCTAATTGCAACTTACCTTTTGAGATCATGTGCAATGCTTTGGACTATGCGATGGGAGCTAGGGTTGGGCTATCCTGGTTACGGTCTTGTTTTTGGCACACCATCTGGTCCAAATCTGAATTCGGTCTCGGTCTCAGTTTGTGTCCACATCGGTCACGGTTCGGTTTGGTCTTAACCTCGGTCTCTCCTGATCAGGGATATGCGTACTTGAAAAGTGATAAATATACCAATGTCTATTAATAAAAAAATTCATAGTCAGAAACCTTACCGATGATACTTACTGATTTGAAACAAACAAGAAGAAAGCATAATAACAAGAAAATTAGTTTGTATCTTCTCCAAATTCTTGTTCATCAGTATCTACTTCATCCTTTTTACCCCACGATTTCTTATCCCAGCTCATGATTCAATTTCCATGAGACTATCTAAGTTAATTATGCCAAACTTGTTCACTGCTAGATGATCTCAACATGAAAAATATCTTCCACTGAAGATCTTTTCTCATTCTCTCAATAAAATGAAGTGTAAGCAATGTGCGTTTGTCTTTGTCGATCTTAATCACAAAATTCAGGCCATATCCTTTCCGCTGATGTGCTCCTTCACTATCCAACACCTTCTCAAAGCATATATTTCTAGATTCTACGACTACGGTTATTCATGCCTCTCCCTTTCCCTTGAACACATCGACAAGGAGGAAAGGAGGTGCATGCATGCGGGAAGGTTACATCGGTTCTTTGTGTGCGTATGCGTGTCTATATATATAAGGGGAGAGAGAGAGAGAGATGATATGAAACAAAAGAAGTAGTTTTCTCCTTGCTCAGCAATGGAGCAAACACCCAAATTGACTCCTTCAACACCCTATGGACAGAGACAGTGTGTGGTGGCTTATGACCCCTGTCGCCACCAAGGCACGACACCACAATGCCGCAGGAGCCGACACCCGCTCGCGTCCAGCCCCCTCGATGAGCAAAGATGAAGGATGCTGACTTCCGCTACACGGCGTGAGGACCTCGTCTTGCCACGATACATCACACCCCCGGCTAGCGCGCTTGAGGACCTATTTGCTTTCTTTTGCCATTATGAACTTTCTTGGCCTGCACGTGTTTAAGCGGGCCCTCGCTTATTTTCTCTCTCCCTTTTATGCTTCCGGATGGGTTCTCCCCTTTTTGGGACCCTATTCGTGAAGCCCGTCTTCTTTGTGAACCTTCATATTTTCTATGAGAATGTTTAGGATTTGGGTTGTGGGCCTCAAGTGGGCCCTTTCCCCTCTCGGCTCATTTTGGGCTCTATATGAGGGGAAGGCCCCCCCCCCACAAATTCTAATTGTCATTTGAAGAAAGAAAGGAGTGAACTCCCTCTCAAGTGGCTGCTCAAGGAAGATTGGGGAAGGAGAGCTACCGCCGCCTCCGCTGCCGCCGCACGAATACGTGCCGCTGCCGTGCCTGCCGCCAACGCCACTGCCTCTCCTTGCCCCAATTCCACTACATCCGCCGCCGTTAGTCCAGTTGACGCTGCCACCCTAGCACCGCCACCACCGCAATTGAGCTGCTGCCGCCGCTCTTGCGCCGCCACCACCGCTGCCCAGCACCACCATCTCCGCACCCACCTCCCTCCCCTCTCCTCCATTTGTTCTCACGCCCTCCCCCAATTTCCCCGTTCTCCCCTCCCGTCGTCAACCCCTCATCTCGACGCCCTACTCCCGAACGCCCAACATCCAACCCCTCCCCTTTTTCCATGCTCGCCGTGCCATCCATCCTCTACCTCCCGTCCCACCCTCTCTATCTCCAGTCATCCTCCCTCTTCTCCTCTGCCGTTGTCATCCCTCTCTCCCAGTTCCTCCTCTCCACGTTGATCTTGCAATATTCCACCCCCTGGTCCTGCTTTCATGCTCTGCCTCCTATTCAATTCCGGTTCAATTCACCCTTTTCCGATTCAATTTTGACGCTCGTCTTCTCCCTCTCCCTTCGCCCTAACTCATTTCGTCTCTCCACATCCGGTCGACTTCCCGTCGCCCCAAGTTTCCCACTCCCTACCATTTCCGCTCCATCGCCCCTCCGAATTCCTTCCATCGGTTACCTATTATTGTCTCCATCGCCCGCGAGATCCGACGGCTTCCCCTCCCCACGCCTTGCTAACTCCAGAAATTGGCCATGCTCTGGTCACCCCACAAATCGCTCAGTCATCCTCTCACGAAATTCACTCCGCGATTTCACCCCGTGATTCCAGCTCAAAATTACTAGGTCGTCTCCTACCAACTTCACCCAACGACTCTGTTCACTCTTCCCATTCGCTCCATCTTCCTCTTCCCCGTGAAAATCATCACTACCCATCACCTACATCCCTTACCTCGTCTTAATCTCCATTCTCTCCCCGATTCTGCACGTCCTGCAAAATTCACCTGCAAATTCCGCTCACTCCCTCAATCAATCCATCTGCACCTGCGGTCACCCTCGCCTTCGCCCCCCCCCCCCCGCCCTCCTGTGTGTGCCTGCATCCCGCTTGAAGCTCTGGTTGATCCATCCTACACCAACAGACTCCATTGACGCGCGTGCGTGACTACCCCACCTTGCGCGGAACTGGTCACTATTGCCTTGCGAGTGTGAATTCATCTCTCTCCCGTGCCTGTTCACCCCGCTCCACTAGTCTCTTGCCTCCCCTGATCGGCGTCCGCTGGCCATGACTTCCCTCTAGCCCAGCTCACGCCCGTCTTCAGACCCCTAATCTCCTAGCGGCGTCCACGTGTGGACTGGATCACCCTTGTGGGTCCACACACTACCCAGCCCATGTGCCCCTAGCGCATGATGGATATTATGTGGCCTATAAGCCAATCACACTTTCATGTATCTTATTTATGTTCATTGAAATGAAATTTATTCATTGTCATTCTTGTGTGATGTTTGCAATGAAGTCCATGAGCATGTGCAATGACTAAGTGAATTATGATGAGATCATAATATAGCGATCACTAGTCTTTAAACATATGTTCTAAACATTCCTATTCATGGGATATTCGAGAAAGACATCGAATTATCCGAAAAGAATAGCACTATCTAATCCATTTCATATGATGAGTGTGGCTGATCCTATAGCCATCGGTGTGGAGACACTAAGGATAGATAGTGGGTGCTCTTTGGAGAAAGAGTTCACTGAGTTGATCCGTATGAATCCCTGAATGGTAATATACCTAATTGTCAATCAGGTTGATTCATGTCACGGTTGTGTACGTGGTCCTTTGACCTGAGACACCAAAGACATCTTGTGGATGGATGGTCGTGTTTTGATTATGACTTACGAATCCCTAGTCACAGGATATCTAAAACGTCATATATTGGATACGACATGAAGTCTACGAAGATGATTGAGTGGTCAAGATGGGATCATCCACCCTCGGTATATGAGGAGATCAACTCAAGGAATGAGATGCAGTTAAATCCTTGGCCAAGGTAGTGGAAATATTAGAGAAGTTGTTCTCAATGATTTCCTACTCGCATCAGTACTAAATTGAGTGACCGATTAGGGTTTGACAATTAACCATACCCTAAGTCATTCATGAGTCTCGTGTGGATGAAGGATTATACGTATTACCGGTAACCAATGACGGCAAGGTTCCATGAAAGAGTTCTAACATACTCCATATCTCCTAGAGCACGTGGTGTAGCTTGGCACCCACCTGGCTGGCGACTCAACCTGTCGATTGGGTTAAATCGATCCTTAGTCAATTAATCTATATGTTGATATAGTTAATTGATAAGGAAGACCAATAAGTGTTGATTGGGTTGATAGAGTCATTAACTAGCGAGATATATGGACCTCGGGAGGGTCACACACATAAGGTCAATGGACGTCGATGGATATAGACATAATAATAAGGGTTTTTTTGTGAAAAGTTCACATTCCCAAAGTCTATAAATAGGGGGAGAACGACCATAATAGAGGTGCCCATGCAAGCCTAGTGGAACTTCTCCTCCCTCTTCTCTTCCTCTCGTCCGGCCTCTAGCGGTATTCACATCAACTGTGTGGATACCGCTAGAGGCCGGACGCTTGAACGGTTGAAGAACTCTTTCAAATGATCCAAGTAAGTATGAATTTTATTCTATACTAGATGATAGGATCACCTAGAATGGATGATGAGATCATCTATTCTTGGTGCTTCAACGATGTTGAATGTTTTGATTCAACACCTTCCGCTGCAATCATTATTTTGGACAAAGATTTGGAGAGCTTTTCGAGCCTCAGTAACCAGCAGCACATCCCCTTAGTCTGGTAGCGCGCCCACGCGCCCTGCTCGCTATGCCCCTCTCCTGTATCGTGGCCCGCACGCTCATCCACGAGACACGTGTCCAATCGGTTCATCCGCATGATCTATCGAGGCGCCCGCCTACACATCTTCACCCAATGGTGAGGACTCTGCTCTTCCCCGACGTTGCCATTTCGGCCTACCTCTGCTGACAGTCTACGTCGTGTACAAACGATTTCCCTCGTCGTGGCCAACCGGGCTTGTGCCCCGCAGGTTAGGCACACATTCCCTTATCCTTACTTTGAAGTACTATATTTCCTCTAGTTTTTCCTGCATCTGCTTCCACCACCGTCGAGACATAGTTTAGGTCGAGGTATTAGACGACTCGAGTGGATTGAGAGCGTGGTCCAATCTGCCGGGTTGATTGTCGGGCTCCCCATCGACAATCTGAGGCTGCCCGCCTGTGTGGACGCTGACAGCGAAGTCTCCCAGATTGATACTACTCGACGCACTCCAGGAGCTCGGGATACGACGTGCGGGAAGGTATTTTCTCATTGGCATTATTAGGTCATTACATCATAGTAGTTCACCCTAGGGTATCCCTTCCCTAGACTCACCCTTAGTAATTTGGTGTGCGACTAGGTTTACCCTCTGGTCCTGCATCAGTGTGTGACTTCATTTATTATGAACGTCATGGAAATTGAGGCATGTAACTCATAGAAAGAAATAGATTATGCTCAGCGCAAAACGTCGTCGTTGACATTTCAAATGCCACCGATAACAACGGTGTGGATAGCTTCCACGTGGTGTGGCACCGTCTTTGAGCTCAGACCCCCCATGCTAATTCTCTTGCTTAGGGGGAACCAATTAATAATACAAATGAGTGCCCCATTAAGAGCCTCATGCAACACAAGAAATAGAAAGTAAACCAATAATTTTGCTCAGTTACAATCAAGAAATCGGATATTGCTAGTGACTACTCGACCAAGGTCAATGAAAATTTGGTCATCACAATTAAGAACAGGTATGACATAGAATAAGAAGGATATCGATATAGAATAAAAATAAAATAGAATTAAATAATTATTCAGAAAATCGCACGCTTACCTATCAGACACGAGCATGATTGGCAGAATAAATAATTAATTGGCAGAAGTTTACGTCGGCCAGACACGAGCACTTCTCTGCCATAGACGAGCTATAAGAAGTGGGAAATAAATGAAGGGGGAGAGTAGAGATCACATGAAAATTTAACAAGAATGCAGCCACGACGATTCAGTTTTTGGGTTCCGAGAGAAGAGAAATGAACGAAGATGAATGACTTTCTCTAAAAAAATGTAGGACGTGGGAATAGAGGTACGAGCTAATGGTAGGTAACTCTCACGTGCATGATTTCTTGCCTAGTGGGAAGACAAAGAAGGGTATAGAATATGTGCGCGAAGGAGGATTGAGGAAAGAGAAGAGACTGATTCGGTCCGAGACGGAATCAGTGAAAAGGACTGAACCAAAATTGGACCAAGATAGGTCCGACCCATTTTGTGGGACCGACGGTCTCTGTTTGGTCCGGTCTTTTGACATTTAGTTGGTCTTTGCCCTCCCCTAGTGGGAGCGGTCATGGGGCAGCGGATAGAGAAGAAGCCAATTGTCATATGCCATGTGACCAAGACCCTTGCCGAAGCTTAAATGAATTACACCAGGATAGAGAAGGAGCATTTGGCAGTGGTCTATGCATTAGAGCACTTCCAACCTTACATCTTGGGAAGCAAGATCATCATCTACACCAATCATGTGGCCCTAAAATACTTGCTCTCCAAGAAGGACGTGAAGCCATGACTGACACGATGGGTGTTGCTTCTTCATGAGTTCGACTTGGAGATCAAAGACAAGAAGGCGACGGACAATGAAACGCGCAGTCGTTCAAACAAATGGTAGTCGACCAAAAACTATTTGTAATTCGAACTCACGATAATTTCAAAATCAAGAATCAAGTACACCGATGAGATCGGGTTGAATCCCTAGAGAGCACGATTGACTTTTATCGAAAGAGTTGACTCGCTCAGCTTCAGTCTAATTAGGCT
>CM044111.1:14480947-14656949 GCA_024174645.1 Lemna minuta
GAAATAGAAGAAGGTTGTGATAATTTGGATAAGCGAGTATGTAGGGATTGTGTACTTGACATATGGGCAGATGCGTGCGAGTCAATGATCCAAGAGTCGTACGTAGAGGCAAGTAAGGCAATACTTAAGCCAGAGGTGGATGCATGATGTGACTCGTGAGCTTGAAGAGATATAGGTGTCTCTTGATGCTTTAGAAGACGATCAGAGTCCTCTTGAGATATAGTCATCCTACCCAAGGATGAAGAGGAAGAAGCATCAATAGAGGCAGAATTGGCAACCCTATCAGGTGTGCCAAACTTCTGCCAACAATGATCAGAACGATGATTAGTCCATCGGCAATGCTCTTATGGAGGGAATAGATGGCCATCATGCCCTCGACCGTGCCCTTAACCACGCCCTCAACCGCGCCCTCGGCCACCATCTATGTGGTACCCCTTTCCCTTGGTATTGGAAGATAGCATTGCCATGGAGTGAAATGATGCAAGGGGGGAGGTGCAGGTGATGGTAAAAGAGAAGTCTTGCTTGATGATAAGAACATAAAAAGTACTTATAACCACCTATGGATTGCTCTTATTTACCTCTATTGAAATCTTGAATACACCATCTCCTCTACTATCTCATAAATTGATGTTTATAGACTATTAGTGTATCAAAAAGAATTTATTTTATATGACTTTTGTTTTTCTTATTTTCAGGAACTATACAAGAGGAAGAGTAGCAAGATCCTCCAAAATATAAGGTTTAAAAGGCATAATGGGTGTTCAAAGTGAGAAAATTTGAGCCAAGTCAAAGAAAATGTGAGCCCAGCAGAAGGGGAAACTCGGGAGAATTAAAGTGGGAAAAAACTCTCTCTCAGGGTTCTCTTCTTCTTCTTTTTTGGCTTCCTCTTCTTCCTCCTCGAGCATTCTCTCTTTTTAGGTTTTCTTCTTATAAAGTTTGTCAGCCGCCGGTGTTTTTCTCCGTTGGGAAGATGTAATAAAAATGATATATTTTTTTAGCTGTATTCTCTTTTCTTCACATTCTAGGAATGATCTCCTCCCCGATCTTTGTCTCTATCTCTCCAACTCTCTAACTCTCTTTTGTTCTCTCTCAATCTTTCCACCGCTATTCCATCCCTCTGCAATTCTCTCTTTCCTTATGTAGTGATTATTCCTCCCCCCTCCTTCGGGTCTCTACGTTTTTGTCCTCTTCTCCGCTCATCTCGGCATTCTTCATGCCTATCTCGTTCTCCCTCTTTCTCGCTTTCTTTCTCTCGCTCTCTCCCTCTCACGCTTGCACGCTATATTGATCGCTCTCTCTCTTGCATTTCATCGGCAATCTAAATCTCTACCTCTATTTCATAATCCATTCTCCAGCCTTCTCTCTCGTGATGTCCCTCCGTTTTTCCTTGAAATGAATTCTTTAGTCTTGCTGAAATGATATCTCCTTCTCTCTATTGATTCTCATTTTTCCCTCCGCTTTGACTGCCCGCGTTTCCTCCCATTTTTTCCTTTCCATCTTCCATTGTACTTCTCTCCCTCTCGATCACTTGTTCGTGCTTTCGCTCCCGCTCAACCTCTTTCGCACTCTCTTTACCTCTCCCGAAATCTTCCATTCTCTCTCTCATTCTATCGTTCTCTCTCACATTCCTTTTTTCTCTCTCTCTTGATCTTCCTATCTCCACAGTTCTCTCCCGTTCACGGTTAGTTCTTTCTTTTCCTCTTGCTTTGCCTCTCCCTCTCTCATTCTCGCGCTCTTCTTCTTCCCCATATTTGATTTATTCTATTCAAGAATATTTGATTTTGATCATCAAAACAAGTTTAAATCTAATTTTCTATAAACAAGGTTTGTGGATCATAAAAATCAGCTTCCAATGATACCTAATATAAATATTTTCAAGCGAAGACTAAGAATATATGACCTTTTGAAGATGACGCTAAGAAAACTAACGAGTTTCCAAGAAAAAGGCAAGATTAAAGGTGTTACTCCACCATTTTCGATGTTCTTTGGCTCCAAATAGATGTTTTTGATGCTTCTAAATCTAATGCAATAGGTTTCAGGTCGATCTGACTTTAAATGAGAAATATATGGTTGATTTAAGCTGACTGCACAAAGAGATCCACTGGAGCAATGGAGAGTCGATGCGCAGGCGACGACAAGAAGATCCGATGCTGCTACTAGGAACCTTAGATTACTGTGTGAGGGCATTTGTGAGTGTGCTCATCATCTTTTACAGTGATCAAGGTGATCAGCAACGAACAAGTGGTATCAGAAGCATTTTTATCCTAGGTTTGTGAACATGTTCAAGAGAGGAAGGACTTCTACCACGCCTGATGATATTCATGCACTTACACCAACCTTGCATCCACCAAGAAGTGAAATCGGTATGCCTACTTCTTTTTTTATGTTAACAAGAAAAAATTATCGTCTTTGGGCTATGAGGATGAATGTTTCTTTGGAGGCTCATGATTGATGGGGAGTCATTGAGGGAAGTAAGGTAAATCGTAAGAAGGATCATATTGCATTATTGATAATCCTCAATTCGATCTCAGAGTCTCAAAGAAATCAAATCGACATCAAGAAGAGAGAAAAGAAGAATTGGGAGGTTCATTGAGGGAATGGATAGGGTGGTGCAAGCAAAGGTGCAAGCCTTGAAGAGGGAATTTGAAACAATTTCCATGAAAAGGAGTGCGGAAGTGGATGATTACTTGAATCATTTTTCTCAAATTGTTGCAAATTTGAGAGACTTGGGGGAGAGTCTTGATGAGTATGGTGATGTTTCAAGACTTCTTCGGTTAGTCCCTACAGATTTTGATTATCTAATTCTTCTACTTGAGCAGACAAGTGATTTAAAAACCATGAGACTTGAGGAAGCTTTTGGGCAGCTCAAGGTCCATGAGTTGAGACTCCAATAGAAGAACTAAAGAGATGAGGAGCAAGCACTCCAATCTAGGGCATTCAATATGTCCAAGAAGGACCAGCAAGGGTCATCTTCAAGTGGAAGGGGACAAGGAAGGAAAGGAAAAGGCAAAGATCGTGGTGGTGAAGTCAATGGAGAGAAGAAGAAGAAGCAATTTGACAAATCCAAGGTAACATTCTACAATTGTAAAAAACTTGGACATTTCACAAATGACTATGAATTTCCCGAAGCGGACAAGACCAAAGAAAAAGAAAAGATGCACATGGCCCTATAAGATGAAGATGAAGAATCATCGTTTCTAATGGTTCTAGACGATGAACATGGGGATGTGTTACTTCAAGGTATGAGTGGCTCTCCTATTGATGATATGTGGTATCTAGATACAAGAGCAAGCAACCATATGACTAGTATGAAGACCTTCTATCAGTCCCTTGATGAATCACACATAGGAGTGGTGAGTTCAGTGATGGTTCTTCAATTAGGTCTGAAGGCAAAGGTGAAGTACATGTGGATTGCACAAATGACAAACGGATGATTTTTGAAAATATCATTTATATACCTAAGCTGAAGACTAACATCTTGAGTTTGAGAAAGCTTGATTCTTAAGGTTGTGATATACATTTGAGGGATGGTTTTCTCACTCTTCAGGATGACCAAGGAAGGTTGCTAACCAAGACTCCTAAGACGAGGGGGAATATGTACCTATTGAAGCTCAACATCGTCGATCATTGTCTTTTGGTGGAAAAGAATGATGCAGAGGCATGGCTGTGACATAGAATGATATGTCATCACAGTGCTCACACTCACCATGATATGGTGAAAGGTAATCAAGCGATTGGATTACATAGTTCTTAAAAATTTGAGCACAAGTAATGTTGTTTTGTGGCTGGGAAACATGAGTGAGCTTCAAGGCCCCTAGAATTGGTCTATGCCGACATTTGTGGACCAATCGCACCATCAATAATTAACAGAAGGAAAGTATTTTTACTAATTGTTGAGGATCTTTCTAGATTGATGTGGGTGGCGATCTTGAAAAACAAGTCGGAAGCTTTTGGTTATTAATTATATGAAATTATTTGATTATTAATGCTAATTAAGTCATAAAATATTATATTCTTATGAATGTGATCATGTTTCGAGTGTATATCTATCATTTTATGAAAATTCAAGTCATAATATCAAATTGCACTATTTTAGGGATAATCATGAATAATTAAAGAGAGACATTTAAGATTCAGTTATTCCCATTTAATATTTTGAGATTATAATTAGATTTTAATGATTAATAATAAGAGAAAAATATTTTTATACACTCATTTATTTTCATAACTTTATTTTTTAAAAGAAAGAAGTGTATTTTTAAAATAAAAATTTATTCTCTTGTTATTTATTAAATTAACGTTTTATAATGATAGATTATTTAATTTCTGATCAAACAAGATGAAATTGGATTAATTTGGAGTTAGATTTTTAAATTTATGAATTTTCTTATTTTTAGGGATTTTTGTGCAATTTTTTAGAATTTTTCTGAATGAGAAGATAGCGGAAAACCTAAATTAAAATTAAAATTGACTAAATCTACAAATCAAAATTCAAAAATCTAATGTTATATGAAGAAAAATTAGGACAAAAACACGATTTCTAACCAAAGATAGCGCTCGAATTGATCTAATTTCTCATCGGATCAAAAACTATTTATTCCGTGAATTTGAAGACAGTCGATGGCATTCAAGAATCAATTTCTTCATATTTTCTCAACAAAATCTCACTTTCAAGCACTTCTTTGATGCATAAATTGATCTAGAAGTAATCAGAAGGAAGAGATTCAAGGATTGTGATGTCTAGATAGTTTGATTACTTAAAAAACCAAAAAAAAAATTTATATCGTCGAACAACATCTCAATTCATAGGACAAATTGGGCATAACCGTCGGATCGGAATTTCAATCTTTGATAAACAGCTATAATCAAACGCATATATGCAAATTGTTACGCTTAAATTATGTCCGTTGGATTGAAGATGGACCGCCGAGATTTTGCCACGTCGAGCGTGAAGAAGAAACATTGAAAGTCCATCCGTTCGATCTTGATTCTAATGCTCTAGATGCTTTTTGTCAGTTTAAACTCCTTAGATGAACAGCTGAGATTAAATCCTAGTAAAACGATTTTCTAACTAACTAGAGTGTGCCACATACCCCTTCACTTAAGTGACGATCGATCATTGTGAATAAATAGTGCAATCAGATGCTCGACACGATGCCACTTCACTTGCGCACATAAAACCATTACAATAGTCTCGTATGACAAAAATTGAGGGGATTTAACGTATATAAGATATAAGTGATATTGAGAGATAGTGTTATCCTAAAAAGCAAGCTTAGTCTCTCTTATCACACCCGCGCACATGTGCACAAGCACACGTGCGCACACACGCACATACACACATGTGCACACATACGGGAGCACACATGCCTACACGCGCACACACATACGTGCCAACACGTGCACACACGCACACGCGCATACATGATAACATGCAATCTTATCATGCAATTACATGTTTATTAAAAGATTATCATGCAATTACTTTGAGTGCATATTATCATGTATGCAATCTTATCATGCAATTACTTTAAGGCGTAAAAGATTATATTTTTCTGCATGTTATCATACTTTGAGTGCATATTTATCATTACATGCAATTTTAAGTTATAATATCAAAATGAACTATTTTAGGGATAATTATGCATTTTAAGAATATATTTTAGATGAAGATTATTCCCATCTATATTTGGGATTATACTATGGTTTTAATGCTACATAATAAGAGAAAATATTTTTCTATGTTATAATTTTTAAGAGAAATGAGTATATTTCTGAGATAGAAATTTATTCTCTTGTTATTTATTAAATTTGATTTTTTAGAATGATAGATAATCTAATTGCTGATCCAATGAAACAAATTTGGATTAATTGGAGCTATACTTTAAAAGATATAAATTTTCTAATTTTTAGGGATTTTTTCAGAAATTTTCTAATTTTTTCTAAATTTAAAATCAATTTGTTTAATTTAAATTCAACTTTATTTCTCGCGCAGGTGATGGGGCAAGACATGGAGGGTTCGATCGCGTGATTAAATCGTGATAGTTGATGATCACTTAAAGGTTACGTTGCAGCACGTGGAGCGTTCGATCGCACAATTAGATTGGGATCATTGATCGTTGCTTAAAGGCAGTACATGATACAAATCCATTCGTCAGTGAATCCTTTTAAAATGATTTAATCTCAGCCGTTGATCGAAGGAGTTATAACAGTTGATATTGAAACTGATGAAACACATCTAGAGTGTCAGATCAAGATGAAAGGGCAACCGCTTGATGTGTTACTTATAACGCGCCGACGTGGCTTTATCTCGACGGTCTATCTGAGATCCAACGGCCAGGACTTAACTGTAATGATTCGCATCTTTGTGTTTCATTAGAGCCGTTGATCAAAGATTAAAGGCTCCATCCGATGCCCAAATTTGCTATAAATTGAGATAATCTAAGACATTATAATGCATTCTTGGATTTTTTCAAATAATCGAGCTATCTAGATATCACCATCCTTGAACCTCTTGCTTCCAATCGCTTCTCGACTCATTTCTACGTTGACGAAGTGTTGGAAGTGAGATTTCGTTGATAGAATAGGGAGAATTTGCGTCTTGAATATCGATGATCGTCTTCAAAATGGCAGAATGAAAAGCCTTGAATTCGGCGATTATTTCGATCATTTCAATTGGTATCTCGGGTTAAATTCTGTGTTTTCCTCCTAATCTTTCATCATGTATCATTAAATTGTATTTTAGGATCGTAGATTTAGTTAATTTCGTTCTTATTTTTGGATTTCTCTCGCTTCACATTCAGAAATTTCTATCAAATTCGCTCTTTGATTTCTCCGCAAATCTTAATCCAAATTTGATTGTGAATTGAAATTTGAGTAATTTTTTATTCTATGGATTCTTCTTTGATTTCTCTTTCTAAATCTATCAAAATCCCTAATTTCTCACCTCAATTCATTGTCTGATTTGATGAAATTTCAAAGAATACCTTGAAAAAACCTTAACTCTCCGTGGATTCGACCCTTATTCACCACTATACTCCTTAATTTGTGATTATTTTGATAAAATTGGTGAGTTTAGTATTATTTTTGACACAATTAGTGTGCATTCAACAAACATATCAATTCATTTCGTCAATACACAATGCGCAAAGACATCCCCGTCGCCACATGGCGTGTCTATATGCTGTCACGTGGCGAGGTGCTTCTTTGTTCGTGTCACGTCAGCAGCCATGTTGGCACACAATATAAATATTATTTTGTATTCATTTGAATTCAAAATAAATCTAATTAAATTCATAAAAAGTTCAGAATTTTTCGAAAAAATCCCTAAAAATTTCAAAAAATTATATCTTTTAAAATACAACTCCATTTTAATCTAAATTTGTTTCATTAGATCATAAATTAAATTATCTTTCATTCTAAAAAGTCCAATTCAGCAAATAACTAGAGAATAAATTTTAATTAAAAAATACAGTCATTTGTTTAAGGATTTAAAACTTAGAAAAATAAATGAGTGTATAAAAAGTGTTTTCTCTTATCATTTAGCATTAAAACCTAATTATAGTCTCAAATAAAAATGGGGATACTCTAATCTTAAAATATTTCTCTTTAATTTATCATAATTATCCCTAAATTAGTGTATTTTTATATTATAACTTATTTTCATGGAATGATAGATAAACACAAAAAATTATGATAATATGCATTTTAATGGAAGGTTTTATGTCTTAATTTGCATTAATAATCATATATTTTCATGTATAAATTGCATGTTATCAACGCACCACGTGACGCACGGTGTGCATGTGAAGGCATGCGTGTGCGCTCGTGTGTGAGTGTGTGTGCCTGTGTGTCAGCTTTTGAGATTAGTCGGTTAAACATCATTATTAGGGTATTCGCTAAATCCACTAATGATTTCTATGAATAAACCTGTCACTTTGCGTTTATTTTTATCATGTGGGACTATTTTTATTTATTTTATTGCGCAGGTGATGTGGCATTCTCATGAGCATCCGATTGATGCGAATTAAGTCCTTTTAATCTCATGACCTCATTTTCACTTAAGCAAGGGGGGTACGTGGCAACATCTGAGTGGACAACGATTCGTTTTATTAAACACACCAATCATGGCCGTTCATTTGAAGACTTATAATGGCCAGGATTTGAAGGGCCATTTGAGAATTTAAGGTGTCGATTAACAATCGGACGGAGGAGATCGCACGACGATTCTTCTTCACGCGCGACATGACAATATCTGAGCGCTCCTAATTTGATCGAATGGACGCGAAATAGTGGCAACGATTTACATCCAAGCGTTTCATCTGAACCATTGATTCAAGATGAAGAGTGAAATCGAACGGCCACACCCAATTAAGCCTATAAATATACATGTTCTTTGACGATGTAAAGTATTCTTAAGTGTTTGGAGCAATTGAACTATTTAGACATCTGAATTCTTATATCACTTGCTTTCCTCCTCTTCTAGAAGTATTAGAAAGTGATATTTCGTGGAGAGAATAGGGAGATATTACTTTTTGAATGTCGAAACTCGTCTTCAAAATCGCGTAATGAAGATCCCTTGATCCAACACTTCATTGGATCATTTTGAGCACTATTTAGGGTTAAAATTCATGTTTTCCTCCTAATCTCTCTTCCTATACCATCATATTTCAGTTTCGAATTGTAGATTAGTCAAATTTTAGTTTTCTCTCTCTTAGCGTTTGGAAATTATACTTAATTTTTGCTCTTTGATTTCTCTGCGAATCTTGATCCAAAATTGAGTGATGTTTGATTTTGTGGATTTGTCTTTGAGTTATCTTTCTAAAATTACTAAAATCCCTAATTTCTAATGCTCAATTCCTTGTCCAATTTTTATCCAATTTGAAGAACACTTCGAAAATGCCTTAATTATCCATGGATGCGATCCTTATTCACTACTATACTCTTAAATTTTTTATTACGATCTTAAATTGGTGAGTTTGGAATATGTTTTTTTCATGATTTTGTGTGTTTTCAACCACCGTGTGGATTCATCTTGTCACCCTTTGAGATGAACGTAACGTGCGCACCACGACGCACACTCGGCGGGACAGTGGCGCATGAAAATCTGATGGACGTTTTTTGAGTTTTCTCGTTGTGAGCCAATAGATAGGGACTCCCAGAGCATCCCTAGCAACATTTCTTACTTTCTTCCTCCAAAGGGTTGTAAGTGAGTTTTGAGTGGTTTTAGTGCATTTCTTCTCTGATTTCTCATTCTCTCATCTTTGAGTGTGTGAGTGCATTTGTGAGAGCCCTTATCATCTTTTGGAGTGCTCCTTGACGTGATCAGCAGCCAACAGTTATGATGTAACTTCTTCATTGCACGTTCTTTAATTTACGTGAAGGTTAGTCTATAGGGTAGTCCATTTTATGTAATAGCGAGTGAGAAGGAGGCCACTGTAGAAAGCATCGTCATGCTATTGGTCTTAACTTTAGGCTATCAAGGACTCCCCATTATGTAGGTGATGTCATGTGAGGCTGACTGTAATGGACTAACTATCTAATGAGCCAGATTTTTGGACAAGTGAGCCATCATCACGACAGACGACCAACTCACGTGAGTATAATCATCAATAAAGACAAATAGTAAATGTGAATTCAGGAAGAAGTAATGCAAGAGGGACCTTATAGAACAGACTTCACTAGATCATTAGTGTTATATGTTGAATAAAATCATGTGCAAGATAAGTAGAGTCATGATATTTTCTAATTTGACATGATTCCAAAAAGAGATTACCATGGTAAAGATTGTTGAAGTTTCAATAGATATGGCTGTCCAAGTCTTCTATGACACAAAAGAGAAGAAGTACAATTGGAGCTAACAGGAAGAGTAATAAATGTCTAATAACATGCAACTTAGACTAGAAATCACATAATTATCAGTGCATTTTAAGGAAACAATCATTCCATTCTTATGTATGTTATCATACTTTGAGTGCATGTTTAACATTTTATTTAATTTATATCCAAAATCTCAAAAAAGATTATTTGAAGGGATCATCATATTTATAAATCAAGTTAAATTTTGAAATAAATTATCCCCATTTACATATGAGATTTTATGAGTTTCAAATATAAATAATGAGAGAAAATATTTGTATCTACACTTATCTAGTTTTTAGTTGTACTTTCAAAGAAGATGAGTATTTTTTTAGTTAAAAATTTATCTCTTCTTATATATTAAAGTAAAATGTAATAATAGATTATTTAAAAAATTAGATTACAGAGGAATTCTATTTTAAAATTTATTAATTTTCTAATTTTTAGGAATTTTTTGAGAATGTTTTGAAATTTATTGGAATTATTTTAGATTTATTCTAATTAAAATCATTAAAAAAAATAAGTGTGGACTAATGTGGCAGCTGATCTGGCATGTGATAAGATGCAAATTATAAAAAAAAATGATTATTAATGCAAATTAAGGCATAAAACATTCCATTGTAATGCATGCTATCATATTTTTGAGTGTTTATCTATCATTCTATGAAAATTAAGTAACAATATCAAAATGCACTAATTTAGGGATAATTATGATAAATTAAGAGAAATATTTTGAATATTAGATTATCCCGATTTTTATTTAATATTATAATTAGGTTTTAATGTTAAATAATCAGAGTAAATACTTTTTATATACTCATTTATTTTTTTAAGTTTTAAATTCTAAAACAAATGAGTATATTTTCTAAATTAAAATTTATTCTCTACTTATTTATTAAATTGAAATTTTTAGAATGATAGCTAATTCAATTTCTGATCCAACAAAACAAATTTGGATGAATTTGGAACTCTATTTTAAAATTTATCAATTTTATAGTTCTTAGGGATTTTTTGGAATTTTTTTTGATTTTTTAATAAATTTAATTCAATTCATTTTGAATTAAAATTAAAAAAATTATATTTATTATTGCGTGCTGATGTGGCAGCTGATGTAGCGTGAACAAAATAGAAGCACCGCATGGCACCGTATGAGAATGTCACGTGTCACACACATGTATATGTGTGCGCGTGTGTGTGTGCGTGCGAGTGTGTATGAACAATGAGATAGCACCCTTTTCAAGATTTTTGTGATCTCATTATGTACACTAGACTTATATACTCGCACATTCTCTTTCATTTTCGTCATGTGCGATTGTATTTTTCTGTTTTTGTGCACAAGTGACATGGCAGCAGGAGGAACGTCCGATCGTGCGATTTAATTGTGATCGTCGATCGTCACTTAAGTGAGAGGGGTACGCGGGGCATTCTGATTCGTTGACACATCATTTTTAAAATGGTTTAATCTTAACCGTTCAGCGGAAGAGTTATCACAGCTGAGATTAAAACCGCTCGATGGACACATCCAGAGCACTAGATCAAGATCAACCAGCAAGGGTTTCTTGATGTTTCTTCTTCAAGCGCGATGTGACGAAATCTCAGCGGACGCGATCAAATGGATGCAATTTAAATGTAACGATTTGCATCAAATGTATTTTATTACAGCCATTTATAAAAAATTAAATGTTGATCTGATGGTTACACCCAAATCTTCTTATAAATTAAGATATTCTTTGACGATGTAAAGCATTCTTGGGTTTTTCGAGAAATCAAACTGTCTAGACACCACAAATCCTTGAATTTATTGCTTCCCTTTGCTTCTAGACTCATTTTTGCATCCGAGAAGTGTTTGAATTTGAGATTTTGTTGAGAAAAGAAGGAGAAAAATTCTTGAACTCTAACAATCGTCTTCGAATTTGTGGAATGAGAAGCCTTTGATCTGACAAGAAATTGGATAAATTCGAGCACTATCTTGGGTTAAAAATCGTGTTTTTCTCCTAATCTTGCTGCCTATTACATTAGATTTCAACTTGGAATTGTAGATTAAGTCAATTTCAATTTTGATTTCGGTTTTCTCTCTCTTTGCAATATGACTTTCTATCTAATTTTAGCTCATTAATTTCTCCACGAATCTTGATCAAAATTCTGTGATATTTGATTCCGTAGATTTTCCTTTGAGTTATATTTCAAAATCTATCAAAATCCCTAATTTCTCACCTCATTTCATCGTCCAATTTGATCAAATTTCATAGAGTTCTTCGAAAACACCTTTATTCTTTATGGATTTGACCCTTATTCACCACTGTACTCCTTAATTCGTGACAATTTCTGAAAATTGGTGAGTTTGGTAATTGTTTTGATGCTTATCAGCATGTTTTTAATGACCAAGTGGATTTAATTCTTCAAAGGGCATCGTGGCTGGGGAATTAAGGCATATTTTGGATAAAAATGATCGATTTGACTTGGGTTACTTGGATTTTTCAGTTTATTTCTTGAAAGTAATTCACATCGGTCCTACACCTAGTGGTCCGAAGTAGAAATTAATGTTCAAGATCCTTATTTGGATAAGAGGAAGTGATTATTGCCCCTTTTCTACAAATTAAAGGTGATCATTTTTTTGAAATTCACGTTAAGAAGGCTTCACTTTGATGGATACCAACACTCACGTATGATTGTTTGTCATTGTCTGATAATTTATTAGTATTTCTTATTTATATTCATATAAATATACGATCCACCCTTCCATGAGACGACAGACCATCTGAAGATTGATGAATAACCCTTTGCACAAAGATCTCTTTGAACGCTCCTCATAATCACCCGCCTCTACCGTGTCATCTTCAATCATAGAACTAGTAGAAATGGCCCGGAACGGTGAGGGAAATGTAAGGAAACGCCTTAGTGACTACGCTAATTCACGCACCCCTTAATATAGGTGCATATTTTGGAATATATTCACATGTACTGAGTATGCTTCCTATCTTCCATGGTAAACCTTCTGAGGATCCATATAGACACGTAGATGAACTTAACCAAGTATGTGAAATTAATCGGATTCATAATGTTCCAACCGACATAGTGAAGATGAAACTCTTTCTCTCTACACTTAGAGACCGAGCTAAGGATTGGTTTTTAAAGTTAAGAAAAGAATTCACTAGTTTGACCAAAATTGAGTAAGAATTTCTTAAAAAGTATAATTTCGTAGGGAAAACCACTTCCATTCAAAAGGCCATCCGTGAGTTTACCCAAGGATCTAGTGAAATCTTTCACAAAGCCTGGGAGAGACATAGAGACCTCATATTAGGGAGTGTCCTCACCATCGAGTGTCTAACCATGAATTAACGCATATATTTTATGATGGGTTAGGCCTGCAAGATAGATATCTTTTAGATGCATCAAGTGGCGGCACCTTCATGAGCAAATACAAAGACGATACAATGAAATTTATCAAGACAATGGCGGAGAATAGCCATCATAATGTGACAAAACCATTCAAAAGAGGTGCTGTGCCAAAAGGACAGTTAATTGATGCAAAATCAGCGAAGACAAGCATGCTTCTAGAAAGGATCGACAAAATGGCAGAAGTTCAAAATCTCCTACTGAACCGACTCAACGTTCACAATAGTTTTGAAGGACTCACGCTTGTCTCGATACAAGAAGTGTCATCGTATGCCAATTGCTAAAGATTCAACCATGTCAAGCTAGATTGGCCCATCATGGAAATACAAGGGCAGTTCATGCATAGAAAAGGCCTGCCAAGAGAGACGAGTCAACAGAGACGACCAAGCTATACAAGTTCATGCCAAAATTATTTTAACAATCATGTTTTCAATAACAATATTTCGCAGCATGTATGATTTAGGATGAAGAATGATCAGATGTATCCTCCATCTTACAACACCGGTTAGAAACAACTTCAACAACCTTACGCAAATCCTAGACAGTCGACCTACGTTCCGCAACCGCAACCCTACACTCATGCCCCATGGTAGAACGCACTGGCATCAGACATGATTGCCAGAGCGATATTGCAATTAGTGGAGCAAATGAATCAAATGAACTCACACATGGATGAAATATAACACTTCCTCAAGACGAACATCTCGCTAGTGACTGATATCAAAAAGGATAAGCAAGTATCATTTTCTAACTAATTAGCATCGAAGGCCACTGCTAATCCAAGGAATAAAGGGGCCTCGTCGAGGCAAATGCACAATTTGAACCATGTCCACGTTGACGAGGAGGCAATGGAAACGGCGTTAGCTATATCAAGCCTCTAGAGTGGTAAAGATTTACCGGATCCATACCAGGATTATCCCTTCCACTAAAGCTCGATAGATGAAGAAATACCAGTTGTCATTGCAGAGCAAGACACTGATTCTGAGGATGAGGAAGAACAATCTAAGGTTGAACCTAACCCAGACACATACAAGCACTTAATCACCCTAAAGCCAAGGTAAATGAATTAGATGCTCACCTACTAGAAGCCTTCCAATAGGTGACCATTAACATCCCTTTGATAGATGTCATTAAGCAAATTCCAGCTTATGCAAAAATTTTTAAAGGTAGATGCACTCCCCATAGAAACCCCAAAAGGATCCCATTAAGTGAACCAGTGATTTCAATTATGATGAATTCCCTACCGATTTAAAATAGAGATCCGGGAGCACCCATGGTCACGAGTGAAATTCGAAGAATGACCCTAAATAGATATTTGTTAGATACCGGATCTAAACTCAACATCCTACCAAAATCTATATTCAACTGTCATCATGTAGGGGAGTTACAGCCTTTCTTTGTAGAATTATGCTTAGCGGATGGATAGGTAAGGAAACCTCATGCAATAGTAGAATATGTGATCGTTAGAATAGAAGATTGCTATTTTCATGTAGATTTCTGATGAAGTGGATCCACGAGGTCATTGAAAACACGTAGACATGCGTCAAAATAAATTCCAAATTCACCAGTTTAAAAAAATGATCAAGAATTAGATAGGACAGTGGTGAATAAGGGTCGAATCCATAGAGAATTAAGGTATTTTTAATATATTCCTTGAAATTCGATCAACTTGGAGGATGAATTGAGGTAATAAATTAGGGATTTTAATACATTTGGAAAGAAAACTCAAAGAGGAATGCACGGAATCAAAAATCACTCGATTTGGATAAGGATCCCTAGAGAAATCATAAAGCAAAAATTAGATAAAAATCAATCGCGAAGAGAGAGAAATCCAAAATAAAATCTAAAATTAACATGATCTATGTTTCTAAATTACAATCTAATGATATAGGATGAAAGATAAGGAGAAAAACACACAATCTAACCTGAGATAGCCTTCGAAATGATCCAACTGATCACCGGATCAAAGGCTTTCTATTATGTGATTTTGAAGATGATCGTCAACATTCAAGAGGCAAATTCTCCCTATTCTTTCGATGAAATGTCACTTTCAACCACTATGTGGATGTGGAAATGTGTCTAAAAGAAGAATAAAGCAAGAGGTTCAAGGATGGTGGTGTCTAGGTAGTTTGATTACTGTAAAACATCTAAGAATATATTTTTCATCGAAGAACATTGGTATCAATAACCAAATATGGGCGTAACCGTCGGATTTGGCGTTTCATCTTTGATTAACGGATGAGATGAAATGCCAGGCTTTGACTCATTAAGGTTAAGTCGTGTCTATTGGATTAGAGATGGACCACCGAGATTTCACCACGTTGTGCATGAAGAAAAAATGAGTGAAACGCTTGCCGTCTGATCTTGATCTAAGCTCTTGATGCGTTTTTGTCCATTTTAATCTCAACCGTTATAACTCCTTAGATGAACGGTAGAGGTTAAATCATTTTTAAAATGATTCGCTGACAAAGTAAAGTGCTCCACGTAAACCCCCCCCCCCCCCCACCCCCTGGACTTAAGTGAAGATCGACCACATCAGATGCTTTGTGCGATGCCATGTCACTTGCGCATGTTAAAACAAAAACACAGTCCCACAAGTTGAAAAATTACGGGAATCAACATGTATATAAGGGGTAAGTAATTTAAAGAGATAGCGCTATCCTGAAAAGGAAGCTTTATCTTTCTAGTTACATTCGCGCACACGCACACACACAAATGCGCACAAACGTGCCCACACATATGTGTGCACCACGTGGTGTGTTCATACACCGCCACGTAGCGTGTTCATACATCACCATTTGGTGACACCATTTTCTCCCATGCCACGTCATCTGCCAAGTGAGCATGCCGTAAAATTTGATTTTTTTATTCTTTCAAATTCAAATAAATCCTAATAAATTCATAGACTCAAAAAATTATAGAAATATCCTTAAAAATCAGAAAATTCATATCTTTCAAAATATAACTCCAAAATTAATCCAAATTTGTTTTTTGGATAATAAATTAACTTATCAATCATTCTAAAAAATCAAATTATTTACATAACAAGATAATACATTTTTATTTAAAAAATATACTCATTTTTCTTAGAAATTAAAACTTAGAAAAATAAATGAGCATATTAAGAGTATTTTCACTTATTATTTAACATTAAAACCCAATTATAATCTCAAATATAGATGAGAATAATATAGTCTAAAATATATTCCTAAAAATGTATAACTATCCCTTAAATAATGGATTTCGATATTATAACTTAAAATTGCATGAAATGATAGATATTCACTCAAAGTATGATAACATGCATAAAAATGGAATGCCATAATTTACATTAATAATCGTTTAAGTGCATGTTAAAATTGCCTGTTATCAATTTCTTAGTCGTAGACAAAAAAAAGACCAAGGAGCTTAGTGAAGCCCTGATCATCTTACGATGACCATTCCTGGCTACCGTGAAAGCCATCAGCGACTGGGAGAAAGGAGAAGTAATTCTAAGGTGGGAGAGCATATGGTAAAGGTTGACATCAACAAGTTAATGAAATACCCTTCAAGAGCTTCCAAGGAATTCGGTGTCATCGACCTTTGTGATGACAAGGATATCAACGCCTACAAAGAAGAAGTGATGACGATCAAGGAGGAAGCTAATTTTGAGGAGCTACCACTGGACAAACGTCCATCGGAGCTCAATACTCTACCCTCTAGACTCAAGTACTCTTTTCTTGATACAGAACAACCAAACCGGTGATCATTTTGTCCTAGCTTGATCAGGAGCAGGAGGAACGACTACTTAAAGTATATTGCGACGGAATGAACAAGAAATTAGTTGGACCTTGGTGGACTTAAGGGGATTGGACCCCTCATGATGCACTCATTGCATCTTCTTAGAAGATGAGTCCAGACCGGTGAAGGAGGGCCAGAGAAGACTAAACCTAAAGGTATGGGAGGCGGTAAAAGAAGAAATCCTTAAATGGCTAAACGCAGAGATCATCGACCCTATATTTGATAGGTAGTGGGTTAGTCCAGCGCATGATGTTCCCAAGAATGCTAAAGTAACGATCACTATGAATGAGAAAGGCGGGGAGATCCAAACACGCCTTCTAACAAAAGGGCGAGTCAGCATCGACTATCGAAAATTGAACTCCATGACAAACAAGGATCATTTTCCTTTACCGTTCATCAAGCAGATCCTGTACCATTTGGGATGACAAAGTTACTTCTACTTCTTGGATGGATACTCGGGCAACAATCAGATTGCGATTCATCTAGATGATCAAGAAAAGATGACGTTTACATGTCCCTTTGCCATGTTTTCTTTTTAGACGGATGCCATTAACACTATGTAATGCCCCCTAGACATTCCAATGATGTATGACGACAATCTTCTCTAACTTCCTCTGCGTCAGTCTCAAAGTCTTCATGGAGGATTTCTCCATCTTTCAAAACAACCTTGACAGCTGTCTGGCTCACCTGAATAAGATCCTTGAGGTATGTGTCAAGAAACAACTAAAATTGATTTGGGAGAAATCCCACTTTATGGTGTGAGTGGGAGTAGTGCTCAAGCATCTCGTCGCACGCAAACAGCTAGAAGTGGATAAGGACAATATAGAGGTCATCCAAAACCTCCCTCTCTGACAACATGCATATTTAACTTGAATTGCTATGATATTAAACCGATATTAAGCATTATTTTATGCAATTATGATGCATGTATTCATAGTTTTATGAATTTTCTCTATTCGCATGCCCAGTTTTATAAAGTCCATATTTTTGTATTATTTAGTGTTAATTATGTGTTTTATTATTGTTTGACCTTTTGCAAGGTCAAATAGCTTGCATTAACTACTTTCCTTGATTTTATTTTGACTTTAGGGGATGATTAAAAGAAGAAATTAGAAGAAGAGAATGATGGATTAATCAAAGTCAACTTTGAAGGGTTGACTTAATAGTATTTTGAATTCATCATTTATTCTTGCTGAAATTTATATTTCAGGTGGCACAGGATTAAAGATAAATAAATTTGTGATCCAATGAAGAAAATTTGAGGCAAAAAGGAGTTCTAGAAATGAAGTTATGAATTTCTAAAGTTAATAGATTTTTCTCGATTTTATCTTTTTAATTTTCAAGTATTTTTTGGAACTTTAAAAGTTAAAAAAATCGCAAACATTGCTTTATGTGCTGGACCCATGTGGAGCTGACATGGCACGACGTGGACAAGTGGCGGCACCATGGGAGCCAACACGGACCCATACGAACCCACGTGGGCGCCTACGTGGCACGATGGATTAATCAAGCTAAGTGTGTTTGGACCCACGGGTATAGTGGGCCCAAGCGTCAGATAAGGAGGGGGCGTACTAAGGCCCAGCGGGCGACGCAAAGGGCTTTAGCCCTTCCATCTTATATATCTGCATTTTTCGCCTTATTTCCTCTGTGTGGGAATAATGATTTCCTTACTTTTTGTAGGCGACGTGGTGAAGCATGGTGAGTCAGATCAAATCGTGCGAATCGATGCGCGTCGATCCCATGAACTTTGGTACATCAGAACGCGATTTAAACTGTGTGCGTAATTCAGAGCTGTAGATCACGTAAGTGAAATCCGACTGTTGCGATTTAATCGCATACCAAGAAAATCATGAATCGATACGTGGCTGCTCGACGACGCTCTGATGAAGATCAAACGACAAAAATCAATGAGGAAGTGGGCCCACGTCATGGGATCGTGTCCACTTACCGTGCCAGATGTGCCAGCATCGTGGCTACTCAAATGTGCTTCAGCAAATCGGACGGCCCAGATTTTTCGTAATGAATTTCTCTATAAAATGATGTTCTCTCTTCCTAAATGAGAACTTTTGATTGAAGCGTAAGGAAATTAAGCATGTTTGAAGGAAGATCTTAAGTTCTTGGTGATTCTCTTGCATTCTCGACTCAAATGCGCATGGATTGAGGTAAGGTAATCACAAAAATTTGCGTGAAAATGTTTGGATTCGCCCCTTGAACACCAAACGCACGATGAAGAAGCAATCGGATAAATACGCAAGAATCAAAGAAATTTGAAGCTAAATCTTCACGTCAATTGGGTTAGTAGTGTGTTTCCTTTGTAATACTTGAAATTCATATAATTTATATTAGATTGAGATAGGTAATTAGAGATTAGGAATAGTAAATTTTGACATTTTGCCCAAATTTGGTCACGGACTTTAGATGATTTTCAAACAAGGATTTCTCCTTGATCTTAAGTCCAATTGGTTAAAATTAGTTTCATTTGATTCCTTTTTAAATAAGTTGTCCGAAATATCTGATTCGTTGATTTTCACCAATATTTTATCACTCAATTTGTCGTTTGACCGACTGGTGTTCAAAATCAATCTGAATTTGGGCGTTGACTTTTGAGGGCAATTACTCCTAATATACAAGGTGAAATTTGTTAATTTTGGTTTCTGTGGAATCCTCTTGGATCTTTAGCTTTCTATTCATAGGTGATTTGCTAGATTTGGATATCATTTAATAAGTTAATTTAACAATTTTGACCGAGATCTTTATTTCGGGATTTTTCTGTTTATGGATTTCCAATAAATCAGAATAAATCAAATTCTTCTCTAAAAATCACATATTTTATATCACAATTCTCCTCTTTCTTTCTAGTTTCTGAAAATATAATTTTTGTAATATTTTCTCACCTTTTTTGTCTCTGATTTTACAAAAAGTCAAAGTATAGCCAAAGTCAATGCTTTGACCTTGACTTTTGACTTTTTCTTCTTTAAATATCTTTGAAAATTCTTAAAATATGTTCTCTCATATATTTTTACGATTTCCATTGATCAAATAACATATTCATTTCTTAGAAACATTAATTAGACTTAAGTTTGATTAAGTTAACTCTTCAATAAAAGTCAACCTTGCTCTTTGTGGTTTGACCCGATATCTTTGCTGTACTTGATTGGTGATATTTAAATCATCTTGAGTTTGGAATTATAATTTTTGTTTGAACGACAATGGTGTGTTTCAACAACCGGACTACATTGTTCCGTCACTCTCCCGACTATATTATGAGATCTACGGAGTTTTATCGGGCACGTTGGCTTCTACTAGAAGTTCATCAGAAACTTTGCTAAAGTCTCCAAGCTGTTGACCACCCTTCTTTGCAAGGGCAAGGACTTCATCATTGACAAAGAAGGGGAACGCACATTCAAGATGTTGAAGCAAGCACTGATCAAGGCACCGATTTTCCTAAGTCTTAGTTGGGACTTACCTTTCGAGATCATGTGTGATGCTTTGGACTATGCAATGGGAGCGGTCTTGGGGCAGCAGATAGAGAAGAAGCCAATTTTCATATACTATGCAAGCAAGACCCTTGCCGAAGCTTAAATGAATTACACGAGGATAGAGAAGGAGCATTTGGCAGTGGACTACGCATTAGAGAAGTTCTGACCTTACATCTTGGGAAGCAAGATCATCATCTACACTGATCATGTAGCCCTAACAAACTTGCTCTTCAAGAAAGAGGCAAAGCCATGACTGACACGATGGGTGTTTCTTCTTCAAGAGTTCAACTTGGAGATCAAAGACAAGAAGGTGACGGATAAGGAAATGTGCAGTCGTTCAAACAAACGGTAGTCAACCAAAAACTATTTATAATTCCAAATTCACGATATATTCAAAATCAAAAATTAAGTACACCGATTAGATTGGGTAGAATCCACAGAGAGCATGATAGACTTTTATCAAAAGAATTGACTCGCTCAAATTAATTCTAATTAGGGTTTTTATGAAATGAATAGGCTATATAATCGATGGAAATAGTACTAATATATAAGAAATTATGCTTTAAGAATTTTGAAAAAAATATTTGGAGAAGAAAAGTCAAAAGTTAAACTCAAAGCATTGACTTTGACTCAATTTTGACTTTCTGGAAAATGAGAGAAGAAAAGGGTGAGATAATATTATGAAAATTCTATTTTTAGAAATTAGAGAGAAAGAGGAGAATTTTTATCTAAACATTATCATTTTTTGAGAACAATTTGATTGACTGTCATTTTTCTAAAATCAATGGACAGAAAATCACCGAAATGCAGGTTTTGTTCAAAATCCTTAAATTGACTCATCAAATGATATCAAAATTAAGCAAACCACCTACATATAGAAATTGTAAAATTAGAGGATTCCAAATAAACCAAAATTAAAAAACTTTACCTTCTATATCTAAAGTAATAGCCCTCGAAAGTCAACCCCCAAATTCAGATTGATTTTGAACATTAGTTGGTCAAAAGACAAATTGAGGTGCCAAGCCTTGATGAAAATTTGTGAATCAGATATCCACGAAAATATGATTGAACAAGATATCTAGTGAAACTAAATTTATTTGAATTGAACAAGATATCACAGAGAAATTTTTGTTCGGAAACTAGCAAAAATCCGTAAAAAAATTTGGGCGAAAATGAAGAAATTCTGATTCTTAAAATCCAATTACTTATCTAAATATAATCTAAACTATCTACAAAGTGAGGATTACAAAGTTATCACACTACTTACCCGATTGACGGGAAGATTGAGCCTCAAATTGCTTTGATGACTGTTAATTTCTTCCATTCCTTCTCCGACATAATTTCAGCATTCAAGGGGCAATTACCAAAAGGTTTCTCGCAATGTGCATGATTTACTTGCCTCAATCCATGGTGATTGAGTCTCGAATGCAAGAGAATCACAAAGAACTTGAGATCTTCCTCCAAAAATGCTCAATTTAACACTTAATTAAGAGTTACATTTCCATAAGAGAGAACATCAATTTATAGAAGAAATTCTCTATTTAAATCCGGGCCGTCTGTTTCGCTTAAAGAGCTTGGACGGCTCAGATGATGCCACGTAATGTGCAACAAGTAGACCACGATCCCCACGATGCGAGCTCCATTATTCCTTAATTTGTCGTTTGATCTTCATCGAAGTGTCTACATGTCACCTCGTGTCACGCTTGTTAAGTCCAAATAAACTTGATTGATTGTGTCGTTGTGCTTTTATTCAGACTTAATGAATAAAAGTGTATATAAAAGAATTTTCCCTTTAAAATCCTAACTATCTAAAGAAGTGGCTCAATAAAGGGGTCGAACCGAGGGAGGCTATGGCAAAGTTTACTTATCCATTTTTTCTATTTAATTCAGCACTTTTTCTCAACCAACTAACTTCAACGGTAATAGAAAAAGTTTTCAGTATTCAATTGCAAAGTCAACGTGTTTAGTTAAAATACTAGAAAATTATCACTAAAGTCAACTTAGTTTGATCTCATAGTGAATATTTTCAATTTCACCGTAATCTCTATTACTGTAATTTCTGATTATTAGGCTAAAGAAAAGGAGACTTTGTTGAGAAAGTTCAATTTCTCAATAAAGATATTAAAGAGAAATTAATAATTTCTTTTCTTTAAGAGTTTCCTTTTATTCAGGTCTAGAATTTAATTTCACTTTTAATCTCCTATATTCTATTTTATCCTTCTTATTCTTTTAAATTTCTGTCATTGTCTTTTTCTGATTTAACAATCTATTTCTCTCTTGCTATCGCTAATGAATCTAGAGTCTGACTGATTTTAAATCTATAGAAATGAAATCAGATCTAATTTGACTGAAAGAGAGCAATCACTTGAGTTTTCTAAGTAAATTCAAATACAAAAGAGGATTAATAGACTAGAAATTTTTTTCTTTAATTTTCTTTTCATTTTCTACCAAAAAAAAGAAAATGATAGCACTAACAGAGTTAAAGAATTAACAATCTAAAACTTAAAATTTAACTTGAATCAAACTTTAAAGGTACTAACAATGAATTATAAATGCAGTAAGAATCAACTTCAAACAACAAATCTACTGAAGAAATGATTTGATTCAAGAGAAAAGAAAAGAAAGCAAAATAAATGTCTAAACCCTAAACCGATTCTTACCAACCTCTTTGCAGTGTCGAATCGAAGTCATCAACTCGACGATGCTAATCAAGGTCTTCAGCAATCTTTGTTACAGATCTTCTCCTCGCTGTGTCCTCTAGGCCAAATTTCATTGGGCGGGAAATTAAGAACACCCCGAAAAAATGAACCTCCCTCTCTCGTAATGCTTTCTGAATTCGCGATGCAAGTGTTTGCGAAATTAGTATGCTCTTGATGTGTGTTGCTTTGCATGCGCCACCGTGCACCATGCCCCTATTGCTCGCCTTCATCTTATGGTCTCCCTGATTGGTTGAAGACCACTCGTGTGTTTAAGTCACACACGCTTCAGGTGAGTTGAGACGTGGTATTGTATTCATCGCTTTGTATGCATCTTCACACTCACATTTCTTATTGGTCCCCGCTTATTTACCTGCATATCCTGTCCAAAACGCTTCCCACGCTCATCAGTGACAACCGGCCCATTAAGGGCATTAGTGAAATAAACTAATATTAAAGAAACATAGTGAAAATGACTACCATATTGAAAAGATGAGTCTTTCATATATGAGCAGAGGTTTGATTTATTACTGTTTATCATTGAAGACAATCTCTTCTATATAATTCTTGCGATTAAGCCTTTAACAATCTCTTAATGGCCCTAATTGTTTCTAATTATCTTTTCCATTTCATATAGAAATGGAATTATTTATTTTGGGCATAACATCATGATAACATGCAAGAATGATGGTTGGTTATTATATTTAAAGGCAAAAATTGCAGCAAGAATGACTGGCTTAGATGCATAATTTTGCTTGTTATCAATGCCATCATTAGCCAAGTGCTAGATTAACTTGTAGCCGTTAGATCTCACTAAAGAGATCAATGGCTATGAGTATGTCACATGCTTTGATCGCGATTTTGTGGGCTGAGTTCTACTAGATGAACGTGAACCTGTTTGCACGCTTTAATCCCACGCTTCATGAGTAGCCACATCACTTGCAAAATAGAGACATTAGTCCCACACAAAAAGAATTTAGGGAGTTTATCACCGATATAAGGGGGAACACCCTTAGCAGTTTGTGCCGCCTGCTAGGCCTATGACACCCCGCGTATCACTCTACCCGATACTCAGGCCCACTATACCCATGGGCCAAATCCGCTTAGCCCACTTAGTCATTGAGCCACCTAGACACTCGCGTGGGCCTCTGCCAGCCCAATTGGCTGGCTCGTGCGCTTACATTTGTCCGCATTGCCATTTCAGCACTGCGCGGTTAATCTTCAAAACTTCATAACTTCATTTCTAGAACTCCTTTTGGCATGAAATTTTCTGCATTGGATCAAGAACCTGATCCTCTTTAAATCTATACCTTGAAATAAAACATTAGATAGAAAATAAAATTATGAGTGAATTGATTCCCAGTTGACTTTCTAGAGTCAACTAGGTTAATTCCCTGTTTAACTCTTAACTTTTTTTCCTTCATTTCTTCCTCTTTTTAAACCTTCATGCAATCACTTAAATCCTGAAATTTTTAAAACCAAAAAATTTTGAGATCAAATATAAGTGGTTTGACCCTTGAAAGGGTCAAATACACTTAAAACACATAAGAATGCTCAATTGATGAAAAATATGGAATTAAGTGATTTGGCCTTAAATTGAAGAAAATTTCATTTTAAGATAATAACATGCATCATATAGAATGAAATTAAGCATTAATACAATTAAGTATGATGAAAATACAAGTTAAATATGCATGTTATCAAAAGGGCAGCAAAAACTCGGTGGCAAATCACTTATCGCATCTCCACATTAAGGGTGTTAGAGACATCGGTGACACATTTTCCTGATGAGCATCTCCTTTCCATCTTGAGCCACTTTCCCTTGTTTGTGCACATCATCAACTTCATGCGGACTAGATCAATCTTGGAGCATTGGAATCGACATCAAAAAGATAAGTTCTTTCATGAGCTCAAGTCCTAATTTTGGGAAGGACCACTTCTATTTCATCTCGGATACGAAGAGATCATTCGATGATGCATCCGAAAGGAGGAGAAAGGAGAAATCTTAGTGATGTGTCTCTCATCAGTGCACGGAGGAAATTTTTTCGTGCGAAAGATCGCGGAGAAGATCCTACAGAGCCGCTTCTACTAGCCTACCATCTTCAAGGACGCCCACCGTTTATATACGGAGTGCCGACAATGTCAAGCAGCATTAAACATCTCCAAGTGAGATGATATGTCAATGCAACCTATCCTTGAAGTGGAGATCTTTGATCTATGGGAGATTTACTTCATGGGACATTTTCCACCTTCAAATGGGAAAGAGTACATTTTGGTGGCAGCGGATTACGTGTCCAAGTGGGCCGAGGTAATCCTTACAAGAAAAAATAGCCATCTGGGAGATGCTCAGATTTGTTATAAGGTGCATCTTTGCCCAATATCTCTGTCAGAGGGCCATCATCAATGATGGAGCCTCACACTTCAATAATACACACTTTCATACATTTTTGAAGAAGTATGGAGTACACCATGGCGTCACCACACCATACCATCCCCAAGCGAATAGGCAAGTCGAGGTTAGAAACACAGAAGGCAAGAACATATTCGACCAGATGGGAAGGATTGGGTGCACAAGCTTCCTAATGCACTATGGGCGTACCGGATGGCTTACAAGATACCCATCAGGATGTCTCCTTTCTCGCTCTTCTTCAAGAAACCATGTCACCTTCCAGTTGAGCTTGAGCATCGAGCATATTAGGCTATAAAAAAGCTCAACTTATCTCTAGACAAAGCAAGGAGACATTGACTTCTACAACTTCAAGACTTACAAGAGCTAAGGCACGATGCGTATGAGAACGTAAAGATCTACAAAGAGAAGATAAAGGCCTTTCATGACCGACAACTTATAATAAAAACCCTTCAAGTCAATGATAAGATCTGGTTCTACAATTCCCACCTTAAGATCTTTCATAAGAAGCTGCAGTGGTGATGGGACAGTCCTTACATGGCTCTAGAGTTGTTTAAGGGTGGATAAGTGACGAGACGATTTATGCGGTCGTGGAAAACACACAAATGTCGGTCAACCAAAATTTTGAATTCCAAAACCACAACAACAAAAATATGAAGTCAAGGTTTAATTGGGTATATTAAAAAATGAAAGTGATATTTTATTAATAGAAATGATACCAATATATGCGAAAAAATATTTTAAGAATTTAGAAAATGATTTGACAAAGAAAACTCAAAAGTCAAGGTCAAAGCATTGAATTGACCAGATGTTGACTTTCTGAAAAAATCAGAGAAGAAAAACGTGAGAAAATATTACGAAAATTATATATTCCGAAACTAGAGAGAAAATGGAAATTTTTCATATATAATTTGTGAATTTTTGAGAAGAATTGGATTTATTATGATTTATTGAAAATCAAAGATCACAAAAATTCAGAAATGAAGACTTCGGTTTAAATCATCAAATTGAATAACCAAATGACATCCAAATCAAGTGATTCACATATGAATAGAAAGCAAACTACCAAAGAATTCCAAAAATATTTAAGTTCTCAAATTTCACCTTGTATTTTGAGAGTTATTGCCCCCGCAAGTTAATGCCCAAATTCATATTTAAAATGAACAGTTGATGGTAAAACGTTAAATTGAAGGGAAAAACAGTGATAAAATTATAGGAATTTGGGAAAGCCGATGAAACAAGGAATCCAATGAAACCAAAATCAAACAATTTTTGGCAAAACGAAGAATAATTTGATTTCTAAAATGAAATTGACTACCTAAATCTTATCTAAATTGCAATTGTTGCAAGGGATACGATTGAATCACACTATTAACACAATTGACTTGAAGATTAGGCTTCAAATTGCATCAATTGAATTGTATTTGCTCAGCTCCTTCTTTGACGTGCGTTCGACGTTCAAGGGGAGATTTCAATCATTTCTTGCAATGATTTGTGATTAATCCTACCTCAATATGATTGCAAATGAGTCTAGAATGCAGGGATGGGTCACAAAGAACATAAGATTTTTCACCAAAATTGCTTAATCTCTTCACAATTCAATCAAAAGTTAAGTTTGCAAAGGGAGAGAACATCTATTTATAGAGAAATTCGGGCGAAAAATTTGGTCCATCTGATTCGCTTATGAAATTTTGGCCGTTCGATCACGCAAAATCGGTTGCATCATGGCCCACGACACGGATTCGACTCCGTGTGATTTCAGTCGTCCGATCGTGCGAAATTGGTGGGATTGTGGCCCATGACACGGATTCCACTCCGTATGATTTCAGCCGTTCGATCGGGAAAAATCGGTGAGATTGTGGCCCATGATGTGGATTCCACTCTGCGTGATTTCAGTCGTCCGATCTTCATTGAAGAATCCTAATGAAGCCATGTGTCTCTCCACGATTTGTTCATGCCACGTAGGCACCACATAGGCATCCACGTGGGCTCGCGTGGCCCCGCCACATGTCCGCGTCGTGCCACATCAGCTCCGCGGGTCCCGTGCGATTAAATAACACCTTGTTATTTTTTTACTGAAATAAATCCCAAAAAATTAAAATAAAAAAATTTCTAAAAAATTAAGAAGTTTATATCTTCATTTATATAACTCCTTTTTAACTCAAATTTTCTCCATTGGATTACAAATTTCTTCATCTTTAATGTCATGCCACCTAAAAATATAAATTCAAACAAGAAAATAGGGTGAATTCAAAAGAATCTTAAATAATCCCTTAAAGATTCTATTTTATATCATCCCATCATTCTCTTCTTAAAATTAATTTTTTTAATCATTTACTAAAGTCAAAATAACTGAAGAAAAGTGAGTAATTTCTAATCATTTAACCTTGCAAAAGATTAAACATCAATAAAACTCATAATTAACCCTAAATAATGTAAAAATATGGACTTCAATAAAATGGCATACCAATGGAGAAAACTCATAACACTATGGTAACATGTACCATAATTACATAAGATATGAAGGAATATTAGTTAGATATGATAAGAATTTGAGTTAAATACGTATGTTATCACACCTACAAACTTAAATCATTGCTAGTCCCTTAGCAATGGAAACATAAAGAATGTGTAATAGGACTAACAAATGACCTTCAAAAGACCATGGGTTAAGCATTGATAGAATCTGAAATGAACATTCAACCTTAAATGATGTCAAGAAGAAAAGTGATGCACTAGAAACTTAGGGTCACGACATTCCTTCGGCGAACACTTTAATCCACCAAATGAACTAAGAATTCCTCTTTTTATACATACTAATAAAGATATAGATAATTTAGAAAAATAATTCACCTTACCAAATCAATTGTCAATTCCTCCTTGCACTATGGACATGAATGATAAAGACACAAGAAGTAAAAACAAGCATCATCCTTTTCATACATAGTGGCTATAAAATAGAATCGACTAAAACACATGGGAGACAGCTTACCATTCTAGTTCTACTTTATTTTCTTTTTCTTTCATCCTAATTCTACTTAGATTTTATTTATTTATAATCTATATATCCTAATTCTACTTGCTGCAAGCCTTTTTAAAGAAAGAGATTAAATAATGTAGAATTGAAATTTTGAAGACTTTTTATGCAACTTATTGAAAACAATATTAACTCATTTCATGGTGCTCATCCTACCTTTGTGTTGTCCTTAGTAGACATGCAGCTTATTCCCCCAAAGAGGTTTTGGTAGCTCTATAGATCAGGGAGCTTCACTGTGTCAATAATATTAGTGCCAAGAAAAAGATGATACAAGCTATGACTTGCTATGGAGAGCGCAAGGATGTGCGTGCAAAGAGTTATTAAATTAAGATTTAGAAAGAAGAATGATTGGATGCGAAGTAAAAAATTTTTAAAAAATCATACTATGAGCTTAAGTAGATTCTTAGATTAGACTTTATGGTTCCCCAAAGGAATACCTAGATTCATAATTTCATCGACTCTACAACCTCCTCAACATAACACTTAAGGTTGCTCTTCCCATGGCTTTCTAAACAATTGAAGGTGTTCAAGTACTCTATATTTTTAATATTTCATGTGGTTTTGTAAAGATTATGTTCTGCTCACATGGTTTAAAATCAGATCATGCATAGAATATCAAATGAAAGAATTCAAAAATTTTAAAAATTTTAAGTTTTCTAGAAAACTCTCCCCCATACTCATTCCTTTTATTGTCCTCAATAAAAATCAGCATGCTCATGGAAAAGAGATGGCAATCATGATGCATGGCATGCAAAATAGGAAATGAGACGAAGGGGCTAAAAGAAAAACTTAGCGAGTATTTGCATTGGTTGCATTCTTCTCTTCATTTGTGGAGTTCTTTTAGAGATCAATTTCCTTCTTTTGTTGTTCTTTCCTCATTAGCGTCTAAGGAGCCTTAATAAAAATCAAACATCAAAGCAAATAGAAAACATAAAAATAAAAGTAAATGCAAAAACCAAAATAAGGTTGGGTTGCCTCCCAACAAGCACTAAGTTTTATGTCTTCAGCCAGACTCAACTCACTCTAGCGGCTAATTAGTGGCTGATATCTCAAGAAGTTGCAGCTCTTAATCAGGGAGAAGTGGTGGTCCTTCTTTACCAATGTATGGTTTCAATCTATACCCATTTACCTTAAAGGCATTTTTGGTCTTAGGATCTAAAATCAAGACCGATCCATTATCAAACACTTCAAGGATCTCATATGGGCCATCTCACCTAGAGCACAACTTCCCTGGAAAGAGTTTAAGACAGGAATTATAAAGCCATACCTTGTCTTGAACATGAATAGTTTTCCTATTAATATGCTTGTCATGAAAGGCTTTGTTTTTGGCCTTATAAATCTCGGCATTTTGATACAACTCATTCCGTAATTCTTGGAGCTCTTGAAGTTGTAGAAGTTTTTCTTTGCTGACTTGATCAAGAGAGAGATTGAGCTTTTTAATAGCCCAATAAGCCCTATGCCCTAACTTGACGAGGAGATGGCAAGGTTTGCCATATATGGGCCTAAATGGAGACATCCTGATGGGTGTATGGAATGCAGTGCGGTAGGCCCACAGAGCATCGAGTAGCTTTGCTTCTCAATCTCTTTCATCCGTGCGAATTATCTTCTTTAATATGTTCTTGACTTCTCTATTGCTGACTTTTACTTGACCATTTGCTTGGGGGTAATACGGGATTGTGACGCGATGGTGAACTCCATATTTCCTAACTTAAGTCCTAAAATGAGAATTAGTAAAATGAGATCCTCCATAATTAATAATCGCTCTAAGACAACCAAATCGGGAAAATATATTTTTAACAATAAACTTATTAACAACTAGATGATCATTTATCCTTGTCAGTATTTGCTTGACCCATTTGGACACCTAATCCACTGCTACAAGAATGTCCTCTTTTCCCTCAGACGGTGGAAATGTTCCCATAAATTCAATCCCCCAAAGATTAAAAATCTCTACCTCAAGGATGGTTTGCAAAGGCATTTCATCTCGCTTTGAGATGTTTAATGCGGATTGACACTTCAGACATTCCTTGCAATACTTGATTGTATCCTTGACTAGAGTTGGCCAATCGAAACCTTTGTAGCACCTTTGCTCTAGTCTTTCTTGACGCAAAATGTCCTCCACATAAGGACAAGTGACACATCGATACAATATGCGCTTGCTCCTCCTCCGGATTGCATCGCCAAATAATCTGATCAACCCCTACATGGAACAATTGGGGCTCTTCCCAAAAATAATATCAAATATCATGGGAGAATTTTTTCTTTTAATGCATGTTCAGATACTCAGGGACAAATTTTGTGACTAAGTAATTTATAATATGCGCAAACCGAGGCACCTTAGTCACAACGGCGAAAAGCTGTCCGTCGGGGAATGTGTCACTAATCTCAGCTGAAGATGTAGTATGATGTCGAGAAAGGTGATCAGCCACTGAGTTCTCACTTCCCTTCTTGTCTTTAACCTCCAAATTGAATTCTTGAAGAAGGAGAACCCATCAAATTAGTCACAGTTTATCCTCCTTCTTGGACAACAAGTATATTAAAGCGGCATCATCCGTGTACACAATAATGCGGAACCGCACGAGTGCCTGCGTGGCACTGATGTGACGTATACATATATTTAATTTTATTACATATGGTTATAGTACATATAAGCCATCCATAGAGGAATTTTCTAACCGCATAATACGCCTCACCATATATACTCGATTGTTCTCCGTCTTTTTCTCTGTGTGGGACAAAGTTCCCTTCATTTTCTTTGATTGCAGGACATGTGGCATGATGTGGCGTGTCGGATGGAAATCGCGATGAAAATTGCACGTCGATGCGGTGGACGCGAGGTCCACCCGATCAAGGATCAAACACGTGACTAAATTTAGACTTAAGTGAAACCATCCGGACCGTCCATCAAGGGAGTTATAACGGTTCACATTCAATGCATCTGATGGATCTTTGATTAAATCAGGATCGCCCGATCAAGATCTGACGCACGAGATCAAACGATGCGTTTCTTCGCACACAATATGTTAACTCATCTCAACCTTTGATAGTTGATCATACGGATGCGATATAATTGCACCGTTTTGATCAATTAAAGCTTCATCGCGACCGTTGATCAAGTGGCGTCTCTTCATCGGACGGTTACGCCCTATTTCACCTTTAAATACACTATTCTTCGCGACGGAAGAACGTGCCCTTGAATCTTCAAGAAATTTGCAATGTCCAGATACCAATTTGAGTGTCCTTTGATTTCATTGCGTTATTGATGCATTTCTGCATCCGAGGAGCACTTGAAATCGGAATTTGATCGAGAGAGAGAAGAGAAATCACATCTTGAACTTCAATTTCGTCTTCGAAAATGCGGAATGAAAAGCCATGCATCTGGCGATTAATTGGATCATTTCAAAGGGTACTTTGGGTTAGATGGCGCATTTTCATTTTAATCTTTCATCATTTAGTGTTAATTTTATATTTTGAATCGTAGATTAAGTTTAATTTAAGTTTAATTTCGATTTTAATCCATTTTGCGATAGGAATTTCTACCCACTTTCAAACTTTGATTACTCAGCGAATTCTCATCCAAATCACTTGATTTTTGATTCCATGGATTTGCAATTGATTATCTTTCTGAATATAATAAAACACCCAATTTCTAATCTCAATTCGTCGTTCGATTTGACCGAATTTTAAAGATATATCTTAAATTTCCCTAATTCTCTGTTGATTTGACCCTTATTTACCAGTATACCCTTTAATTAAATCGATTAATCATAATTGGGTAAGTTGAGGACTTTGTTTTGACACCAAATCGTGTGCATACAACGACCATACAAAATAGTCTCGTCAGCCACCAGCTTGATCAACTCGAGGGCTTCATCCTCATATTTTCTCATAAATGTGCCTCCACTAGCGGCATCAACCAAATATTGATCAAGCGCACCTAAGCCATCATAAAAAATCTGGGTAATCTCATGCTTCGGTATACCATGATGCAACATTGTCTCAAAAGATCTCTAAGTCTCTCCCATGCCTCATAGAAAACCTCACCCGGCCCTATTGAGAATTCGCCTATGGCTCTTCTCCCAACACTAGTCTTACCTATCGAGTAGTACTTACACAAAAATTCATCTTTCGTATCTCTCCATGAATCAAACTCGCGGGCCAAGGTGAAAAACCGCTCCTTTGCCCTTTCCTTAAGCGTGAAGGGGAAGAAGCGCATTTTGGCCGTCTTGGAGGGGACATTTTGGAACTGATTGAATTCGCACACCTGGTTGAATTTGTCCACATGTCGATACGGATCCTTCGATGGCAGTCCATGAAAAGTGGGTAAAAGATCAAGAATATATGAGTCAATTTTAAAATTCACACCTCGTTGCAAAGGGGCATTGACTCGCATAGTTTGCCTTTGGACGACCAATCTCGCGTAATCACTAAGGCGTCGTCTCCCTATCTTGGTGGGAAGTGGGGCGTCTATCGGTTCTCCTCGCCTCGGTGTGGTGAGAGATAGCATAGGATCACTAGAAGCCTCTGATAGAGCTATAGAAGGTGCGGATGTGTTGAATAGGTTGTCATACAAGGGATTATTCCTTGTATGCCTCGTGGATCTCTGATTCTGGTAACCTTGTCGTCCTCCTTGGTTCGTTGGATTTCTATTCATAGCTATTTCAAAAAGATCACAGAAAAACAAATATATATATATATATATATATATATATATATATATATATATATATATAAGAAAGTGAGAAAAGGTTTAGACTCTAAATGTGATGTTCCAAATGAAAATGCTTCACTCTACTCAACCAAAAGATAGATCAAGCTACACACTATCAAAAATCACACCACTAAAACTAATAACACTAATAAACCTATAGTAACATAGAATGTATCTGATATATATCAATGTCCTAACCTCAACTAAGTGAAAAACACAAAATAGGCTACAAAATTGCACCAAAAATGTCAAATAAGGGAAAAATGGTAATCTTCCCTCGATATAACTTTTTCCACTAATGAGATGGTCTTATTATTTCTCTGCAGGTCAGTAAAATACAGAATACAAAAACCTAAATATGACCTCGAATTCGAATACATAATCAATTACGTGTGCTTCCTGTCAACGTCGCCATTTTGACAAGGCGATTTATGCGGTCGTTGAAAACACACAAACGTGAGTCAACCAAAATTTTTAATTTTGAACTCACAATAACAAAAATATGAAATCAAGTATAGTGTACAAATAGGGTCAATCCACAGAGAACACGATTGACTTTGATCAAAGGGTTGACTAGTCAAACTTAGGTTTAATTGGGTATATTAAGAAATAAAAGTAATATTTTATTAATAGAAATGATATAAATATATGAGATAAGATATTTTAAGAATTTAGAAAATGATTTGACAAAGAAAAGTCAAAAGTCAAGGTCAGAGCATTGACTGTGACTAGACGTTGACTTTCTGAAAAAAATTAGAGAAGAAAAAGGTGAGAAAATATTACAAAAATTATATATTCAGAAACTAGAGAGAAGATGAAAATCTTTGATATATAATTCGTGATTTTTCAAGAAGAGTTGGATTTATTATGATTTATTCAAAATCCAAGATTAGAAAAATCCCGAAATGAACACTTCGCTTTAAGTCATCAAATTGACAGACCAAATGATATAAAAATCAAGTCATTCACATATGAATAGAAATTTAACAACCAGAGGATTCCAAAAAGATCAAAATTATCAAATTTCACTGTGTATTTGAGAGTTATTCCTCCCCCAATTCAATGCCAAAATTCAGATTGAAAATGAATAGTCGATGGTAAAACGTTAAATTGAAGGGACAAACGATGATGAAATTTTATGAATTAGGTACCCACAAAAAGCTGATGAAACAAGGAATCCAATGAACTAAAATCAAATGATTTGGACTTAATATCAGGGAGAAATCTATGTTTCAAAATGAGAAAAATTTTGCACCCAAATTTGGGCGCGATGAAGAACAATTCGATTTCTAAAATGAAATTGACTATCTAAATCTAATCTAAACTGAAATTATTGCAAGGGATACGATTGAATCACACTACTAACTCGATTTATATGAAGATTAGGCTTCAAATCACGTCAATTGAAGTGTATTTGCTCGGTTACTTCTTCAGCATGTGTTTGGGATTCAAGGGGAGATTTCAATCAATTCTTGTAATGATTTGTGATCAATCCTGCCTCGATATGATCACAATGGAGTCTAGAATGCGGGGAGATCCCGAAGAACTTGAGATTTTGCTCCAAAATTGCTTAATCTTGATTTATATAACTCTTTTTAACTCAAATTTTCTCCATTAGATTACAAATTTCTTCATCTTTAATGTCATGCCACCAAAAAATATAAATTGAAACAAGAAAATAAGATGAATTCAAAATAATCTTGAATAATCCCTTAAAAATTCTATTTTATATCATCTCATCATTCTCTTCTTGAAATTAATTCTTTTAATCATGTTCTAAAATTAAAATAACTCAAGGAAAGTGATTAATTTCTAATCATTTAACCTTGCAAAAGATTAAACATCAATAAAGCACATAATTAACCCTAAATAATGCAAAAATATAGACTTTAGTAAAATGGCATACCAATGGAGAAAATTCATAAAACTATGATGACATGCATCATAATTACATAAGATAAGGATGAATATTAGTTAAATATGATAAGAATTTGAGTTAAATATGCATGTTATCAATTAGTACTCATCTCCAACATCAAATCTGGCAAACAACTCAAGGTAAACTGTCATCCTCTCAAGCCTTACTTGACATAAGAGCCACCCACACCAGTAGATACAGTGAATCTGCATCTTCCTGAGGTGCACGAGGACGTGACGTCAGTATCGCCCTTGTCCCATCGGTAGTCATGCGCTTCATTAGATTTTCGTCTAGCGGAAGGCGTTAAACTTAGCGTTTCTTGTGAGGAACCCCAAGAATATCTCAATTTTTATTAATTTTTCTTTTTTTAATTTTTAATTTTATTTTTTTAGCTATCAAAGAAGAACTACGCGATGGAGAGGGCGCCTGAGAGAAAAATCCCGTGAACGAGTATAAAATACATCAATGAGTTTTTTTAAACCCTTCCCTTCTCACCACATTTTTGTATATTTTTCATGACATGCTTGGTATTTTTGCTATATTTTACATGAGCATGAAGATTTCATTAAAGGCAATGAAAATTTTTAGTTCGGTGGTGAGGACTTAAAAAATTCTTCTTTCAATTTTTTTTTTAAATTCTACATTCTAAAAACTCCTATTTTTCAAATTTTTACCACTCTACCCCACCTTAAAAGTCTTGACATTTAGAGATCCTATATACTAGAGATGTAGAAATGAGGGCCTTATAGCCTTTATGATTACATTTTGAATAATAAAGCTAAGTGATCTAGAGAAACCATGAGATTATTTTTAGTGGTTGACCTCTTTGGGGTTGGGTATCTAATAGGTACCAAGAAAACATGAGTAATCAGAAGGTTGAAGTAATATGAGATTTAAAATGTAGATTTTTTGATTAATGAAGTTAATATTAAATTCCTATCCCCTACCTTACATCAGCCGAACCTACTTAGTGTGGGAATTCCTCGCTTATGACTTCCACTTTAAAGAGTAAAAATGAGCCATAATTCTTGATGTACCTATCTTTCATTTAGGCATTTAGTTCTATATTTACCTTTGCACTCAACTAGTTACACCATTTGTTTTAGCTGCACTCATGATAATAACACTCTCAAGTGATTCACACATCCATCATATTTCTTTCATATTTCCCTGACATGTACATATTCCTTCACACTACACTTCACATTTGTTGCATACCCTCTTCAAAACCAAAAACTCCTTCACATCCTTATTTCATGTAAATTCTTCTAAAATTTTGAAGTATCTTTTAGAGAAAAAAAAAAAGAGAGAAGAAAAAAAGAAGGAGAAAAAGCAAGAAAAAGAGAGAAATATGAATAAGTGAAAAGAAGGAGAATAAGTTAGGGAAATATCGTCTCTTCTCCCACCTCATCTCTACCAATTCCATCTACCCCTATCATTCATCATCATCCACATCATTTGGAAGTATAATTATCATAAGTGGTATCATCTTTGTTTTTAAAATCTATTTTGTTTACCTATAATTTTGCTTTTAACCACGTCATTCCTTTAGATATAGTGTCTTTTTATTCTTCCAGCCACGTCAAATATAGGAAATCCCTTTGCAAATGCACTCTTCATAGGATGAAGACGAGCTGAGAGAAATTCTATTACACTTGGTTGCCTCCATTTTGAGTGAAAGAGTGATGTATCTATGGAGAGGGTAAGGAGTTACATCTACTAATGAGAGTGTGAGGATCTTTTCATCCTCATATCATCAAACCTTAGATATGCTCACCTCGATTACAATCAAGAATAAGACTTGAGAATTAGCTGATTAGCACTACCCTAATATGCACTAAAGAAGTTAACCTAGAGATGGAATCTAGATCATTATGGCCTACACTATGAGGAAAATTTAGTCATACATTCATAGACTTCACCTTTGTAGTTGTAGGATCAAAGGATGAAAGAACCTTCTAGGGATATTATATAGTAAATTTCTAAGATATTAGCAATTATTCAAGTTGGGGGGTGTGGTACCATGAGAATTATACATAAAAATATATGATTATGAGTGCAAATTAAGGCATAAAATATTCTATTCTAATGCATGTAATCATATTTTTTAGTATTTATCTATCATTATATGAAAATTTATAAAGTCAAAATGTATTAATTTAGGGATAATTATGATAAATTAAAAGAAATATTTTTAAGATTAGATTGTCTCCATTTTTATTTGATATTATAATTAGTTTTTATATACTCATTTATTTTTTTAAGTTTTAAATTCTAAAAGAAATATGTTTTTGAAATAAAAATTTATTCTCATGTTATTTATTAAATTTAAAGTTGATAGATAATTCAATTTGTGATCAATCAAAACAAATTTGGATGAATTTGGAGTTGTATTTTAAAAGTTATGAATTTTTTGGGATTTTTTAGAGTTTTTCTGAATTTTTTATGAATTTAATTTGATTTATTTTGAATTAAAATGAATTAAATAATATTTTATTATTCCGTGCTGAATTGGCAGCAGACATGGCGCAAACAAAATAGCAGCACCACGTGGCATCATATGTGGATGCCACGTGTCACACACGTGTACATGTGCATGTATGTGTGAGTGCACGTGTGTGCATATCAATAATGAGATAACACCGTTTTCAGGATTTTTTCTATCTCATTATGTACACATTACTTATATACTCATGCATTCTCTTTCATTTTTTTCAGGTGGGATTAAGTTTTTTTGTTGTTGTGTGCAAGTGACGTGACACCAGAAGGATGGTCCGATTGTGCGATTTAATCGCGATGGTTGATTATCACCTAAGTGAGGGGGCTACGCAGGGCATTCTGATTCGTCAAAAAATTGTTTTTAAAACAATTTAATGTCAACCGTTCATCTGAGGAGTTATAACGGCTGAGATTAAAACCGCCTAATGGACACATCTAGATGGTTAGATCAAGATCAGATGGCGAGTGTTTCTTGGTGTTTCTCCTTCATGGGCAATGTGACAAAATCTCAGTGGTTCATCTTTGATTGAACGAATGCGATTTAAATGTAACAATTCACATCAAATGCGTTTTATCACATCCGTTTATCAAAGATTAAATGCCGATCCGATGGTTACACCTAAATCTCCCTATAAATTGAGATGTTATTCGATGATTTTAAGCATTCTTGGGTTTTTCAAAATGTCAAACTTTCTAGACACTAAAATTCTTGAATCTCTTACTTTCCTTCACTTCTAGACTTGTTTGTGCCTCCGAGGAGTGTTTGAAAGTGAGATTTTGTTGAGAGAATAGAGAGAAATCGATTATTGAATGCCAACGATCGTCTTCAAATTTGCGGAATGAAAAGCTTTTGACCCGAAGAGAAATTGGATCATTTTAAGCGCTATCTTGGGTTAGAAATGATATTTTTGTCTTAATCTTTCTTCCTATAACATTATATTTCAATTTCGTATCGTAGATTAAGTTAATTTCAATTTTAATTTCAGTTTTATCTCTCTTCGCGATCTGATTTTCTATCTAATTTTTGCTTGTTGATTTCTCTGTGAATCTTGATCAAAATTCTGTGATTTTTTATTCCATAGATTCACCTTCGATTTATCTTTCCAAATCTATCAACATTTTAATTCTTCATGGAGTTGACCCTTATTCACCACTATACTCCTTAATTTATGATTATTTCTTAAAACTGGTGAGTTTGGTAAATTCTTTTACGCTTATCTGTGTGTTTTCAATGACCGCACAGATTCTCTTCGTCAACATGCGGGCTTACATGTCACCATGAGGTGGCATATGCACGTGCCACATGGTGCATGTATGGTGCACACATGATGTGTGTGTAGTGAGTGCGACATGTTGAACACCCTTAATGGGCTTATTTTCTTTGAATTTCATCGCTAGCCTATTTCGTTTTTTGCATTTGCCTTTATTTTTCAAATGTGAGGCTTTGCATTTTTGTTATCGTAGGTGATGTGGCGCAATCTAGAGCTTGCATTTTCAGTTAAGTCAAGGGGGCACATGGTCATCTCTCATTAGGAGGCGATTTAACTCACCTCTTGCGATGAATCTTGGTTGTTGATAACATACTAACTAAACATTAAAATACATGATTATTAATGCAAATTAAGACATAAGACATTCCGTTCTAATGCATAATATCATATTTTTTAGTGTTTATCTATCGTTCTATGAAAAAGTCATTATAATCTCAAAATGTAATAATTTAGTGTTAGTTAGCATGAATTAAAGATAATATTTCATAACCCATCTTTACTTGAGATTATAATTAGTTTTTAAGGTTAAATAATAAGAGAAATCATTCATATACACTCATATATTTTTCTAAATTTTAAAATCTAAACAAAATGAATGTATTTTTGAAATAGAAATTTATTCTCAAGTTATCTATTAAATTTGAATTTTTAAAATGATATCTAATTTAATTTCTAATCTAATGAAAGAAATTTGGATGAATTTGGAGTTATGAATTTTTTAATTTTTAGGGATTTCTTTGGATTTTTCTGAATTTAAAATCTATTTATTTCATTTAAATAACATTTTATTACCGCACATGTGACGTGACAACACGTGTAGTGTCTGGTCACGACCGTCGATCGTCACATAAGGCAAGGGAGTACGTGGTGAAATTCTATTCGCCGCGAATCATTTGAAAAACAATTTAATCTCAGCTATCGATCTGAGGAGTTATAATGGCTGAGACTAAAACTAACGAAACACATTTGGAGCGTCAGATCAAGATCAATGGCGACGGTTTGATGCGTTACTCATAACACACACGCGACGTGGCTTCATCTCGATAGTCCATCTGAAATCTAACGGCCATGACTTAACCGTAAAAATTCGTAATCTTGCATTTCATCAGAGCCCTTAATCAAAGATTAAATGCTCGATTGGACGATTACGCTTAATTTGCCTTATAAATAAAGATGTTCTTTGATTGTAAAGCTTTCCATGGAAATTAGAGTAATCAAACTTTTTAGACACCAAATCCCTTGAATCTCTTGCTTCCAATCGCTTCTAGATCAATTTCCGCATCAATGGAGTGCTTGAAAGTGAGATTTCTTTGAGAGAATAGGAAGAAATCGGCTCTTGAACATCAACGATCATTTTTCGAACTCAGGAATGAAAAGCCATTGATCCAGGAAATAATTGGATCAATTCGAGTGCAATCGTGGGTTAGAGATTGTATTTCATCCTAATCTTCCTTCGTATCACTTTAGATTTTGATTTTGAATCGTAATTTTAGTCAATTTCAATTTCGGTTTTTTACAATTTTTAATTTCAAAAATTTCTCTCTTATTCACTTGATGATTTCTCCGTGAATCTTGATCCAAATTCAATAAGTTTTGATTTCCTGAATTTCAATTCTTCTTTCCAAATATATTAATTTCCCTAATTTGTCACCATGATTTCATAGTTTTTTATTTGCTTTATTTCCAATCATAATTTGCCATCCAATTTGATCGAATTTGTAAACTTCTCAAGAAATTCTCCTAATTCTCTATAATTTCAACCCTAACTCACCATTTTTCAAATTAATTATTGATTAAATCTTAATTCAAGTGACTTTGGTATTTATTTTGACGCCTAGATTTGTGTTTACATTGTCCACACGAGCTTGCTTAGTCAATCCCATAGGAGTATATAAGTCAAATTCGTAAATTTCATAGTTATTGATAACATGCATTTTACATATATAATTCATTATTCTTTGATTGATCTAAGGCATAATTCACATCAATACTATGCATGTTATCATATTTTGACAAAAAAAGATGAATTATTCGTATTTGTGTGAGTTTCAAAATCATAGGTTGTGAATGAAGCTTGATAGGGACAAAGATGAGAAGAAAACAAGTAGTTTTCAAAGAAGAGTTATACCATGAAAAGGAAGACAAAATGAGATCAAAGTGATAAAAAATTCATCTAAAAAGGACTTTTTATGAAAATATATTATTAATTTCAATTTAGAGATTTTCTAGAATTTTTCTTGATTTTTATATACGTTTTCTAAGTTTTCTTGAATTCTTGTAGCCATTTTTGTATTAATTTTGATTTTCTAAATATTTTTCAGGATTTTAAAACCAGAAAATCATTTTTATTTGTTCATGTTGATGTGGCACGATAGGGCAGTGCCACAAAATACACATTTAGTGTCATTGTGGCATAATCAAGAGGGGTATGAATTGCTTAATATTAGTACTAACTGCTAATGCTTTTGATGGGCCTTTAGTTTAAAAGAGAAATATATTGTTGATGTTTTCCAAGTGGGACTTAGCATTTTCTTTTCTCAGGGACATCTGGCTGCTTCCAAGCAACCTGATCGTGTGGAACGGGTTGTCCCTTTTCCTCGATAAGTAGAAGCCTGACATAAGCAGCATGTGGAGCGCTATATCATGAACCATTTGAAGATTGGCCTAGATTCTACTCAAAATACTCTCTTCATCATGGTTGGTAATGTGTGGCCATGTGGCTCACATTGGTACATTTTGTCTTTGATAAAATTCATGTGGCTATTGCTGATCAATCTGCTTCTCACTCTCTCCTTACATGGGAATCATGAGGCGACACATGACCATTTTCACGCATCCCAATTTTGATAAAATTCCATTGAACAATTGGGGATTAATCATGCAATTATAAAGGAAAAATGAACGGCTAAAAATTCTCTAAATTGAAATCATGATATCTCATGACCCAAAAGAGTTTAGAGCTGAAACTTTGTTGGGAATGATTGTCATTACATGACCTTTTTCCTTATAGTGATTAATTTATTTTAAGATAGAAAAACTAGGTTTTGTGAAATTTCTTTTTTTGCTTTTAGTATTGGCTAGCCAAATAAAAAAGTACACTGATTAATTGTATGTCATATACTAAACATAATTTTTTGTGAGTTTTTCTCTTTTATATTTTTTCCTTCTATTAGATGCAAGACACTAAGTCCAAGTGAGACGTACGAGCTCCTTAGGGAGTGATTGATTAGAGATCATCATTAAAGTGAGTTTTGATAGTGGACCTTAATATTAGGAAAATTTTCTTTGAACCTTTTCTATTTTCATCATCTTTTCTATCCACAAAATCATATTTTTATCTCTAAATTACATTTTTACCATCCAATAAAGATTGTCAATCATTGATAAGAGATCGAGGATGTTTGACTAGGTCATCGCATCATTCACACACATCTTGCTTTTATTAATCATTTCTACTTTCTTAATCTAAAAATATAAAAAATAAACCTTCATTTTAATAGTTTAATCATCCTCCCTATGATTCAACCTTGACTCACCATTATTCTAAATTTTAACATCAAATTAAATAGTTGAGAATATTTTTTTATGCATGATTTTATATCTTTAACGACTGTGATTTTTGGCTTATCAATTATTCTCATGCCTCGATCTAATCCTTAGAACATTACCCAGATCCTCGAAGACACCATGAAAGGGGAAGATTAAGGGTGAAAGGAATGATACTAAAAGATAGAAGGTTCGTTGAGAAATTAAGAATGTAAAGGATATCTTGTAGGTTAAGAGAGAAGATAGGTTTGGTCAAGTTGTACCATTAGACAAAACACAATCAACCATCTACAATAGATATAGTTGCATTGGAAGCTGTATGGGGTGAGTGAGAATAACAAGGAAGGGCTTTTAATCATATGGGCAAATTCCCATATGATGGTGGGGGGATCACATCGGTTGAGGAGTCCATGGCGACAGTACTGACGAATCATGGCATAGATGCCAGCGATTCGAGCAGCAACAAGCGCTGAGCTGTGGCCTGGGCATGGCAGCAGTTTGGTTTGACGGGCGGGCACGGCAAGGTGGCAGCCTCGGCCGCTCTGGGTTGTGGCCTCGGACAGGTGGCGGCAGAGTTTCGGCGGCAATCTGGACTAGGCGCCGGCCTGATCTGCCCAGTGCCCTTGGCAATAGGGAAGATAACTTGGGGAGGGCAACGGCCTAGGGACGGCGGCCTAAGAAGGTAACTTGGGTAGGGGATTGGCCTACTTCGGGCCAGTTCTGGTAGGGTAGAAGTAGGGAACGGCGATCAATGATGGGATAAGACCAAAGCTGACAGATCTATCGAGGGAGTGATTGATTCTACGCTCGATCAGCAATCACTTGGTTAAAATATCTATCTTATGAGTACGTTAATTAATCATTAAGCTATATCACTACGTGAGAGTTGCTGACAAATGCGCTAATCATGGAACTGGAAAGAATAGTTCCCGACAGAAGACCCAGAAAATGAGAGAGAGATCTCCCTCACCAGCTTTGCAGGAGGGGACAAGATGGAGACAGAAAGATGTCTCGGAGCAGCTCCGTCGGATATGGAAAGCCCATGGCCTGTTCGACGATAACTGGAGGAGCTAACGACGGGTCAGCGGATAAGAACGTTAACCATGTGCTCCGGCTTGATCCGCCGTTGCGGACAAGGATTCTGGGTACCAGCGGAGGAAGTGGGGATCGGCTGTAGCGTGTGGCGGTTGGGGTATAAAGGTTCAGTGATCATCGATCACAGTACAGATCGGATCGATTGTACTCGACCAGATTGACGATGTGATCGATTGTCCTTGATCCGATCTGGACCATTCTCTGATGATAAATCAAGAGCATAAATGAAGATCCCCCCAACATGGCGTTCCTGGCACATGGTTATCTCTCTCTCTCTGTCACTCTCTCTCTCTATCTTTCTCTATCTTAAATTTGTTGGGGGGAGGGGGGGGGGGGGGCAACGAGCACTGTAGCTGCCGGCAGAGCCCGGGAAAAGCAAATCCATGTGGGAGATCTCAGATGTTGGCTCAGAAGTCACCGGTCTGACGCGATCTTCCGTCACGTTTTTCTGCTGTAAATAACAAATTCTGCAAGATCTCGCGGTCTGAAACCGTCGAAAATGAGAAGATTTCAACGTGCCGCAAGAGTTGCCCACTTGAGCGCGCCACCGAAAATGAATGCTGATAGATAAGACGGACAGCTGTCCTTTAGTGCAGGGGATAATTTGATAAAATATCCGGGAATAAAATTATTTTATTGCCCAATTCTCATGCAATTGAGAGATGACAACAATCGCCTGTGGTACAGGATATGTCTGGGCATGGTCCACAATGCGGCAAAAATGGAAAATAAGAGGCAAATTTGATCAGAAATCGATATCCTTCTCAAGCAAATGCATCCGAAGATGTCAGAGACATACATTATTATAACATAGATACTGTTACACATTTAGATCTTATTCCAGGGGTCACACGAAACAGAAAACTGAGACACAGATGCTTCCAAGAGCTTGACTTTCCGGCTTCTACCATCAGATACGGTTACACATTTAGATCTTATTCCGGGGTCACACGAAATACAAAGGTGAGACACATAGATGCTTCAAAGACTTCAACTTTCAGGCTTCTACCAGGAGGGTGGGGGGTTTCCCACAGCTAGGTATGTTCTTAAACAACGACGCGGGTTGCAGCTCAGTTAAGAGCCCCGATTTGAACACGAGCAGACTGCCCCCAAAGGTAGCTTCAACAGCGGTCACGTTGAACCAGACGAATGCCTTCTGCACGGAAATGCCCGTGATTCCGGTGACCTTTCCTTGGCTGACCCTCCCTGTAACGACGGTATCATAGCGTGCAAGGTCAAATAGAGTGAATTGAACGTAGCATGGAGCAGGCAGTTGAACGGTCACCACGCCGTCAGCTGAGACTGTATAGGTGGATGCGGAGCTGGGTAGGAGCCCCTTGGGGAGGCCATATGGAGGAAATAAATCATGGACTGCTGCTGAGAGATCACGCGCTGCATTGGCCGTGCAGAGAGAAAGGACGAGGAGAAGAGAGAGAGAGAGAGCGGAGGCCATGGCTTATTGGAGAGGGAGATGATGGGGGGCTGTGGTTTTAATAGCAGCGGGATGGGAGAGTAGGTGAATGGATGGTCTTCGACTTATTGGGAATCAACTGCCGCTCAAATTTCGGAAATAGTTTTAGGGTATGTAAATGAGAAATACTACACGAGCTATTCTTACAGTTAAAGTAGAAAAAAAATAATTTAGTTTGGCATTCTTGGCAGACCTAATGTTACTAAATTTGAGTATTATAAGATTATGTTGTGGGCAGGAGCCCATTGGGAAGATCAGATCTAGGAAGGCAGTCATGGACTGCTACAATGGCGAGGTAGAGATACAAGACGAGGAGGAGAGGGGATGATCAGAGATTATGCTTCAATGGCAGAAAGGTGGGTGAATGGCCTTCCTCCACATGGCTATTCATAGATGCTCAGCTCTTGGAAATAATTTAGCGTATTTATCTTGTTGAGGATTATCTTGTTGGTGTCAAAAACTGGGAATGAGCCATAGCCAGGAAGGTAATCTTGGATTGCTCAAAGATCACCTTCTAAAATAGTGCAATAACTACATAAAAAACTTTATTTACATTCATATATGAGCAAATTATCATGAATGGCACAGATAAAAAATTTCACCTAAAACAAATGGATATCCACTCCGATGATTTTTTTCCAAAAAAAAAAGCAATTATAATTTATCTATGTATCATTTTCATTTATGGCCCCAAGGGCATTTTTGCCTTTTACCTTTTCCCCACTCGGACATTAATTCAATGGACGATCTTATGCACATGGTATTAGATCCCCGGGGTTTCTACTGGGCGATAGCGGTGGATCTTCCCAGCGGTTGCCGTCCTCCTTCTGTTGAATTAATCTACATCGGCACCCACTTGCATCGTGCCACCCTTCACCACCACGTCTTCTTGCGGTCCTCGCCGTTTGCCAACCCTAGCCGTCACCCAGGTGGCCACCGCCCTCTTCTGCAAGTCCTAGTCGTCGCTCAGGTCATCGTAGCCTTCTCCAGAAAACCCTTAGCCGCTGCCCACGTCAAGGTATACAGAAGCAGCTGTTGGCAGACGCGCACGATCTACAGACACCCACAATCGGCTACCTCTCTATCGCCACTACATCTTTTGCCAACCATCAACCCAAAATTGGCAGACACGCATGATCTGCAAATGCCCAATCCTTTCTTGACCAAGTTTTGGTAGAGGTCATCGTTGCGTTTGTTTGATCTCTATTCTCCAACTCGGCAGGAGTGTCAGCATATATGTCCCTAAGTGCATTTTTATTTCTTTTGAACTCCTTTAGGGTTTACTCCTCTCTATTGTTGTTTCCTAAGCGGATGGAATTAACTAAGAGGAGAGGGGTGAATTTGTTAATTAAGAACCTTTTATATTTTTGTGATTTGAGTTTTGGACTTGCTGATCATACACTCACCTCACAATTCTCTGTACGATGCTTTTACCCTGGTTAGGGAACCTACTAGCCCATACATCCATCCTACCCATGAAAAATAATCCTTAGCAAGTATAAGACAATCATTGTCGCTATGGATATACTGTATGCATCATGCGCATGCAATCAATCAACTCATCTCCTCAAACGCCTCCCAAGTCCCATAAAACTTTTCTCGTCCCCCATGAGTCAACTTCTAGAACTATTCTCTCCTTTCCCTACTTCCATTTGGGCATGCTTGCCTAGCTAGAGTTCACTAGCTTTGGTCACTTGTCCATGCTTGCTTTGAGTGAGTCCTTTATCCTTAATGCACTATATCTTGCAATGTAGAAACTATAAAATCTGAGTTAACTCTATAGTCAACTCCCTAAACTTATTTTAGTCCATTACTAACCCGTTAGAGCCTACCCCCTTACCTTGATAAGTTAGTACAACTCACCTTGAGTCTGTCCCTTGTCTTAGAGTAAGCTCAACTCACCGAGGGTCCTTCATTTACCTATGAGCAAGTTTAAGTCACCAACAGTCCTCCATTTACCCCAAGATTAAGCTTGACTCGCCTAGTGTCATCCACTCATCTTGATAAGCTTGACTCACTAAGCAGCCTCCACCTACCATAAAGCCTAACTTACAAAGAGTCATCCACTTACCTAGAGTAAGCCTAACTCACCAAGAGTCCTCCACTCACTGTAGAGTAAGCCTGACTCACCACAAGTTGTATGCTTACCCACAAGTAAGGATGACTCACCACGGGTCACCCACTCACCTTACAGTAAGCTTGACTCGCTATGAGTCATCCATACGCTATATAGTAAGCCTGACTCACCAAGAGTCATCCACTTATCAACAAGTAAGCTTGGCTCATTATGAGTTGTCTACTCACCCTACGTAACCTTTAGTCACCAAGAGTCATCCACTTACCCACGAATAAGTCCGAATCATCATGAGTCATCTACCTAAACATGAATATGTGGTAGATTAAACCTAATCCTATATCCTCTAACCAGAAATGCCAAGTAATGATGATAAATGTATGCATGAGGTGACATCAGTAATTGACATGACTAGAAATAAACTTGCGAGGGTGACCTTTGACCTTTGAATATGTTTGTCTTTGAGTTTGGTGATGATGCTAGCATGTGTTTGACTTTGACTTTGGTTATGGCCCTTGAATGTTGGCTTCTTGCTATTAACTAATAACCTTGAGTAGATCTATTACTTGACCTTCCATGGACTTATTTCTTGGCTTTCTATGGGCCTTCTAGTTTTTCTTTATTAGGCTTTATATTAGACCTTTGATGGGCCTATTGCTTAGCCTTTAATGGGCAAACTGGATGCCTTTAATAGGTGTATTCATTAAAATTTAATGTGCCTTTAAGATTGCCCTTCGTGAGGCAGCTATTAGGCCTTCCATGGGCCTTTTGCTTAGCTTTTATGGGCATGCTAATTGGCCTTTAATGGCCCTTCTAAATTGCCCTCAATAGGCCTTCCTCGTGGGCTTTATTGTGCCTTCCCATTGGGCTTTAATGGGCCTGCAATTTATGCATGAAAGTATATATAAATATATAATATAAATAAGTAAATACATAATTTCACTATATGTATAGATATTCATATGTGTAGGTAAACTACTCCTACAAATTTCTATATAATTAGAATATTTCAGTAGTTATAACTAACAGTCAATCTAGTTTCATGTGAATTTATTCCTGCCATAAATATACGCAGAAATATGAAGATCTATCTATATATATCTATATGTATCTATATTTATCTCTCTGATTGGATATACAGATTACTTAAATATATATATGTGTATATATAGAGATCAATTTTTTTTTATATGTGACTTATATATTCTACAATCTAATTTGATGTAAATAGAATCTATATTTATCAAGAATGAAAATCTGATAAAACATTGCAAATTTTTGCAGAACATATATTTATGAGTGGATGTTCAACATGAATCACAACCTATTTCTGCCAATGTCTGAGGAGATTTATGTATAGGAATACATAAATTGACTTCCTATAAGTTTTGTAGTTGAATTTACTTCCTGATACGACATTAGAGAATCTGAAAAATTGTAAACCTAAAGTCATCAATTCCAAAATCTATGCTAGGAAATGCAAAAAAATTTCAAATTTGGAAATCGCTGACACAAGTATTCTCTTAAATTGATTCTATGCAATGGTTTTACATGAAAGAAGATGAGTGAGTCACGATTTAACTTTCTCTTGATTCCATGCCATTATCCTTGTTCCCTAGAGCATCGATTGAGAGAAAGTTGAGCAAAAAAATTTTCTGAATCATGTTCTCCCTCTTATCGATTTTCTCCAAAATATTGAAAGACAGAGAGATGAGGCTGAATGGCTTTCTCCAATAGTTTGAAGTAGGATGATTCTTAGAGAGCTCCTCCCCTTTTTTATCTCAAGGAGAGCTTGATGCTGAGGAAAAGAGGGATACATAATCTCTAAATGTTGAATCTCCTGTTGAACCTCTTCTTCAAATCCTTGAATATCTCCTCACCATCTAGTCTCATTACAGCACTAGGGGAGAGGCAAGAGAAGAGAGGGTAGGTTTTGAGCAAGTCTTGTATGGCTACCCGTTAGCGGTAGTACACTTCCAAGTTTTCAAATTGTTTTTAAAAAAAACTCATTAAAATTTCTATACCCACCAATGTCCATTGACCTTATGTCTATATATCTATCTATCTATCTATCTTGTTAATACATTTACTAATTAAATAATACTAATTGGTTAAACTTAGAAAACAATTATATCAATATATTGATTTATTCATAAAGGATTGATTTAACCTAAGTGATAGGTCGAGTTGCTAGCCAATTATGTGCTAAGCCATACCACATGATTTAGAAGATTTATGTTATCATATTTTTATTCTATTTTCTTGAATTCTATGCCATTTATCTCAAATTTTCAAAGTGCACTTTCAAGGATAAGTTTCAGAAAATAATCAACTCGACCTTGATTAAACTAAAAATATCTTGTTTATTAACCTATTTTATCGATAATTTTGGATTAGAGACTTGAGAAGATTGATTTTGAAGAACAGAGGGAAGAAATGAGGAAACGAGGAAATTTGGATCAAAATGCAATTTCTAGTTGGCCAAAGTTTATTTTAGAAAAGAATATAGTGATATCTATAGAAAAAACTTTGATTATCTTTATAATTATGAAATTAAATGGCTTATAAGAGAGAGGATTAAATTTTTGGTCCAACAAAGAAAATTTGTCAAAAAAGGATTCATATTTTGTAAGATATTGACTCCAATTTTGTACTCAAATTTTGCAATTTTTTAGGAATTTATTTTAAGAGAAAAATGGGAAAAATGTGCCTATTTGCAAATCAAACATGGCACGTGCACCACGTGGCAAAACTAGGGTATTTAGTGCCTGCATTGTGTAGCTAGAGGGCAAGCCAGTCAAAGCTTGCATACTCTCCTTGATGAACCCATGACACTTGTTTACTACTTGCATGGAATTAGAAGCTTAATGAGGAGATTTATGATAAATGGTGTCCAATGAGCCTATTGGAGGGTTCCTATAGTTATTATTTTTGTATGCCAACAAATTTTAAAGTTCTTCTATGTGGGACTACATTTATGTTTTTCTCATGTATGGGACTACATTCATGATTGGACGAAACAAGAGGCATTGGATTGGGTAGATACATAAAAGCCACCTATCGTCCCTTAAAGAAACTAGTAGATGTGGAAATGCCCCATTCATTGGGCTTTAGGTGTGATGCTGCCAAATTTTCCTAGAAAGTGGCTGCATTAGGAAGCTCCAATAAATTCCAAGAGGCATCACTAAACACTATTTTATCCCTTCCTACTTGCCATAGTGCAACATGCAATGCAATCATGTTGCTCAGATCTTGATCTGTTTGGAAATTTTTATAATGCCACTTCTTCTTCAATATGGCTTACGTATGGCACAATCTCCTATGTTTTGCCAAAGTGAAGTTTGATCCAATGGTCTAAGATCTGCCAAATGCTTGATCTTCATGAATGACATATCTAGCATGACACATGCTGTGATTTGGACCATTGAGTGCTCCAAAAATGCCAATCCAATGATACAAAGTGTTTATGACCATTTTTAGGCCTATTTATTTATTTTTAGGGGACACATAGAACAATCTTAGCCCACCGTCCCTATAACTGTGAAATATGTTTGCTAGATTTTAGGCTCACAAACCCTATTAATCACGTAGTTCTTCATCTTTTTCAATTATGATAAACGTTTTACAACTTGTTCTTGGCCAAACTTTTCTCTTTCGCCTAAGTAATGATAATTTTCATTTCCTTCATATTTTCATGTGAGATTTTTTGGAATTGTTATTGGTTGACCATTACATACATTGGGATACATGCTTGGGATGCCAATAGCCATTGTAAAAAAATCATCAATTTCGGGCATTAATTTACTGACATAGAATCTTCTCCATGAGTAATAGTTACCAATGAGTAATTATAAATCTAAGACTTCGATGTGCCCACATAGTATTATCTTTCCATCATCTTGATGTAGTTATGCTTATTTTTAGGAAAGATTAGGAGTACGAGTAGACTTTTAGAGTGCTCTCTCTTATGATCCCAATGGCCTTTCTTCAAGATCTCCTCTTTTTTTCAAATTCAATTGATGCATAGTTTGATTCGTTAGATTATTTTATTGTACCTCTTTTTAAATATTCCATCATCCTTATTTTCTCATTTAATTTTGCCCTCTGATTTGACTAAATTCAACCTAATTTTCATCTATTATCATAGTCTACCCAAATTCCTAGGTAAGACATGTAGTCACCATTTACTCACCTAGAATTAGTCTTAGAGTGGATTTGGCACACTATTTATGCTTAAATGTGTACAGTAATATATGCATGACAAATTTCACGTTTTGTGCTCATCAGTGCCCAAATAAAAATGGGTATTGTTGTTATTCAACTAGTAACATACAACTTCTTGTTCAGCTTCTAACTTCTATATAATCACATCCTAATTAAATAGATGGTATTTGTTATTTAAATACTCTAAATGATTTCAGTATTTGGGCATTAATAAATACTATAGAAGAGGAAGACCCTATACCTGCCTACTCTCCATCTCGCAGCCATTAGAACTTAACCGAATCATCCCCCTCTCCTCCAAGCCATGGCCAAGGCTTTCTACCCCCTTGTCTTTTCTCTCTACACTGCCATTGTTGACATCAGTCTCATAGCAGTCCACTGTTACCATCCTAGCTATTGCCTTCTCAAGGGGGCTCCACCCATTGGACACCAATAAAATAATATTATAATACTCAAATTTGGGTACATTCACTTTGATAAGAGCCAAAAAAAAAATTCATATCGTAATTTGGCCTAGTAAGATATCACAGATAGTTGACCTTCTTTCGATATAATCACATCCCAATTTGAAAATTATTATTTCTCAAAGAAATACCCTAAATTATTTCGAAGAATTAAGCATTAATTAATTCCCATTAAGATGACGACTATCCACTCCCCTAGTCTCCATCTTGCTTCCATTAAAACCATAGCCCCCATCCCCTTCTCCTCCAAGCCATGACAATGCTTTTCTCTCTCCTCCAAACCATGGCCCAGAAGGCTATCTCCCATCAGTCAAAGATTACCTTTGAAGCTATGGTATTTGAACAAACAACATAATCTTAAAACTTGTTAACATTCAGTTTTCATAATTTACCTAGTAAAATAGCTCTACTTTTTCACCTTCTTACTTCTTTATAATCACACCCCAATTTAAAGCATGGCATTTCTTTTTAAATACCATAACTTATCTTTTTTCCAATATTTGAGCATGGATGAGTTCTCACTCGCAGGAAGACTTTCCACCCACCCACTCTCTATGTTGCTGCCCTAAAGGCCAAACACGATCATCCCTCTCCACCGAACCATGACCTCTGCTTCTCTCTCCTTACCTTCTCTCTCTACTCCACCATTGCAGAAGGAGATCTCCCAGCAGTCCAGGATTACCATATTAGCTATGGCGTTCCCAAAGGGCTTCTACCCACTTGACACATAAGGTAATCTTATTATACTCAAAATTTGGTAACATAGGGTCTGATAAGAATGCCAAAATAAAATTGGGTGTTTTTTACAATGTAACTAGTAGAATAGTACTACTTGTTCACCTTCTTGCTTCTTTATAATGACACCCCAATTATATAAATAATATTTCTTATTTTAATACCCTAAAGTAGCAGGGCGTCAATGGATACCCATTACGAGGAAGGCCATTCACACACTAACTCTCCATCTTATTGCCATTAAAACCAAAGCTCCATCCAACCCCTTCTCCACCTAGCCATGGCCCATGCTTTCTCTCTCCACCTCGGCTTGTATTCCTACATCGCCATCGCAGACGGCGACCTCCCAGCAGTCCAAGATAACCTTCCTAGATCAGGCCTTCGCAAGGGGCTCCTGCCCGCTTGACTCCGACAAAATATTCCTATGATACTCAAATTTTCCTCACCTTAGGTCTGATAAGAGTGCCAATAAAAGGGTTTTTCTTTAACTTAATTAGTAAAATAACGTGTAGTTGACCTTCTTACTTATTTTTAATAACGCCCCAATTTAAAAAATCACATTTCTTACTTAAATACCCTAAATTATTTCCAATAATTGGGCATTTTTTTATCGCCGTTCAGACGGAGACTATCCATTCACGCACTCTCCATCTCGCTGCCTTTAAAACCACACCCCCCGTCTCCCTCTCCAACAAGCCATGGCCTCCGCTCTCTCTCTCTCTCTTCTCCTCGTCCTCTCTCTCTGCACCGCCAATGCAGCGCGGGATCTCTCAGCAGCAGTCCATGATCTACTTCCTCCATATGGCCTTCCCAAGGGGCTCCTACCCAGCTCCGCAGCCACCTATACAGTCTCAGCTGACGGAGTGGTGACCGTTCAACTGCCTGCTCCATGCTACGTTCAATTCACTCTATTTGACCTTGCTCGCTATGATACCGTCGTTAAAGGGAGGCTCAGCCAAGGTAAGGTCACCGAAATCACGGGCATTTCCGTGCAGAAGTTGTTCATCTGGTTCAACGTGACCGCTGTTGAAGCTACCTGGGGGGGCAGTCTGCTCGTGTTCAAATCGGGGGACTTATTTGAGCCGCTACCCACGTCTTTGTTTGAGACCATACCTAGCTGTGGGAAGCCCCCCCCTTTTCTGGCAGAAGCCTGAAAGTCAAACTCTTTGAAGCATGTGTCTCAGCTTTCTCTTTGGTGTGATCCCTGGAATAAGATCTAAAATGTGTAACAGTACCTATGTTTTAATGTATGTCTCTGAGATCTTCGGATGCTGAGTACCTACGTGTAGGATATGGATTTGAGATCAAATTTGCCACAATTTCTTCAGTTTCGGCATAGAGCAGCATGATAGACATACCCTGAACCATACGTGATGTACCATGATAGTAGTTGAATGACAATTGGGGAATAAACTTATGTTGTTTCCGGATATTTTATGAAATTATCACCTGCACCAAAAGACAGCTGTCCATCTTATCTACCAGCGTCGATTTTCCCTTGCTTCGATGGCGTGCTCAAGTGGTCAACTCTTGCGGCACTTTGAAATCTGATCATTTTCAACGGCCCAGATTGCGAGATCTTGCAAAAATTAGTTATTTACTGCAGAAAAACGTGACGGACTATCGCGTCAAGCAGTTGCCATCTGAGCCTACAGTTGAGATCTACAGTGCTCTGAACCGGCATCTCAGCCGGCGGCCTTAACTCCCCTGGAGCCGAAGTCAGTTAAGACACAGAGAACTGCAGTGCTCGTCGTCCCCCGAATAAATTTACGAGAGGAAAGATAGAGATAGAGCTCGGATACGACGGTTGAGGCCCTGGCCTTGGATCTTGGTAGAGAGAGAGTGACAGCGGGAAAGAGAGATAACCATGTGCCAGGAACGCCGTGTTTTGAAGATGAAACAGGAGGGGCCCCTTAGTGGATCCCATTTCCATTTTCCAATATCATGTTTATCCAGGAGGATAACCTGGGGCTAAGGTAACTCAAGATCCGTGTTAAAAAGCAGTGCTATGGGAGACCTTATTGCACGGTGAATGTTAGGTGGATCTCTCATGTATGATATTGATCGATCCTCAGAGGATGATCCAGATCGGATCTAGGACAATCAATCACATAGTCAATCTGGTCGAGTAATGAGCGAGTACAATGGATCCGATCTGTGATGTGATCGACGATCAATCGACTATGGTAGGTCTGTGTCTGAGAAAATTCCTAGCTGTGGGAAAGCTCCCCCTTTGTGGCAGAAGCCGGAAAGTCAAGCTCTTGGAAGCATCTGTGTCTCAGTTTTCTATTTCGTGTGACCCCTGGAATAAGATCTAAATGTGTATCTATGTTTTAATAATGTATGTCTCAGACATCTTCGTATGCGTTTTCTTGAGAAGGATATCGATTTCTGATCAATTTTGCCACAATTTCTTCATTTTCGGATAGTGGCAATGATAGACATATCCTGAACCATACGTGATAGACCATGATGGTAGTTGTCTCTCAGTTGCATGCTAATTTGGCAATGAAATTGTATTGTTTCCGGATATTTTATGAAATTATCCCCTGCACCAAAAGACAACTGTTCATCTTACCTATCAGCGCTGACTTCGCGTTGTTGGAAATTGCGTCCTGAAGGGGGCAACTCTTGCGGGACTTTGAAATCTGATCATTTTCAACGGCTCAGAGTGCGAGATCGTGTAAAATAAATTACTTACAGCAGAAACATGTGAAGTATTGTAGAGCTTGGATATGATGATTAAGCCCACGGCCTCGGATCCTGTGTCCAACGACTTCTACAGTATCCGCCAATTTTAATATTGGGTTAACATCGTATAGTGGCACGACCTTTAGGGTAATTATCAGATAGTAGATAGTGGCACCACCTTTTTTCACGCTCAAATAGTGGCACTACCTTTTTCGATGGCTCAAATAGTGGCACCACCTCAGCATTCCCGCTGAGGTGGCATTTATTATTTTGTCCTCTTCCACCTGGCTGCCACGTGGTCCTGCTTATTCTCTCTCTCTCTTTATTCTCTTCCTCTCTCTTTATTATCTATCGTCATTCTCTCTCGTCATTTTTTTTCTCTCTCTCTCTCTCTCTTTTCCAGTAATCTTTTAGCGGTGCCTCGTTTTTCTTCAATAAATTCATGGGGACACTCTGCATCTATCCTTTCTTTTTGCGCGATGGTTTATCGTCCTCTTCCCGTAGTTCTGCTGAAGAATCAGGGGGATATCGTGCAGGTTCTGGGAAGAACAACTCCCGGCTCCAGCAGCCGGTCGATCCGAGAGGGGAACTCCTCCGCCGGTTCGACAGCCAGAACTCCTGTCGGAGCAAGAACGAGATGGGCGCGCTCCGCAAGCCATCTCCGTACAAGCCGTCGTCTTACCTGCTCCAGAAGCTCCGCGAGTACGAAGCGCTGCACCGGAAGTGCGGGCCTCACACCTTCTCCTACAATCGGACCGCCGCCCTTTTGAAAGCCGGCCCAGGTTGGGAGGCGACGGAGCCTCTGGAATGCAAGTACGTGGTCTGGTCGCCGAGGGGCGGGATGGGGAACCGGATCCTCTCCCTGGCGTCCACATTTCTATACGCGCTTCTCGCGGGCAGGGTCGTGCTCATCGATCGGGAAACGGGCTTCTCTAACCTCATGTGCGAACCCTTCCCCGGAACCAGCTGGCTGCTTCCCCTCGATTTTCCGGTGCAATACCTGGGATCTTTCGATGTCGGAGACCCGCTCAGCTACAGCAGCCTGATAAGGGACAAGAAGATCAGACGCGACATGGTCGACCGACCCTTCCCTGGAAGCACAGCTCCGCTACCCTTCCTCTTCCTCAACCTGGCTCACAACTACCTCGTCCACGATAGCTTCTTCTTCTGCGAGGAGGATCAGCTATTCCTCCGGGAGATTCCGTGGCTGCTCCTCAGGTCTGACAACTACTTCGCGCCGGGAAAATACGAAAGAGATAAATAGACGCGAAGAGAGAGAAAAGGCGGTGAAGCAATAAATAGACACGCATAGAGAGATAGGACGGTGAAGGGATAGCGCGGAGAGAGAAACCATGGGGGAAGAGAGACAGAGTCAGGAAGAGAAATACGAAAGAGAGTGAGACGGAGTGAGAGACTGAGAGCCACGTACAGGAAATAGGGGAGAGAGAAGACCATCCAGAAGATCAACGCCGACGTCGGCTCCATCCAGAAGACCAGAATCTCCCCTCCACGTCAGCCTCTGGTCCGACGGGAGGTACCCAGATCTCTGCCCCTCGAAGAAGAGAATGCACTTGCCCAGTGCTTCTCTGTAGTTATGGTGGGCGTAGGAGGAAGGAAGAGAAATAACCAGAAACAAAGAGAGGATAGGAGAGAGAGAAATAACCGTCACGGGAGGAAGGAGGAGTTTGTCTCTGTAGTTATGGACTTCATCCACATGAGCTGCTCTTCAACCCTCCACCCTTCTCTCTGCCTCTCTTCTTTGGCCAAATACGCCTGCGAGGGAGGCCCAAATCCCACCAAACTCGCGCACTACGCCGCAAACCTGAGCCTCGCCCAGGTCAGCTCCTTCTCCCGCTACGTGACCAAGCTCACCAAATCCCCCGGCAATCTCGACAGCCGCGTCGCCGCCGCTCTTTCGGACTGCGCCGACACGCTCAGCGATGCCACCGACCTCCTCCGCCATGCCACCACCGAGCTCGAGGTCCTCTCCGTTGACGACACCCCCGAGATCGCCTGGCACGTCAGCAACGCCCAGACCTGGATGAGCGCCGCCCTCACGAACGAGGACACTTGCGCCGACGGCTTCGCCGACGCGGTGCCTCCCGAAGGCGGCGCTGCTAACCGATCGGCGCTTGTTAAGAGCGATATCAACAAGCGGGTCAGCCTCCGACAGGAGTTCTGGCTGTCGAACCGGCGGAGGAGTTCCCCTTTGTTAGGCAGAACAGTGAGTTGCGATGAAGGTAGACGGAAGTGAATTTTAAGAGAGAGGATGATGATCTTCCAAATAAACAAGAACTTCAATAAGGATTCAAACAGAAGTTCATACTAAAGATAGAAAGAGGTACAAAAGATAAAAAGATGAGAGAGAAGGAAAAACGACGCTAGTTTACGGGGGCATAAACGTGATGTCAGGTGTATAAAAGGGGGCATAAAAGAACTCCATAATGTCAGGTGTAGCTGCATAAACGTGAACAGGTGTCTCTGACGCTCTATAACAGACACTAAGAGAGAGGTTTCTTTAACTGATAGTATGAGCAAGTTTCTGACATTCTTTAACTGACGCTCGGAGAGAGTTTGTTACGCTCCATTGTAAAAAGGCAACGGTCAATATTTAACATATCTCCCCCTTGACCGAAACCAGTGGAGCGACTCAATGTAAAACATGATGAAGCCCCACAATCTGTTGACATAGAAGAAATTTGTCTTGGGAGAGTGGCTTGGTCATCATGTCTGCTGGGTTTTTGTCCGTGCTTATCTTCATAATACTTAAGTCTCCCTTCATAAATATATCACGAACGAAATGGTAGCGCACATCAATGTGCTTGGTGCGTTCATGGAACATTTGGTCTTTGGACAGATAGATAGCACTTTGACTATCACAAAATAGACTAATTGGTTGTTTGCCAATAGTCAACTCATTGAAGAAACCTTTCAACCAAATACCTTCCTTAACTGCTTCTGTAATTGCCATATACTCCGCTTCGGTAGTAGATAGAGCTGTCGTGGACTGAAGTGATGCTTTCCATGAAATAGCAGTGCCTCCAAAAGTGAACAGATAGCCAGTAAGGGATCTTCTCTTATCAAGATCTCCAGCAAAGTCTGAATCCACATAACCAATAACATCACCAGTTGATTTCCCAAAATGAAGACATGTATTTTTGCTTCATTGTAGAAAACGAAAAATCCACTGGACAGCCTTCCAGTGTTCTTTTCCAGGATTGGCCATGTAACGACTCACTAAGCTTACAGCTTGTGAAATATCAGGTCGTGTACAAATCATAGCATACATCAGGGAACCGACTGCAGATGAATATGGCATTTTAGCCATATACTCAATATCTTCTTGTGTTTTCGGAGAGAGCAGGGCAGAAAGCTTGAAATGACCAGCAAGAGGTGTTCTTACTGGTTTTGTCTTTTCCATGTTGAAACGAGAAAGAATTTTTCTGATATACCCTTCTTGGCTCAAGGATATAGTCCCTGCAGCTCGATCCCTTTTGATTTCCATTCCCAAAATTTTAGTAGCTGCTCCTAAGTCTTTCATTTCAAACTCTTCGCTGAGTTTGAGCTTAATGGCCTTGATATCTTTAATGTCTTGTGCCGCAATCAGAATGTCATCGACATATAGAAGAAGATATATGAAAGACTCATTACATTTCTTGAAATACACGCAACAATCATATTGGCTTCGATTGAAGCCCAAAGTGGAGATAAAAGAGTTAAACCTCTTATACCACTTTGTCGAGGAGATTGCTTTAGGCCGTATAGGGGTCTATTCAACTTGCAGACCAACTTCTCATGCTCCAAATCAACAAATCCTTCGGAGTTGAAGCATATAAATCTCCTCTTCAAGTTCCCCATGAAGAAAAAGCTGTTTTAACATCCATCTGTTCTAGCTCATAGTCGTTATGAGCAGTCGGCGCAAGAATAGCACGAATAGAGGAGTGCTTAACAACGAGGGAAAAATATATCCGTATAGTCAATTCCGGGAATTTGACTAAAACCTTTTGCAACTAAACGGGCTTTATACCTAGGGTTCTTCGACATTTTGGAATGCCCTCTTTATGCTTGTAGATCCACTTGCAGCGAATCGGCTTCTTATTCTTTGGAAGCTCAACTAAATCCCACGTGCAATTCTTACGAAGTGATTCCATTTCCTCTTGCATAGCAGATAACCATTTATACGCGAGAATCAGATTTAATTGCTTCTTCGAAAGAGGATGGATCTGAATTATCAACTTCTTCAGCAACAGTCATTGCATATGCAACATAATCCGCATGTGCATATCTTAATGGAGGTTTTTATCTCCCTTCGAGGTCTATCCCTTGCAATGGAATAGTCATCGCTGGCACTGTTTCAATAGGAGGTAAAACATTAGTTGGAGAGGTTTGTTCTACCTCATCGAGATGGCATGGAGGATGAATTTGATGATTCAACGTTGACTGTTGGATCCATCATAGGTGGTTGAAAGCGGTATCTTCTTGCTTCTTAGAGGGACGGCTTCATAATAGCGAGATTCATCAAATATCACATCTCTGCTATAAAAATATCTTTTGATCTTCAAGTTGGTATAACTTATAACCTTTAACTCCTGATTTAAAACCAAGAAAGATACACTTGGTGATCGAGGCTCAAGTTTACTGTATTGACTCGAGCATATGCGGGGGCAGCCAAATATTCTTAGAAGAGAATAATCACTTGGAGAACTTGTCCATACTTCTTGAGGGGTTCTCTTTCCAATGGCAATAGAAGGCGATCTATTGATCAAATAAAGCTGCCATATTTGCAGCTTCAGCCCAAAAATTGCTTTGGTAGCGACGAATTAGATAATAGGCGGCGAACTTTCTCCAAGATTGTTCGATTCATTCGCTCTGCTACACCATTACGTTGTGGTGTATATCGTCTTGTGAGATGTCGCAGAATGCCCTCAGATTTGCAAAAAAATTCTGAAATAGATTTGAGCAAAATTCCATCCCATTATCGGTTCGTAGAACTTTAATAGACCTACCGAGTTTGTTTCTCCACCATAATTTTCCATTCTTTAAAAACGATCAAATGCATCTGATTTATTCTTCAAGAAATAAGCCCCATACCTTTCTAGAATAATCATCAATAAAAGTCAACATATATGAAGCGCCTCCATAGGATGGGGTACTTGATGGGCCCCAAACATCCGAATGAACATAATCAAGAATTCCGGTAGATTTATGTTGACCTCTTTGGAAAGCTAAAAGCGAATATGTTTTCCATACAAACAATGTTCACAGAATTCTAGATGACTAGAACTCATACCGTCAAGCAATCCTCTTTTGCATAATTCCTCCATCCCTTGTTCACTCATATGACCAAGCCGCATGTGCCATAATTTTGTAATATTTTCATTCGACTCTGTTGATTTAACAACACTAGCATTACCAACAATTGTACTACCTTCAAGGAGATACATATTTGCTGTTCCTCTATGGCCTTTAAAAATAACCATAGAGCCTTTACTTACTTTGAGGATACCATCTTCCCCAACAAATCGGTAGCCCTGAGATTCCAACATGCTAAGAGAGATGAGATTCCTCTTAAGGTCAGGGACATACCTTACGTTGCTCAGAGTACGAATTCTGCCATCAAACATTCTGAGCGTAACATTTCCGATTCCTTTGACATTGCAAGGTGAGTCGTTTCCCATGAGAACGACTCATTTGGATAAAGATGAAAATGAGCAAAAAAACTTTCACGATTATAGCAAACATGGAAGCGCAAGCAGAATCCAAAAATCCATTCTCACGGATAATTTTTGATTCACAATCCCGATGTCGCAAGGATCTCCCCGAATTATGAGTAACATTTGCTGAGGGTTGATCAGATGTGGATGGCTGATTTGAACCGGTTGCTTCTCTTTTCATCTTGTCTGAAGCTTGTAGCATTCGGACTTGATATGACCGAGGCTTCTTGCAATAGTTACAAGTCTTGTCCGGATGGCGAGACTTAGAACGTCTTCTAGAAGTGTTATTCTTCTTCTCAAAATTACGACCTCGAACAACAAGGCCTTCACCTTGAGATGGTGTGGCCGTTTCGAAAAACTTTGCTCATGCTCTCCTTAGAAGAAAGGTCTTCATATATGGTTTCTAGAGATAAACTCTTAGAACCATAAAATAAAAATATCTCGAAAGCCCAGAAAAAGGATGGCGGTAAAGACATAAGAAAGCGAGTGAGCAAAGATCCTCTTCAACGAGGGTATTTGCATCAAGGGCATCTAATTCTGCCATGATATCCTTAAAATTGGCAAGATGAGATTCTAAAGAAGTACCTTCAACCATACGCATATCCAAATAAGCTGTTGCTTGGCAAGATTCGAGTCGGGTGTGAGTCTTAGCCATACAAATTTCTTCAAGTCTTGACCATAACTTGTGGGCTTGAGTCTCCTTACGAACATCTCGCAAAATATCGTTAGACGGACGCAAGCTGGATCTGCGTTAGAGCTTTCCAATTAGTCAGTTTCTTCTTATCCTCATTCCGGGTTTACGGCATGGGAACAACCAAAAGCATCTTCTAAATCAAGGCTGAGCCAAAACTCCTCGCATCTTGATCTACCATAATGTAAAGTTTGTCTTCCTATCGAGCAATGGAAGTTCCACCTTCAGTCGACGCCATAAGAACCTACTGCAATGTAGCTCTGATACCACTTTGTTAGAGCGAAACGGTGAGTTGCGATGAAGGTAGACGGAAGTGAATTTTAAGAGAGGATGATGATCTTCCAAAATAAACAAGAACTTCAATAAGGATTCAAAGCGAAGTTCATACTAAAGATAGAAAAGAGGTACAAAAAGATAAAAAGATGAGAGAGAAGGAAAACGACGCTAGTTTACGGGGCTACATGCTCTCGGATTTATAGGCCTCCAAAATAAAAGTTGTAACTAATTTTTCTCAGTAACTCCCATAATGTCGGGTGTAGCTGCATAAACGTGAACAGGTGTCTCGGACGCTCTATAGCGAGACACTCGAGAGAGGTTTCTTTAACTGATAGTATGAGCAAGTTTCTGACATTCTTTAACTGACGCTCGGAGAGAGTTTGTTACGCTCCATTGTAAAAAGGCAACGGTCAATATTTAACACCCTCTCGGATCGACCGGCTGCTGGAGCCGGGAGTTGTTCTTCCCAGAACCTGCACGATATCCCCCTGATTCTTCAGCAGAACTACGGGAAGAGGACGATAAACCATCGCGCAAAAAGAAAGGATAGATGCAGAGTGTCCCCATGAATTTATTGAAGAAAAACGAGGCACCGCTAAAAGATTACTGGAAAAGAGAGAGAGAGAGAGAAAAAAAAAATGACGAGAGAGAATGACGATCGAGAATAAAGAGAGAGGAAGAGAATAAAGAGAGAGAGAGAATAAGCAGGACCACGTGGCAGCCAGGTGGAAGAGGACAAAATAATAAATGCCACCTCAGCGGGAATGCTGAGGTGGTGCCACTATTTGAGCCATCGAAAAAGGTGGTGCCACTATTTGAGCGTGAAAAAAGGTGGTGCCACTATCTGATAATTACCCTAAAGGTCGTGCCACTATATGATGTTAACCCTTTAATATTCGCCGCCCGTCATCCTTATCTTCTATAAAAGTCAAAGGGGTAGAGAGAGAGAAAGACGGGGAGAAACGGCGCGTTTTGAAGATGAAAGAGGAGGGACGCTTTCATGGACTCTAAAAAAGTCAACGTTCTGTGGATCATTCGTGTCCTCCGGCGCCCACCCCAAGTTCTGTTCATACTTCTGGCTAGGGGATCACGATCAATCATGATCCGCTGATCTTGATCTTCCTCAGCATAGCAATGGCTTCGATTGATGATCGAGCTGATCATGATCCGGATCGGATCAAGGGGAATCGATCACATCGTCAATCTGGTCATGTGAAGAACCGATATTGAATTCTCTTTGACGATGGAACATTTCACGGTTACCTTTGCGTAAAATCTTTGAAAAAAAAAGATGCTTTGTTGTTCATCGAGTCTCTCCACCTGTGTTCTTAGTCACCGCATTCAGAAAATGTGAAAGATAAAAAAATTCGTATTTTTGAGGGATTGACCTTGAAATAATAATATAGAAGGAATAAAGATGAAGAACTTGAACCGCAAAATTCCAAAACTTCAGATTTTCTTGGCAGACCTCTAGAATCTTGGTGCTCCCTTCGATTTTGGATCTTTAGCTCTAAATTTTTATAAACTGATAGAATCTGACCCATTCATGGCTCCATTATCCCGGGTCAACTATGTTTGAAGCTACGTGGTGATTGTCGTAGACAAGAGCTGTGGGATTAGGGTTATTTAATGTGTGACATCAAAATTTCTTCCATACTTTGTTTTTACCTCACAATCCTGTGTTATTTTATACCACTTAAATACTTATTATATTGACTATTTTCTGTAGTTTATTCATCAAGAAATTTCTCTTATGGCCTTCCCAGGGTGTCCTTCCCCCCTTGACACCAACAACAGAATCTCATAATACTCGAATTTTGCTAATCTTCTATAAGGCTCAGCTTTCTTTTTCATTCGCGATAGACCATGATCGTGGTTCTCTCTCCTTTGCGCGACAGTTGGGCAATGGAATTACTTTATTTCCGGATATTTTATGAAATTATTCCCTGCACCAAAAGACACGTCCTTGTCTTTCAGCGTTGATGTCCCGTGGTTCGACTGCGTGCTCACTAGAGCACGTCGAAATCGTCTTGCGGCACGTCTGAACTCTTGCGGTCTGTCGGCAACTCTTGCGGCACGTCGAAATCGTCTCATTTTCCACGGCTCACATTGCGAGATCGTGCGAAATTAGTTATTTACAGCCGGAAAATCGTGCAGGAATGTAGAGCCTAGATCGCCTCAAGCAGGCGCCGTCTGAACTGAGGTTTGGTTTTTCCGGGGATCTGCCGGCGGGCTTCACTCCCATGGAACCGACGTCAGTTAAGACGTCACTGCTCGTTGTCTTCCCCCAATAAATTTAAGAGAGAGAAAGATAGAGATCGAGCGTGGATATGATCATTAAGGCCCTGACCTCGGATCCTGTGTCCAACGACTTCTACGGTTCTCCGCCAATTTTAATATGTCGGTCCCTACTTCCAGCCCAAGCCAACTGCCTTGCCCAGGCCGTCGCGCAGATCTGTCTGCCGCGCACCCCAAGTTACCTTCCCTATTGCCGCAGCCTAGCCCTGGCCACTGCCCAGACCAGACCTGCACCTAGTCCAGATTGCCGCTGAAACTCTACTGCCACATACCCCATGACACTACCCGGACCAGGCCGGCACTTAGCCCAAACTATTCCGCCATCTAGCTCAGGCCGCATCGCAGCCCAGCCCAGGCCACCCACCCAACTAAGGCTGCAACCTTGCCAAGGCTATCCCCCAGACATGGTCACTCCCCCCCTGAAACTACGGACTAGCCAAGAGTGCCACATCGCCGTCCCCGTCCCAGAAAACAAACTGCTGCCATGCCCAGGCCACTGCCCAGCCCTCGTTGCTGCTCTAATCGCTGAAATATGCCATGATTTGCCAGCATTGTCACCATGGATTCCTCACCAGAAGTGATCCCCCCACCACCATAGTCACCAACTCTAGTTGACTTGCAACCGGCTCCGACCTGTTGCTGGCCTGCAAATGCTAGGATAAACCTTTGATGATTGTATGTATGGCTCATGGGCATCCAGTTTTGTAAGTATGATTTTCTTAATGCTTACAATATGCAACGTCTCTTGATTCTTGGGGGTATCTATCCACATGACTAAAAGCCCTTCAATCTTATCCTTACTCACTTCTACAACTATCTATGTACCTATATCAATTGTCGATGGTTTTTTGTGCTTTGTCCAAGAGTACAGCCTAACCAAACCTATCTTCTCTCTTAACCTACAAAATGTTCTTTGCATTCTTAATTTCTCCACTAATCTTCTATTTATTAGTATCATTACATGTACCCTAAATCTTCCCATTTCATTTTATCTTCTGGGGTTTGCATAATGGTCAAAATATTGGTTTAGGACGAGCTAGATACTCCTTCGATGAGATTTATTGTTCTTCTTGCAGGTTCCAATCCCCTAACTTATTCTCCTTCTTTTCACTTCTTATATCTCTCTTTTTCTTTCTTTTTCTCCTTCCCCCTTTTTTCCCCTTTTTTATAACATATTTTTTTCTGAAGATACTTCAAAATTTCAGAAGAATTTACATGAAATAAGGATTTCGAGGAGTTTTTGTTTTTCAAGAGAGTATACAAAAATGTAGAGTGTAATGTGAAGGGATACGCACATGTGAGGGGAGTGTGGAAGAGTTGTGATAGATGTGTAAGTCACTTGGAAGTGTGATTATCATGAATGAAGCTGAAATGGGTGTAAAGGAAAAGGTAGAACTAAGTGCCTAACGGAACAAAGATAGGTGCATAAAAACTTATAACTCATTGCACTCTTTTAAGGGAAATTTTGGAATCAAGGAATTCCCACACAAAGTAGGTTAGACTGATGTAAAGTAGGAGATAAGAATTTCTCTTAAACTTCACTCAAAATTTCTTTATTTTAATCTCACAGTACTTCAACCTTCTGATTACTCATTTGTCATCGGTGCCCATTCAATACACAACCCCAAAGAAGTCAACCACTAAAAAAATAATCTCATGGTTTTTATAGATCATTTGGCTTTATTACTCAAAATATAATTATATAGATTATAAGGCCCTCACTTCTACATCTCTAGTAGATAGGATCTCTAAATCTTAAGACTTCTAAGGTGCGGTATAGTGGTAAAAATTGAAAAAATAGGAGTTTTTAGAACGTAGAATTTTAAAAATTTTAAAAAATTATTGAGTTTTTCTAAGTCCTCATCTCCCAACTAAAAATTTGCATTGCCCTCAATGAAATCATCATGCTCATGAAAAGATGACAATAACATTAAGCATGGTACGAAAAAGATAAAAAAAATATGGTGAGAAAAAGGGTTTAGAAGAACTCATTTGAAGCTTTAGGATGCTTATTCCTAGGGATTTTTGCGCTTGTGCCCCTTTGTATAATGTAGTTCTTCTTCAATGGCTACAAAAATAAGAACAAAAAGTATTAAAAATAAAAGAAAAAGTCAAATAATCTTGGGGTGCCTCCCAAGAAGCGCTAAGTTTAACATCATCAGCCAGACGAAATACCTAACAAGGCTGACGACTATGGGCGAGGGTGATACCGACATCACGTCCTCGGGTAGATATAGATCATCATATTTTCTGCTACGGGTGGCTCTAATGTCAGCTAAGGCTTGATACGATGGCCATTTGCCTTGAATTTTTGCCAGATTTTATGTGAGAGAAGTATGGATCCGCCCTCAAACAATTCCAGACCCACATAAGGACCGCTCCATTGCAAGCACAACTTCCCAAGAATGATCTTAAGGTGAGAATTGTAGAGCCAGATCTTATCATTGACTTTAAAATTTCTTCTTCTGATATGTCTACCATGAGAGGCCTTGGTCTTCTCTTTATAGATCTTCATGTTCTCATACGCGTCATGGCTTAGCTCTTATAAATTGTGATCCTCGAGAAGTCTTTGTTTCCCTGCTTCGTCTAGAGATAAGTTGAGCTTTTTGATAACCCAATATGCTCGATCCTCAAGCTCAACTAGAGGGCGGCATGCTTTCCCAAGATGAGCCAAATAGGAGACAACTTGATGGGCGCCTTGTAGACCGTCCGATATGCCCATAGTGCATCAGGAAGCTTGTGTGCCCAATCCTTCCCATCTGCTCGAATGATTTTCTTCAATATGTTCTTGAATTCTCTGTTGCTTACCTTGACTTGCCAATTCACCTAGGGGTGGTATAGTGGGGTGACGTGATGATGTACTTCATACTTCTTCAACAATGCACAAAGGTGTGCAATATTGAAGTGTGAGCCTATGTCGCTTATAATGGCCCTCGGATATCCATATCAAGCGAAGATGTATCTCGTGATAAATTTGAGCACCTCCCGATACCTGTTTGTTCTAGTGGGGATATCCTTGACCCTCTTTGATACATAATCCACCGTTACCAAAATGTACTCTTTCCCATCTGAAGGTGGAAAAGGTCCCATGAAGTCGATCCCCTATAGATCGAATATTTCCACCTCAAGGATATGCCTCATCGGCATCTCATCTTGCATGGATAGGTTTAATGTTGTTTGACATTGTAGGCACTCTGTGTAGAAATGATGGGCATCCTTGAAGATGCTGGGCTAGTAGAAGCTGCTCTGTAGGATCTTGTTTGCGGTCTTTTGTGTAGAAAAATGTCCACCGCACGTTGATGAGTGATGCATCGCTAAAATGTCTCATTGCTTCTCCTCTTGAATGCATCGCCAAATGATCTCGTCATTTCCAAGATGGAATATAAGTGGTTCTTCCCAAAAGTAGTACTTGAGTTCATGGAAGAATTTATCTTTTTATGCCCATTTGAATGCTCCAAGATCAATCCAGTCACGAGGAAGTTGACGATGTATGCAAATCAGGGAGCGTAACTCAATATGGCAAGGAGTTGCTCATCAAGAAATGTGTCACTAATGTCTCATGTACCTAGAATGTGGAGACACGATAAGTAATCTGCCACAAAGTTTTCGCTGCCATTCTTATCTTTGATCCCCAAGTTAGACTCTTGAAGAAGCAACACCCATCGTATCAGTCGTGTCTTTGCCTCTTTATTGGAGAGCAAGTACTTTAGTGCGCATGATCGGTGTATAAGATGATCTTCCTCCCCAAGATGTAATGCCGGAACTTCTCTAAGGCGTAGACCATTTCCAAAAGCTCATTCTTCATCGTCATGTAATTCATTTGAGCTTTGGCAAGGGTCTTGCTCGTGTAGCATACGGTAGTTGGCTTCTTCTCTATCCATTGTCCCAAAACCTCTCCCATTGCATAGTCTAAAGCGTCGCACATGATATCAAAAAGTAAGTCCCAATTATGACTTTGTAGAATCGGTGCCTTAATTAGTGTGTGCTACAATATCTCGAATGTGTACTCCTCTTCTTTTTTGATGATGAAGTTCTTAACCTTGCAAAGAAGGGTGGTCAACGGCTTGGAGACTTTAGCAAATTCTCTAATGAACCTCTAGTAGAAGCCAACGTGCCCGAGAAAGCTTCGTAAGTCTCAGAATGTGGCCAAGAGAGGGAGGTTTTGGATGACCTCAATCTTGGCCTTATCCACCTCCAGTCCTTTGCACGAAACGAGATGCCCGAGCACTACTCCCTCTCGCACCATGAAGTGAAATTTCTCCCTACTCAATACTAGTCATTTCCTGATGCAGACCTCGAAGATCTTAGTATTGTGAGCGAGAAATTGTCGAAGTCATCTCCAAAGACAGAGAAATCATTCATGAAGACCTCGAGACTATCGCCAAGAAAGTCAGAAAAGATTGCCGTCATGCATCTTTAGAATGTCGCAGGGGTGTTACATAATCCGAATAGTGTCTGTCTAAAAGCAAACGTGCCAAAGGAACATCTAAATGTTGTTTCTCTTGGTCGTCTAAATGAATTGCAATATGGTTGTAGCTCATGTATCCATCTAAGAAGCAGAAGAAACTCTGTCTGGCCAAACGGTCCTAGATCTGGTTGATGAACGATACGGGAAGTGATCCTTCTTCGTCGCAGAATTCACCTTTTGATAGTTGATGTAGACTCGCCATTTTATCGAAATGGGTGTTTGGATCTCCTAGCACTACTCATTCATAGTGAATGTGACTCCAACTTTCTTGGGAACAACATGCACCTGACTAACCCACTAGCTATCAGATATGGGGTATATGATTTCTCCATTTAGCCACTTAAAGTTTTGTTCTTTAACCGCATTCCATACCTTATGATTTCTTGGGAGTATGATAACATGCATGTAAATGAAATCATTTATGCCATAATTTGTATCAATAATCATATTTTATCATGTTAATTTAGCATGTTATCACACCCTCCAACTTAAATTATTGCTAGTCTCTTAGCAATTTACTATATGATCTCCCTAGAAAGTCTTTTCATCCTTTGATCCCACTACTAAAAAGGTGAAGTGTATAAATGTATGATAACGTTTTCCTCATAGTGTAGGCCATACTAATCTAGATTCCATCTCTAGGTTGACTTCTTTAGTGCATGTTAGGGTAGTGCTCATTGATAACATGCATTTATAACCTGAATTCTTACCCTAATTAACTCATATTCATGCTTATTTTATGTGAATATGATGCATGTTATCATACTTTTTAGGAATTTTCTCCATTGGCATGTCATTTCACTAAAGTTGATATTTATGCATAAATTAGGGATAATTTCATGTTAATCGATGATTAATCTTTTGTTTAGATTAATAGAAGTTAATACCAGTGTTATAGATGCATTTTGACTTTAGTAAATGTGTAGAAGGATGATTTTAGGATGAATTCATGATCTGGAATGTTTAATGAGAAATGATTTGAGTAAATTATAAGTCATCCTTATTTCCTTTTTGAAAAAATATTTTAAATGGCATAATATTAAAAAGGAAAGAATTTATGATCCAATGGAGAAAATTTCAATTAAAAAGGAGTTGTATATTTGAAGTTATGAATTTCAGAAGTTTTAAGCCTTTTTCCGAATTTTATTTGATTTTAAAATCTAATCTTTCTATTAAAAAATCGAAAAAAGGGGGTAGGCTTACCGCGGAGCTGACGTTGCGAGCGGGGAAACCGTCGACGCGACACGTGGGCCATCGCGCGGAGGCAACTCAGCCCAAAGGCCACATGGCAGGCCGAAAGTGGCCCATGTGGAGCGCAGGAGGCGCACAGCGCGGCCACGTGGCGAAATGCCACGCGGCAGCGCGAGCACAGGTGGGTGCCCGTGTGGGCGCCACGCGTAAGGTAGGTAATAGAGGAGATAGTGACGATAGTTAATAGGGGAATCCGCTCCCCTATGTAACCGCGTCACTTCTCGGTTTTTTTTCCGTGTGGGACTATGTCCCACACGTCTTACCTTTTGCAGGTGACGTGGCGACATGGCGAGCGTCAGATCGAGGCGGCAATCATTGATCGCATGGACCGGAGTCCACGCGATCATCCACCAAAGTACGTGTTGATTTAAATCGGGTAAGTGGATTAGATGGACGGCTTACCTGGTGCCACGTGGACGACGCTGAAGCGATCTTCTTCCATCGGACGGCGGATGACTCTCGTAATCAGGGTTCACGTGATCAAGTGATCGTGACCCTCCAGCCACCTGGAGATTGAATCGGACGGCGGACGAATCTTGTAATCGGGGTTCACGCGATCAAGTGATCGTGACCCTCCAGCCACCTGGAGATTGAATCGGACGGCGGACGAATCTTGTAATCGGGGTTCACGCGATCAAGCGATCGTGCCCTCCAGCCACCTTCAGATCTACATCGGACGGCGCAGACCGATCGTGGAAGAACTCCACGATCGCTGTCCGATCGAACCGCGATCGCGGCGCGATCGAACCGCGATCGGAGGGTTGACGTGGAGTAATCGATGTCAGCCGATCAGAGGGCGATCGACGGAAGGCCAAGACCACGATCGTGGCCCGATCGTGGCCTGATCATGGCCAAATGGACGGCTATTCGGAGCGAAAATGAAGAGGAATTTACGGCCAACATGGGAGCTTCGAGTTCGCCCCAAGGAAGCGCTCTCACGACCATGCAAAACCGCTCCCACGACCGCCTCTACAGCCCACGATTTCGGGCCTAATTCCCTCTTTAAAAGCATGTATTTCCCTTTTTTGTTCTTGAACTTTTGATCGAATCGTGAAGAAATTAAGCGAGTTTCGAGGAAGGTCTTAAGTTCTCGTGATCCTCTGCTTCCAAGAGTGTAGAGACGCAGCCATTGAAGCATGATAATCACGATTTCATCTCTTGATTTCATCGAATTTTCCCCTTGAATTCCGAACGTCCACGAGGAAGAATCCGAGCAAATTCGCTTCAATCCACGAGAATTGAGGCCCCATTATTGCGACAATCGGGTTAGTACTGAGGTTCGATCGATTATCAAGAGGTAATTTGTATTTTTATTAGGTTTAGATCTTTAATTTTGCAAATTAGTTCATAGTGTTCTTCATTTTCCCCAATTTTAGGTCCGAAAAGTTACTGATTTTGAAAATATGATATCTCTTTGATTATAATTCCAAATCACTTGATTTTGGATTCATTGGATTCCTCTTTTCATCAGCTTTCCGGGATAGCAAATTCATCAAATTCTGAGTTCATTTGACCCTTCAATTTAACGTTTGACCACGGACTGTTCATCTTTCATCAGAAGTCAAATGTTGACTTTCGGGGTCAATTACTTTTTATTGACAAATCAGAATTTGATAATTTTGGTCTTGTTGGATTCCTGTGGTTCTTAGCTTTCTATTGACATATAAATTGAAAGATTTGGATTTCATTTGGGCATTCAACTTGAAGATTTCCTCTGAGGTGTTCATTTCGGGGATTTTCTGATCATTGATTTTCAATAATTCATAATAAATCCATTTCTTATCCAAAAATTACGAAATATATATCAATAAATTCAATTTTCTCTCTAGTTTCTAAATATCTACTTTTCGTAATCTTCTGACCGCATTTGATTCTCTGATTTTGCAGAACACATACTGTTGGTTAAAGTCAACGCTTTGACTTTGACTTTTGACTTTTCTCTGTCAAATCCGAGATTTCAATTCTTAAAACTTCTTATTTACCCTATTTATATCATTTTCATATCTTACATCTTATATTCTCTTATTTAAAACTCCTTTTAAACCTAAGTTTGACCAAGTCAACTCTGCGATTAAAGTCAACACTGCTCTCTGTGGATCGACCCGATACTTACCGAGTACTTGATTATTCTATCTTGTCTTTGTGAGTTCGGATTTATAAATTTTGTTTGACCATCGTCTTTGTGTTTAACGACGCACGAAAACGACACGTCACTCATCGGCTAATGCTCAAGTCTAATTCTTGATTGTAATCAAGGTGAGCCTATCTAAGGTATGATGCTATGGTGCCGAAAATATACTCACTCTCTCATGAGTGGATGTAATTCCTTACCATCTCCATAAACACATCACTCCTTCCCTCAAAATGGGAGCTACTTAGTACTTAGAATTCCCCTGAACTCGCTTTCCTCCTTAAAAGAGTGCAATTCAAAAGGATTCCTATCTTTGGATGCATCGTGTGAGGAGGCTGAAGGAAATAAAAGATACTATTTCTAAGGGTATGACTTGGCTAAAAGCAAATATGCTGATAAAACAAAGTGGATTATAAAATCAAATAAGGTACCACTTATGATGATTATACTCCCAAGTGAGGTGGATGATGATGGATAGGGTAGATGGTGGAGATGATAGTGGAGGTAGAGATAAAGGTAGAAGATGTTCCCACTTATTTTCTTTCTTGTAACTTCTTATTTCTCTCTTTCTTTTGACTTTTCTCCTCTTTCTTTTCTTCTTCTTCTTTTTTAAGCATTTCAGAAGACTAGAATGATGATGTGGAGGAGTTTTAGGATTTCTGAAGAGAGTGTGTAGCAAATGAAGTGTAGTGAAGGTATAAGCACATGTGGGAGGAAAAATGGAAGGTGAGATGGATATGTGAGTTCACTTGGGAGTGTTCATCATCAAAAGCGAAGTTTAAAACAAATTGGTGTTACCACTTGACTGCTTTGGAAGAGAAAACTACATGCCTATAAGGAAAGATAGGTGCTACAAAAATTATGAATCATTGCACTCTTTAAAGGGAAAAGTCTAGAATTAAGAAATTCCTCATACTAAGCAGTTTTGGATAATAGTAGGTAAAGGGTGGAATTCTTTTCTCTCAAATACTCTCCTTTCCAATCCCATAGCATTTCAACCTCTTGATTACTCTTTTTCCTTGGTGCCGGTTAGATACCCAATCCCAAAGAAGTCAACCACTAACTCTAATACATTGGTCTCTCTAGATCATTTGGCTTTATTACTCAAAATGTAATCATATGGACTATAAGGTCCTCACTTCTACATCTCTTGTAGATCAGATCTCTAGATGAAAAGACTTCTAAGGTGGGGTATATTAGATCAAAGATTTTGAAAATAGGATTTTTTAGAAGGTAGAATTTTTAAATTTTTGAAAAATGGTAGAGCTTTTTCTAAATCCTCACCCCCCAACTAGAATATTTCATTGCCCTCAATGAAAACTACATGCTCATGTGAAAAACTGATCGAATCATGGCATGAAAACAATAAAAAGTGTGGTGAGATGGGTTTAGAAAAGCTCATTAGTCTGTGATGCTCGTGGGATTTCTGGTGCAGGTGTGCCCTTTTCTAATGCAGTTCTCCGACGTCTAAAAAGAAACTGAAATCAAAACATAAAACTAGAAAGGTAAGATAATCTTGGGGTGCCTCCCAAGAGCGCTAAGTTTAACGTCTACAGCCAAACTAAACAAAATGAAACCTAGACTACTGATGGGTCGAGGATGATACCGTCACATCCTCGAGTGCTCTAGAAGATGCAGATTTACCTTATCTGCTTGTGCGGGTGGCTCTGAGGTTAGGTATGGCTTGAGACCATGGCCGTTTACCTTGAATTATCGACCGGTCTTAGGATCGGAGATGAGTACTGCTCCGCCGTAGAACAATTCCAGAACCACATAGGGACCATCCCATCTGAAGCGCAGCTTTCTAGGGAAGAGCTTGAGGCGCGAGTTGTAGAGCCAGACCTTGTCGTTGACTTGGAATGGTCGTCGTCGTATATGTCAGTCGTGGAAGGCCTTGGTCTTCTCCTTATAGATCTCCGCGTTCTCGTACGCGTCGTGCCTCAACTCTTGTAACTCCTGGAGCTGGAGAAGTCATTTATTGCCTGCTTCGTACAGTGCGAGGTTGAGCTTTTTGATGGCCTAGTAAGCTCAATGCTCTAGCTCAATCGGAAGGTGGTAGGCTTTCCCGTAGATGAGCCGGAAGGGAATCATCCCGATGGGTGTCTCGTATGCCGTCCGGTATGCCCATAGTGCGTCGGGGAGCTTGTGTGCCCAATCCTTTCCATCTGGACGAATTATCTTCTTCAGAATAGTTTTGACTTCTTGATTACTAACCTCTACTTTCCCATTCGCCTGGGGGTGGTATGGCGTGTTGATGCGGTGGTGTACTCTGTATTTCTTCAACAACACTCAGAAGTGTGAGTTGTTGAAGTGGGAGCCGTCGTTGCTGATGATGGCTCTCGGACAACCGTATCAGGCGAAGATGCATCGTGTGATGAATTACAGAACCTCCCGATGGTCGTTTGTCCTGGTGGGGATTGCTTCGACCCACTTGGACACATAGTCCACCGCCACTAGTATGTACTCTTTCCCGTCAAAAGGTGCGAAAGGTCCCATGAAATCTATCCCCCAAAGGTTGAAGATTTCCACCTCAAGGATCAGCGGCATCGGCATCTCATCTCGCTTGGAAATATTGATCGCCGCTTGACATTGTAGGCATTTCGTGCAGAAACGGTGGGCGTCCTTGAAGATGGAGGGCCAGTAGAAGCCGCTCTGTAGGATCTTATCCGCGGTCTTTCGTGTCCTCCGCACGTCGATGAGTGACACATCGCTAGTATGTCTCCTTGCTTCTCCTCCGGTACACATCGTCGGATGATCTGGTCGTATCCTAGGTGGAACAGAAGTGGTTCTTCCCAGAAATAGTACTTGAGCTTGTGGAAGAACTTATCTTTTTAATGTCGGTTCCAGTGCTCTGGGACCGATCCCGTGACGATAAAGTTGACGATGTGCGCGTACCAGGGGCGTGACTTTAGATGGCGAGGAGATGCTCGTCTCGAAATGTATCTCCGATGTCCTCTCTCCCGAGATGTGAAGACGCGATAAGTGATCCGCCACTGAGTTTTCACTACCCTTCTTGTCTTTTATCTCCAAGTCGAATTCTTGAAGGAGCAGCACCCATCGTATGAGTTGTGGTTTGGCCTCTTTCTTGGAGAGCAAGTATTTCAGGGCCGCATGATCAGTGTAGATGATGATCTTGCTCCCCAAGATATAAGACTGGATTTTCCCGAGAGTGTAGACCACTGCTAGAAGCTCTTACTCCGTAGTTGTGTAATTAATTTGAGCTTCGATGAGGGTCTTACTTGCATAACAGATAGCCGTCAGTTTCTTGTCAAGTCCCTGCCCCATGACCGCTCCCACCGCGTAGTCCGAAGCGTCGCACATGATCTCAAAGGGTAAGTCCCAATTGGGACTTTGTAGAATTGGTGCCTTGATCAGTGCTTGCTTCAATGTCTTGAATGCGCGCTTCCCTTCTTCGTCGATGATGAAGTCCTTGTCTTTGCAAAGAAGGGTGATGAGGGGCTTGGAGACTTTTGCAAAGTCCTAGATAAATCTCCGATAGAAGCCGACGTGCCCGAGAAAGCTCCTCAAATCTTTCACGGTACATGGTAGAGGAAGGTTCTGTATGACCTCTATCTTGGCCTTATCCACTTCTAAACCTTTGCTCGAGACGATGTGCCCGAGCAGTACTCCCTCTCGTACCATGAAGTTGGATTTCTCCCAGCTTAGTACTAGTCATTTCCGAACGCATACCTCCAGTATCTTCGTCAGGTGAGCAAGACAACTTTCGAAGTCGTTTCCAAAGACGGAGAAATCGTCCATGAAGGCTTCTAAGCTGTCACCAAGAAAGTTAGAAAATATTGCCGTCTTTCATCGTTGGAAAGTCGCGGGGGCGTTGCACAGTCCGAATGGCATGCGTCTGAAAGCGAAGGTGCCAAAAGGAAAAGTGAACGTGGTCTTCTCTTGATCGTTGGGGTGGATAGTAATCTGATTATAGCCCGATTATCCGTCGACGAATAAGATGTAGTTCAATCCTGCGAGTCGGTCTAGGATCTGGTCGATGAACGGTAGCAGGAAGTGGTCCTTCTTGGTTGCGGTGTTCAACTTCCGATAGTCGATGCAGACCCTCCACTTCGTCGGTAGACGCGTCTGGATTTCCTCGCCTTTCTCGTTTGTCGTGACCGTTACTCCGACTTTCTTCGGAACGACGTGTACCAGACTCACCCATTGGCTATCGGATATGGGGTAGATAATTTATGCATTTAGCCATTTAAGAATCTCTTCTTTTACGGCCTCCCATACCCTCGGGTTGAGTCGTCTCTGGGCCTCCCTGACGGGCCTCAACTCATCCTTTAAGAAGATGTGATGAGTACATAGTGAAGGGTCTAGCCCTATTAGGTCTATCAGGGTCCATCCGATTGCTTCTTTATTTTTCCTTAGCACCTCCAGTAGTTGTTCTTCTTGCTTCATGTCTAGCTTGGACAAAATAATTACTGGCTTTGCTTTCTCTTCGTCAAGGAAGGCATACTTGAGTGTAGACAGGAGAGTTTTGAGCTCCAAAGTTGGCTCGTCCATCGGAAGCTCCTCATATCTTGCTTCCTCGTCGATCATCATAACTTCTTCTACGCATTCGTCTCTGTCTTGATCGTCGGCGAAGTCGATGGCGCCCAAGTCTTCGGAAGCTCTTGAGGGGTATTTCATTAATTTGTTGATGTCAAGCTTCACGGTTTGCTCTCCCACCTTGAGAATTACTTCTCCTTTCTCCTAGTCGATTCCGGCTTTGGCAGTATCTAGGAAGGGTTGTCCAAAGATAATTGGGGCTTGGCTTAGCTCCTTAGTCATTTTCATGTCAACCACTAAGAAATCTACTGGGAAATACCAATCTTCTATTCTTACGATGACGTCTTCTACTAGTGCATGGGGTTTTCTAACAGATCCATCGGCTAAGCATAGTTCTACTAGGAATGGTTGTAACTCCCCTACATGATGACGGTCGAATACAGCTTTAGGGAGGATGTTAATACTGGCTCCCGTATCTAGTAGGGACCTAGTGAAGGACATTCCTCCTATTTCACTCGTGATCGTGGGTGCTCCCGGATCTCTCTTTTTTACGAGTAAGGAAGTCATTATACTGGAGCTTACCGTCTCACTAAGTTGGATCCGTTTAGGGTTTCTATGGGGGGTACATATACCTTTTAGGAATTTAGCGTATGAAGGGATATGCTTGATGGCTTCTGTCAAAGGAATGGTTATATTTACCTTTTTAAAGGCTTCTAGTAGGTTGTCATCGGTTTCGCTATTCTTGGCTTTTTGTCGGTTTAGGGCATGAGGAGAAGGCACAGGGGGGCCTTATATTTTTCAGGGTTAGGTTCAGCCTTAACCTGTTCTTCCTCGTCCTCCGAGTCAGTGTCTTGCTCGACGATAATTGGCGTTTCTTTTTCTTCATTTTGGCCTTGGTGGAAAGGGTGATCCTTGTATGGATCCGACAGAGCTTTCCCACTCCGAAGGCTTGATATGGCCAGGGCTGATTCTACGGCTTCCTTGATTTCTTGGATTCGCCGTGGCCTGCGAGGGTAATTGGTCAGTAAAAGTTACTTGCTTACCTTTTTTATCCGTCGTCGGTTGGACGTTCGTCTTGATGGAAGTCTTGAATTTCGTCCACGCGTGATTTCATCCTTGTCATTTGCTCCATTAGTTGCGAGATCGCGCCAAGGATCGGGTCGGATGCTGACGTGGTTTGGCGTGGAGCTTGCGTGTACGCTTGTGGTTGAGTCGGCGGGACGAACGACGACAATCTTTGATTAAGGTAATTTTGCTGACCGTTGTATTGTGGAGGATAGGGTTGATCGTTGTTCCTCCTATAGCCATTATTCTGCGAAGAATTGTTAAAAACAGGGGTATTATATTGGTTAGGATAATTACGTGGATAATTTGGTCATCCCTTTTGACTTGGTCCTCCTGATGGACCTAGTCTATGCATCCCTTGCCCTTGGATTGCCATAACGGGGCAATCTAATTCGACGTGGTCGAATCTTGAGCAAGTTGCGCATGGTGATGCCTCTTGGAGTGAGACGGGGGCGAGTCCTTCAGAATCGTTGCAGATGTTGAGTCGGTCTAGTAGAAGGTTCTGGACTTCCGCCATTTTGTCGATCGTTTAAGGAGCATCCCTGTCTCCGCTGATTTGGCGTCGAGAGCTTTCAGCATTGCACCTCTTCCAAATGGTTTCGCCGCATTATGGTGACTATTTTCCGCCACCGTTTCGATGAGATCCATTGCGTCGTCTTCGTATTTGCTCATAAAAGTGCCGCCGCTAGTTGCTTCGCTATTTGCTCATAAAAGTATCTATCTTGCGGGCCTAACCCGTCATAAAAGATTTGAGTTAATTCATGGTTAGACACTCCATGGTGTGGACACTCCCTTGTAAGATCTCTTAATCTCTCGCAGGCTTCGTGGAAGGTTTAACTCGAGCCTTGGGTGAACTCTTAGATGGCTTTTCGGACGGAAGTGGCCTTTCCTACGGAATAGTACTTTCTGAAAAACACTTCTTCCATCTCGGTCCAACTTTTGAATTCTTTCCCTAATTTTAAAAACCAATCTTTGGCTCTATCTCTAAGGGTAGCGGGAAAGAGTTTCATCTTCATCGTGTCGGCGGGGACATTTTGAATGTGGTTTATTTCACAAAGTTTGGAAAGCTCATCCACATGTCTATAGGGATCTTCGGAAGGCTTACCATAGAAGATAGGAAGCATGCTCATAACATGGGAATCTATTCTAAAATTGGCCCCTCTTCCTAGGGGTGCGTGAATTCTAGTGACAGGTCGCTGGAGGACGGGCCTAGCATAGTCACTAAGGCGTTTCCTTGCATTTCCTTCATCGTTCCGGGCTATTTCTACTGGTTTGGTTGGATCAAAAGTTGCGTCACTCTTAGTAGTGTCGGTCTCGGTAGCTTCGGGAGTTTGCAAGAATCGTTCAAAGAGGTCTACTTCTAGGGGATTATTCCATACTCTCCAAGCTGTTCGTCTTCTCATGAAGAGTGGGTCGGGTACGTACCTGGATAATAACTTTTAAATACTTAACATATATTAAAAAGTGAAGTCAATCGTACCTGAATGTCGTTATTTGTGAGAGTTATGCGTTCTTAACGTGATTTTGAAGAAGCAATTTCTCGTAATCCTTAGAAAAGGGGCGTAAATCACTTAACCTTATCGAATTAATGATCTCAAAGATGGATTTCTACTTCGGATCACTCAAAATACGATTGAATTGCTTGAATTTCAACAAACTAAGAGAAAAATCCGAGTTGACCAAGTCAAAATTTGACTTAATTCCCCGGCAACGGCGCCATTTGACGAGACGAGACCGCGAGGTGGTTGGTTTCACATGGTATCGCGTAAAAAATAACTTTAAACTTACCAATTTGATGAAAATGTATCGAATTGAAGGGTATAAGGGTAAATAAGGGTCGAATCCATAGGGAAATAAGGAATTTCATGACGTATTCTTAGAGATTAATCAAATCGGACGAGAAATCGATGGTAGAAATTGGGGAAAATGATATATTATGAAATATAACTTCAAAACGAATCCACGGAATCAAAAATCATCGAAAATGATCTTGATTTCGTGGGGAAATCGAAGTTTGAAGTTGGAGGAAATTTCCGGACGTGAAAAATTGCTATTTTGACTAAAATTGATCTAAATCAAACTTAAAATCCTAATCTAAACGAAAATTAAACATTATAGGAGGATAACTAAAGAAAAACCGCTTCCACTAATCCCAATTAGTGATCAAATCGCTGTGACTAAGCCACTTAATCGCGAAGAACAAAAAGAATGTGAACGTGAGATTCAAGCGACGATTTCCCCTAAGATTCTCCACCAAATCTTGACTTTAATGGCTCCGGATGTGCGGAATTGAAGGAGGAACACAATGGAATCAAGAGACTCGAGATGAGAGGTGTCTAGACGGATCAATTTGGATTGATTTCAACTCGAATGCGTACAATCGTCGAAGAACATCTCTTTATATAGGCTAATTGGGCGTAACTGTCCGATCGTTTCGATCGACGATTACGATGGAACGGTCCATCGTGGACCGTTTTGAATATGTCGTATCCATCGGATCGCCGAAGGATGGTCCAGATGCTCCGTTTGAAATGCGTTTTAAAACGCTTTGCATCGCGCCCCTTCGATCGCGATCGGGCGATCCAGATGAGCTCCCCACCAATTCATCTCAGCCGTTATAATCCACTCAATTAAAGCATGTGCGCTGATCCCGATCGGTGGTCCGCTAGCGCATCCGATCAACGCCCGATCCTCCGTGCTTCGTCCGATCCAACGCTCCACGATTGGCCGCGTCACCTGCATCTTAACACATCGTGTGGATTAGTCCAACACGGAAAAGAATAAAGGAGATCGTTGGGTTTATAACACCCGACAGTTTAGAAGCTTCGAATACCCTTCCGATATACAGAAGACTGAATACCCATTATATTAACTATATAAATAATAATTATATGTATATGCCCCCTAGGCGCCGCGTGGGCCCGCGTGGCGCTGCCACGTGGCCCTGAGTGCCACGTCACATCCACGTGGGACCCGCGCGAAATCTTAACCCCTTTTTTATTTTTATTTTTTTTAAAACGGTTTTAAATCGAAAATAGAAGTAGAAAAATCCGGAATAATCCCTGAAAATTATAAAATTCAAAACTTTCAAAATATAACTCCAAATTAATCCAAATTTCTTTCATTTGATCAGAAATTTAATTATCTATTATTCTAAAAAGTCAAATTTAATAAATAATAAGATTTTAAATTATTATTTCAAAAATACATTCATTTATTAAGATTTTAAACTTTAGAAAATGAAATAAATGTTGATAAAAATGATTTCTCTTGTTATTTTAATTTAAAAACACTTATAATCTCATGAAAAAGATGGGCTATCAAATTATTACATTCTAATTTATTAAAATTAACCCTAAATTAAAGTATTTTGAGATTATAATGACTTTTTCATATAATAATAGAAAAATACATATAAGTATGATAACATTCATGTAAATGAAATCATTTATGCCTTATCTTGATAGCATGTTATCAAGCATCTAATGAGTGTTTGAAAGTGAGATTTAGTTGATAGAATAGGGAGAAATCTAATCTTGATAGCCAACGATCATCTTCGAATTCACGGAATGAAAAGCCTTTGATCCAGCAGGAAATTGAATCAATTCGAACACTATCTTGGGTTAGAAATCATGCTTTTATCCTAATCTTTCTTCCTATAACATTAGATTTCAATTTTGAATCATAGATTTACTCATTGATTTCTTCGGGCATCTTTATCCAAATTTTGTGATTTTTGATTATGTGGATTCGCCTTCAAGTTCTCTTTTAAAATCTATCAAATTTCCTAATTTCTCACCTCATTTCATTGTTTGATTTCATCGAATATCAACGAATCCATTTAAAATAACTTAATTCTCCGTGGATTGGACCCTCATTCACTCTAAACTATCTAATTCTTGATGATTTCATTAAATTGGCCAATTTGGTGAATGTTTTCATGCTTATCCACCTGTTTTCAGCGACCTCGCGAATTCGCTTTGTCAAATGGCGCTGTTGCCAGGGATTCAAGGCATAGTTTTGATAAAAATCATCAATTTTGACTTCGTCAACTCAGATTTGTGAGTTTATTTCTTGAAATTAATTCACATCGTTCGTACACTGAGTGATCTGAAGTAGAAATCAATCTTCAAATTCCTTATAGGCAATCATTGCTTCAAATTCGCGTCAAGAAGGCTTCACTCTCTCGGATATGATTGTTGTCATTTTTTTATAATTTATTAAGTATTTCTTAATCCTATTCATATAAATATACGATCCACCCGTCCATGAGACGACAGACTACTTGGAGATTGAAGAATAACCCTTTATACGTAGATCTCTTTGACGATCCTCGCAATCACCCGACACTACCGAGTCATCTTCAATCGTAGAACTCGTAGAAATGGTGTGGAACGACGAGGGAAATGCAAGGAAATGCGTTAGAGATTATGCTAGGCTTGTCCTTCAGAGACATGTCACTCGAATTCATTCACCCCTTAATAATGTGAGAATTTTAGAATAGATTCACATGTAATGGATATGCTTCCTATCTTTGATGGTAAACCTTTCAAGGACCCGTATAGACACGTAGAGGAGCTTATCCAAGTTTATGAAATAAATCAGATTCATAATGTCCGAGCTGACATAATGAAGATGAAACTCTTTCCCGCTACACTTAGCAACCAAGCAAAGGATTGGTTTTTAAAATTAGGAAAAGAATTCACTAGTTAGACCAAAATGGAGGAAAAGTTTCTTAAAAATATTATTCCATAGGGAAATCTACCTCCGTTCGGAAAGCCATCTACGAGTTTACCTAAGGCCCGAGTGCAACTCTTCACGAAGGGTGGGAGTGACTTAGAGACGTCACTAGGGAATATCCTCATCATGGAGTGTCTAACCATGAATTAACACAAATATTTTATGACGGGTTAGGCTCGCAAGATAGATATCTTTTAGATGCAGCAAGCGACATCACCTTCATGAGAAAATAAGAAGACGATGCAATGGAATTAATCGAGATGATGGCGGAAAATAGCCATCATAATGCGGCAAAACCATTCGAAAGAGGTGCTATGCCAAAAGGACAATTAATCGATGCAAAATCAGCGAAGATGGGCATGCTTCTAGAAGAATCGACAAAATGGAAGAAGTTCACAATCTCCTACTAGACCGACTCAACATTCGCACCAATTCTAAAGGACTCGTGCCCGTCTCGATACAAGAAGTGCCACCGTGTGTCAATTGCTCAAGATTCAACCATTTCGAACTAGATTGCCCCGTCATGGCAATACAAGGACAGAGCATGTATATACAAGGCCCACCAAGAGGGCCGACTCAATAGGGACGAGCAAACTATTTGTGTTCATACCCAAATTTTTATAATAATCTTGTTTTCAATACCGATCTGTCGCAACATAAAAGATTTAGGAGGAATAATGATGAAACGTATCCTCCAACTTACAAAACCGGTCAGCAAAAAAATTAATAACCCTACACAAATCCTAGATAGTCGACGTATGTCTCGGAACCACAAGCCTACACTCAAGCCCCACAATAGTACGCACCAGCATCAGACTCGATCCTTAGAGCGATCTCGCAATTAGTGGAGCAAATGAATTGGATGAATTCACACGTGAACGAAATACATGAATTCATCATGATGAACGTCTCGCTCGCGACTGATAATAAGAAGGGTAAGCAAGTATCATTTTCTGACCAATTACCATCATAGGCCACTGTCAACTCGAGGAATCAAGGGGCCTTGTCGAATCAAATGCACAACTTAAACCATATCCATGTTGATGAGGAGGCAGTGGAAACCACACTGGCTATATCAAGCCTTTGAAGTGGCAAAGATCTACCGGATCCTTCAAGACACGATAGATGAAGAAATACCAGTTGTAGTAGCCAAGCAAGACATCGATTCCAAAGACGAGGAAGAACAATCTAAGGCTTAACCTAACCCCAACACATACAAGCCTCCTGTGCCTTATTCTCAAGCACTTAATTACCATAAAAGCTAAGGAAAATGACTCAAACAATCACCTACTAGAAGCCTTTCAAAAGGTGACCATCACCATCCTTTCATAGATATCATTATACATATTCCAGCTTATGTAAAATTTCTTAAAGGCATATGCACACTCCACAGAAACTCCAAAAGGATCCAACTTAACGAAACAATGATTTCCATCATGATGATTCCCTACCTAATAAAAACAAGAGATCCGTGAGAGCCCTTGATCATGAGTGAAATCAAAGGAATGACTTTTACTAGATCCTTGTTAGATACCAGAGCTAATATTAACATCCTCCCTAAAGCAGTATTTGAACGTCATCATGTAGGAGAGTTACATAATTTCTTTGTAGAACTATGCTGAGTGGATGGATCGATAAGGAAACCTCATGGCATAATAGAGAATGTAATAGTAAGGATAGAAGATTGCTCTTTGTTGGTAGATTTCCTAGTCATAGACATGAGATGTTCAAGGAGCTTAGTCAAGCCCCGATCATCTGATGACGACCATTCTTAACTACCGCGAAAGGCATCATAGATTAGGGGAAAAGAGAAGTAATTCTTATGGCGGGTGAGCATAAAGTGAAGGTCATTCCTTCACTTTATGCTTCGTGAAATATCATTCACGAGCTTCCGAGGAATTAATCGCCATTGACCTTTCTTATGACCATGATATCAACGTCTGCATAGAAGAAGTGATGACAATCAACGAGGACGCTAATTTTGAACAGCTACCATTGGACAAGCTAACATTGGGGCTCAAGACTCTACCATCTACTCTCAAGTACGCTTTTCTTGATATGGAGAAGGCAAAACCGGTGATCATTTTGTCCCAACTTGATCAAGAGCAGATGGAACGATTACTTGAAGTGTTGTGATGGAATGAACAAGCAATTGGTTGGACGCTGGCGGACTTAAGGGGATTGGACCCCTCATTATGTACTCATTGCATCTTCCTATAGGATGAGTCTAGACCCATCAGGGAGGCCCACAGAAGACTAAACCTGAAGGTATGTGAGGCGGTAAAAGAAGAAATTATTTAAGGGCTAAACGCAAAGATCATCTACCCCATATCTGATAGCTAGTGGGTTAGTCCGGTGCATGTTGTTCCCAAGAAAGTCAGAGTAATGACCACTATGAACGAGAAAGGCGAGGAGATCCGAACACGCCTTCCAATAAAATGATGAATCTGCATTGACTATCGGAAGCTGAACTCCGTAAAGAAGAATGATCATTTCCCTTTACCATTCATCGACTAGATCCTCGATTGTTTGGCAAGACAAAGATACTTCTGCTTCTTGGATGGATACCCTGGCTATAACCAAATTGCTATTCAATTTGACGACCAAGAAAAGACGACGTTTACATGTCATTTTGGCATGTTCACTTTTATACGGATGGCATTCAAGCTATGTAATGTCCTCCGACATTCCAACGAGAGTCTCAAAGTCTTCATGGACAATTTCTTTGAATTTTGGAATGACTTTGATAGCTGTCTAGCTCACCTGACTAAGATCCTAGAGGTCTGCATCAAGAAATAACTTGTGTTTAATTGGGCGAAATCCCACTTTGTAGTATGAGAGAGAGTAGTGCTCAAGCATATCGTCTCGAGAAAAGGACGAGAGGTGGATAAGGCACTGATCTACAGAGCTTTCTCAAGAACATCGACTTCTACTAGAGATTCATACATGACTTTGCTAAAGTCTCCAAGCCATTGACCACCCTTCTTTGCAAGCACAAGGACTTCATTATCAACGAAGAAGGGGATCAGGCATTCAAGATGTTGAAGCAAGCACTGATCGAGACACCAATTCTCCAAAGTCCTCATTGAGACTTACCATTCGAGATCATGTGCGACGCTTTGAACTATGCAGTGGGAGCAGTCTTGGTCCAGCCGATAGAGACGAGGCCAATGGCCATATGCTACGTGAACAAGACCCTTGTCGAAGCTCAAATAAACTACACAATGACGGAGAAGGAGGTTTTGGCAGCGGTCTACGCCTTTGAGAAGTTGTGTCGTATATCTTGGGGAGAAAGATCAACATCTACAACGATCATGCAACACTCAAATACTTGCTCTCCAAGGACGCGAAGCCATGACTGATACGACGGCTGCTACTTCTTCAAGAATTCAACTTAGAGATCAAAGACAAGAAGGGCAGGAAAAACTCGGTGGCAGATCATTTATCACGTCTCCACATTCCAGGTTAGAATACATCAGTGACACATTCCTCGACAAGCATCGCCTTGCCATCTCGAGCGATGCTACCTGGTTTGCGCATATCGTCAACTTCATCGTCACTGGATCAATACTGAAGCATTGGAATCAGCATCAAAACGATAAGTTCTCCCATGATTTCAGGTACTAATTTTGGGAAGAACCACTTCTATTCCATCTCGAACACGATCAAATCATTCAATGATGCATCCCAGAGGAGGAGCAAGGAGACATAGTAGCGATGTGTCACTCATCGACGTATCATGGACATTTTTCCGCACGCAAAATCATGGACAAGATCCTGTAGAGTGGCTTCTACTAACCCACCATCTTTAAGGATGCCCACCATTTATATATAGAGTGCCTACAATGTCAAGTAGCATTAAACATCACCAAGCCAGATGAGATGTTGATGCGGCTTATCCTTGAGGTGGAGATCTTTGATCTATGGGGGATAGACTTAATGGGACCTTTCCCACCTTCAGACGTGAACAAGTACATTTTGGTGGCGATGGATTATGTGTCCAAGTGGGTCAAGGAGATCCCCATTAGGACAAACAACCATTATAAAGTGCTCAAATTTTTTACGAGATGTATCTTCTCCTGATATAAATGTCCGAGGGCGATCATCGACGACGGAGGCTCACACTTCAATAATGCACACTTTCATGCATTGTTGAAGAAGTAAGGAGTACACCATCGCGTCACCACACCATACCATCTAGAGGCAAATGGGCAAGTAGAGGTACGCAATAGAGAAGTCAAAAACATATTAAAGAAAATCATTCGGCCAGATGGGAAGGATTGGGCGCACAAGCTTCTTGATGCACTATGGGCGTACCGGACGGCTTACAAGACACCCATCGGGATGTCTCCTTGCCAGCTCATCTTCAGGAAAGCATACTACCTTCCAGCTGAGCTTGAGCATCGAGCATATTAGGCTATCAAAAAGCTCAACTTATCTCTAGATGAAGAATGAAAACATCAACTTCTCCAGCTTTAGGAGTTACAAGAGCTAAGGCACGACGCGTACGAGAGCGCGGAGATCTACAAAGAGAAGACCATGGGTTTTCATGACCGACTGATGGAGAAATATTTTAAAACATGAACACAAGGGTTCTAAGTAAACCTATCCTCCTCGTCCTCCTCCTCCTTATCTACTAGTTTGAAAAATTATCCATTACTTAAATGGATGAAGAAGACCTCTCTAAGTAAATAAAGAGAGTGTAGATATTAAGGGAATTATCTTCCCCCCTTCCTCTATTTTACACTGATCTAAAGATTGACTTGGTCAAAAGAAATTAGCCTGATCCTTAGAAAATTAGAATTCCTTGAATGGACCAAGTCAACCACCTTCTACCTTGATATAGGATCCTAATTTCCAAACCATAGCCACTATGTCATAGGTACTTTGTATAAATTAATGATTTCAAGAAATAACATCAATAGGAACACCTTTGTTTACACTCCCTTCTTTCCTTGAAGACCCACCCATAGATAGAAATGCTAGGAGAGCTATTTCTTATGAAATACAGTATCTTCAGAGGTCAAAACCCTTGTGAAAGTAACTCAGTTTGAGGATAGTTATGAAAAAGAAAGAGAAAGAACCCAACAAGAGTCATGAGACTTCCCTTCTCCTCAGTCGATCGTCATTGAACAGCTACAATAAAGAAAACTAAAGCCATCCCTGAAGAGATTGAAAAGAGACTGCCATGGAAGCTTGCCCATATCAGAAGTTGAAGAAGAAGATGAACATCTATCGCCTTGCCATCACACAAGCAAGAGACGTATTCACCACCAACTAAGAAGAAGCTTGAAGGGAGCTTCCAACATAAGAAAATCTTACCCACGAGAACAACTTCTCCATAGTCTTGCAGGTTCTGAGGATCAGCATATAATCTCAACACCCTCTGAGGATGCCTTCCCACAGGCCGACCCGTTGCTACCAAATGATCATTCATGCGAAAGAGAAAAGAATTGTCAAGGCATGTGACATGGAACCATAAAGAAACATGCAGCTTACTGAATTCTTCCCGTCAAGCTCTATGAGAGCCTGGAGACTACTCAATTCACAAGAAGGAGGCGACAACGTATATTAAATTAACGTTCAACGAGAAAAGGAGCATCCCGGCGCTCCCCTCTACCTGTTCGAAACTCCATCGCCTCGCTTTAACGACAGAACCTGATGAAGCTTTCCCGACGACGTCTGCGCGGCGTCTTCTTCCTCGAGCTACCGAGAAAATGTCCACCCCATAAATTACTCTCTCCAGCAAGGAGTCCCTGTTGGACTGACGAGGTGGAATGCGAGAAGACCACTTCCATCGTTCTGTGCAAGTTAAAGGACGCGCGACGTCCAGAAATTCCCCATGAAGAGCTCCTCTGCAAAGAAGCCATCCTAATCCTCTACCGAATAGAATTTTCGCGTCAGAAGACCAACTAACCCTCACTATTGCCGTCAATCGTCTCTACCTCCTTCTCGTTATTATGGCAAGTCTACGGAAACTACCTCAAATTTGACCGCTCCATACGCTGCATTATCGAGAACAGAGATTATTCTACCCGAAGAGTCAAGAACAACGCGCATGCACATCGACTTCAACTAGAAACCAAGCGGCACGCCAGCACTTATTCATCTTTAGGCAACCCGCTCAACACAAGCAAGGCCACCTCGGTTCAACGCCTATACGCGAAGTTTCTGTCTCATCGAATCATCTCACCAACCTTAGATAATTAGAATCCCTTGAATGGACCAAGTCAACCACCTTCTACCTTGATATAGGTTCCTTAATCTCTAAACCTTATCCACCATATCATAGGTACCTTATATTATTTTAATTAATGATCTCAAGAGAAAATCAGTAGGAAACCTCTTTGAATTACATCCCTTTATTTCTTTGAAAACCACCCTTAGTTAGAATTTTAGGTGAGATCTAATAGAAGATACTATCTTTTATTCCATTCAAGAAAAAATCCTGGCATGAACAAATCTTTGCATCTATGAAGCCCTATCAGATTGAAGAATCCCAGATGTTGATACTAAGTTTGGAGAGAAACTGCCCAAGTCATCATGAAGCAAGCAAGAAGATTTAGAAATACGGAATACCCATCGTCAATTCATTCACATGAATATCAAAGCAACTACTTAGAGTATTTCAAGGTTTCTAGAACTCATCTACCTACTGATATCCAATCTAAAGGAAGCTATCAGTGAGGAGGATACTCTCAAGGCTAAGTCCTCACCATCTCTTATGTAAAGAACACATCATCACAATTAAAGGAAAAGAAGAGGTCTTGAAATGATTATCTCCCACTTGAGCAATATTTCATCGATTTATAAAGGCAGTTCAGCCTAGGTGCAACTTCACAAAATAAGGATATCAAGTCATGAGCCCTCAGATAACGAGAAGACTATTGAGTTCTCTTTCCAATCAAAGCCCCGCTCGTTCCTTAAATAATGATGTTTCACTCTTCTTACGACTACCTTAAATGGGGCTCGAACAAGAGAGAGTCAAGATGCCTCGGAACCGATCAAATCCGGGAGGCATCATTACAACATTACAACCATTAATGTCACCCCATCCAGAAGGATTTTTCCACGTTGCAACAGCTGCCCAACAGTCCCACCGACAATATAGTCTCGGATGAGACTAATTCCGACAAACTATCGTCTCATCGTCAGCTTCCCGAATCAACGCCAACGGTTGTCAAGCCAAGTAAACCGGTCAACTCCAACATTCCCAACCTTAAGGAACAGTGTCGGAATCACGAATGAACGTGAAACCATCACGAGAGAAAGCCTAAATACCCGTGCAACCGCCTCAACCGACGTCAAGTCTCTACGCCTCCCGTCAAACTTCATGTGAGCTTCCACTACGATTCCATCACCGTCAAAACCAGCACCGATCAAGCAGATTTCGGTTTTTTATCGGTCGCCACCACGGAAGCTAAGAACTTCAGAAAGTGTCCACGGCAAGCGTAACCGTTCGTACGCGGAAGTTACAACATCGCGGATTCACTACAAGACAAAAGAGACGGAATCCACGTAAGAAAACAACGACGACACTTCCGCGATATTGAACTGTCATACGTGGAATTAAAAACGACGCGTCTTTCCAATTTCACTCCTCATCTCCGTAGTCTATAAAAGGAGATTTGTAAGAGAAGAAGAGATGATGTTTTTTGATAAATTGGTTACCCTTTTGGTTACGTTTACCCCTATGTGTTCATCGTGTTCTTCATGTATCTCCACCAATCTCCCTTTCGCAAACCTCTCTCCGATTCTATCTCCCTTTCTGCTCTCCCTCCCGCTTTGTCGTCTGGCTCTACTTCAAGACTGAAGCAAATCGAGGTTGTTCCGGATCCTTACGAGAAACCATCGCCGTCACTTTCCGTCACGTATCAAGTAATCGTTCTATTCATCTTCGTGATAAAGTTCAAGATTCTAAATCGTAAGTCCAACACTTCTGTCATTTTCTTCAATGCTTCAACCGTCACCTCCATTCCTCATCGCCATCATTTCCTGTCACTTCTTAATTCCCGTAACGCCCTACTATATTTAATATCTCCATATCTCTCTTTCTCTCTTCCTACATCCGCTATCTTATATTATATAATATAATAATCTCACCTCGTCCTTCTCCATATTTTCTCTTTAATTATCCCTTCTATCATCCATCCTCAATAATATATTATATAATCGCTATTGTATTAATTCTTACACAACCTCCTTTCTCTATTCCATATTTCCTCTCTTCTTACTTATAATCTCTATTTCATATCTTCTGTCCTATATCTCTTCTCATCACATTCTCTGTTATCATCTCTATCATAATTCCATCACCATCTAAACTATTTAAAATTATACCTATTCTTCTCCTCTTCAAAACTATAGTCTTATTCATTAATCATATATAAATATATATATTACCTTTTCATCTAAACTCTTCTCTTCATACTTCTGAATTATTCTTCAATATATTCTCACTGAATCATAAATTCCTTTCATAGTGATATCACTTCATAGGTCCTCCCTAATTTGTACGAATATTATCATCCTTAGAAATATCCTACATAACCGACACATCAGAAGAAGAACCATTCAACTCAATGACAAGGTCTGGCTCTACAATTCCTGCCTTAAGCTCTTTCGTAGGAAGCTGCGCTTGACGAGACGAAACCGCGAGGTCGTCGCTTTCACACGGTATCGCGTCAAAAATAATACCAAACTTACCAATTTGGGGAATTAAGAGAGAATTGAGAGGTATAATGGTAAATAAGGGTCGAATCCACAGGGAATTTAGGTATTTTTGAGATATATTTTAGAATTTGGTCAAATTAGACGATGAATTGACGTGAGAAATTAGGGAAAATGGTGTTTTTAGAAAGATAACTTCAAAACGAATCCACGGAATCAAGAATCGTCGAATTTGGACTTGATTTTGCGGAGAAATCGAAATTTCAAGTGCAGAGAAATTTTCGTACGTTAAAATCGTGATTTAGACTGAAAATTTACGAAATTGAAATCTAAAACCTAATCTAAACGAAAATTAAAGATAATAGGAAGATAATCTAGGAAAAACCGCTTCCACTAAACCTGTTTAGCGATCGAAACGAGGTGATTAAGCTGATTAATCAGCGAAAACGCCAAAAACGTCACAACGGGCTTCAAGCTGCGATTTCTCATTTGATTCTCCACCAAATCTTGATTTCAACCCCTCCATGGATGCGGAAATGAAAGATGAAGAGGATGGAATCAAGAGAAACGAGTGGATCGGTGTCTACACAAGTCAATTTGATTGAAATCCAACTCGAATACATACATCGACGAAGAACAAGTCTATTTCAATGAAATTTGGGCGTAACCGTCCGATCGTTTCGATTGACGGTTACGATGAAACGGTCCATCGTGGACCGTTTCGATTAAGTCGTGGCCGTCGGATTGTGATGGACGGCCACGATTTGATCCGCAGATAGACGTTATAAAAATTCTTGAATATCGCCCCTTGGATCGCGATCGAACGGCCGAGATCCTTCCGGGGAGATTAAATATCGTCCGTTATAACGCCTCAATTAAGGCATGTGCTTGATTGATCTCTGGTGCACCCCGCCTCCATGCGATCAACGCGTTTGATGCCGCCACGTCGCTACAATCGTAGCCGTTATAATTTGTGGAATTAACGCACGTGCGATGATCTCGATCGATGGTCCTAAGCACATCCGATCAACGGTGCGATATTTCGCTCTCTTCTGATCCGACGTTCCGTGTCGCGTCACGTCACCTGCATAATACATAAGGTGTGTGGATTAGTCCCACACGGAAAATAATATAGGAAACCATCGGGTTTATAAGACCCGACGGTTTAAAGGGTTAATACCCTTCCCATCTAGGGAAGGCTGAAGACCCATTTTCTTATATATATAATAATACTATAAATATATAAACGCGCCACTTAGGCGCGCTGCGCCGGTCCGCGTGGCTTTGCCACGTGGCCTTGCGTGCCACGTCACACCCGCGTGGGACCCGCGCGCATTTTTCTTTTTATTTATTTATTTTAAACATTTTTTAAATAGATATTAAATCAGAAAAATAAGGAAAAATCCAAAAAAATCCCTAAAAATTGTAAAAATCATATCCTTTAAAATACAACTCCAAATTAATCCAAATTTCTTTCATTTGATCTGAAATTTAATTATCTATCATTCTAAAAATTCAAAATATTTAAATAACAAGAGATTTAATTTATATTTCAAGAATACACTCATTTCCTTAAGATTTTAAGTTTAGAAATTTAAATGAATGTTTATAAAAATAATTTCTCTTATTATTTAACTTTAAAAATCACTTATAATCTCAAGTAAAGATAGGTTATAAAATTATTTATCCTTAATTTATCACAATTAACCCTAAATTAACGTATTTTGAGATTATAACATAAAATTACATAGAATGATAGAAATGCACTCAAAGTATGATAACATGCACATAAATGTAATGTTTTATGCCTTAAATTGCATTAATAATCATGTTTTATCATGTTAAGATTGCATGTTATCACTCCCCCCAACTTAAATAATTGCTACTCTCTTAGCAATTTCCTATAGAATCTCCCTAAAAAGTCTTTTCCACTTCTCAATCCTACTACTAAAGAGGTGAAATGTATATAAGTATGATTACTTTTCCTCATACTGTGGACCATAGTGATCTAGATTCCATTTCTAGGTTGACTTCTTTAGTGCATATTAGGGTAGTGCTCATCGGCTGATGATTGAGTCTAATTCTCTATTGTGATCGAGGTGAGCATATCTAGGGTTTAATGCTATGGGGATGAAAAGATCCTCACACTCTCATGAGCAGATGTAATCCTTACCCTCTTGATAGATTCATCACTCCTTCCCTCAAAAATGGAGGCTACTTAATGTATTAGAATTACCTTGAACTTTCCTTCCTCCTAAAAACAGTGCAATTGTAAAAGTATTCCTATCTTTGGATGCAGCGTTTGAGGTGGTTGAAAGAAATTCAAAGACACTATATCTAAAGGAATGATGTGGTTAAAAGCAGATATGTGTGTAAACAAAATGGATTTTAAAACAAAGGTGGTACCACTTATGATAATTTAGCTCCCAATTGATGTGGATGGTGATGGATGGTGGGATAGATGGAAATGGTAGAGATGGTGGTGTTGAGAAGAGAAGATATTCCTCTAACTTATTCTCCTTCTTTTCACTTCTTCTATTTCTCTCTTTTTCTTTCTTTTTCTCCTTCCTTTTTCCTTGCCTTTTTCTTTTTCTCTTTTGTTTTGATTTTGTAACATACTTCAAAATTTCAAAAGAGTTTACATGAAATAAGGATATGAAGGAGTTGTTTCGTGGAGGTTTGAAGAGAGTTTGCCAAAGTGTGAAGTGTAATGTTTGAAGGGATATGTTGATGTGAGAGGAATGTGGAGGAGATATGATGGATGTGTAAGTCACTTGGGAGTGTGATTATCATAAGTGAGGTTTAAAACAAAGTGGTGTAACTACTTGACTGCTTTGGAAGAGATAAACTAAATGCCTATAAGGGAAAGATAGGTATTTCAAAAAAAATGATGGATCTTTGCACTCTTTTAAGGGAAAGTTCGGAATCGAGGAATTCCCACACTAAGTAGGTTCGGCTGATGTAAGGTAGGGGATAAGAATTTTGCTTGAACTTCACTCAAAATCTCTCCATTTCAAATCCATAGCACTTTAACCTTCTGATTACTCATTTTTCCTTGGTGCCTTGTTAGATACCCAACCCCAAAGAAGTCAACCATTACGAATACTCCCATGGTTTATCTAGATCACTTGGTTTTATTACTCAAAATGTAATCATATGGGCTATTAGGCCCTCATTTCTATATCTCTAGTACACAAGATCTCAAACTTTCAAGACTTCTAAGGTGGAGAAGAGTGGTAATAATTTGAAAAATAGGAGTTTTTAGAATTTAGATTTTTTAAAATTTTTGAAAAATTGTTGAATTTTTCTAAGTCCTCACCCCCAAACTTAAACTCTTCATTGTCCTCAATGAAATTACTATGCTCATGATGAAAGATAGCAATAATAATGATCATGGCATGAAAATGATAATAAAATGTGGTAAGGAGAAAAGGGTTTAGAAAAACTCATTTGGGCTTTTTGATGCTTGTTCACGGGATTTCTCGTGCGTGCGCGCCCTTCATAATATAGTTCTTCGCCAATGTATTTATTGTAAGAAAAACTAAAGGAAAAACACAAAAATGATAACTCTGGGCTGCCTCCCAATAAGCTCTAAGTTTATCGTCTTCAGCCAGACTCGTTTAAGCTCATATTCTCCAAAAATTGATGTGATTATTATGAATAAAAACTTGATGCATGATAAAAAAATTCCTCAAGATCCAAACCATAGTTATCCTTATTATGAATAATAAATCATTATACTCTATGATTTGAAAGTGAAATTTGGAATTTACGCATGAAATTCAAATCATATCATCATATCAGATTCTTGTAATCACAAATTAGTGGAGATAATATATTGTAGATATATTATATTATAGATATAAATATAGAGGTATAGATATATTTTTTTCGAGAAAAATTTTCTATCGATAGAGCGGTTGAAATTTAGATTACTTCGAATCTATCATGGCCTAAGTCTACGCAGAGCATGGCTTCGATGCGGCCTAGGACAATGAGAAAACTCTAAATAACCCTAGTACAACATGCTTTTTCATATAGAGTCGTGAATTTCAATAAAGATAAAAATTCAACAATGATTTAGAAAAACAAGTCATGCGTGATTCCGTGAGCGCTTGGCCCTCTCAAAACGATACATGTGAGCAATAGACCGTAATCCTTAGAAGAGGGAAAATTACTCAAGATGGCATCGAGTTGAGGATCATTTAAGATAAATTTCATCTTCGGAAGGCATTAAAACATGTTTTCTAAATGAATGATATTTCATGAAAAATAATTATATAGTACTAATTATCAAATAATGGCAAAGATCATACCTGGGTGTCGGTATCCGTGAGTGTTTATAATTTCTTAACGTGATTTTGAAAAATGATCACCCGTAATCCGTATAGAAGGGGTCGAATTCACTTACTCTCGTCGAATTAAGGATCACGAAGATAGAATTCACTTCGGATCACTCAAATTATGATCGATGCGAGTTAAATTCAAGAAATAAAAGAAAAATCCAATGTTCACCAAGTCAAAATTGACGAATTATCTCAAAAATATGCCTTAAATTCCCGGCAATAGCGCCCATTTGACGAGACGAAACCGCGAGGTCATCGCTTTCACGCGGTATCGCGTCAAAAATAATACCAAACTTACCAATTTGGGGAATTAAGAGAGAATTGAGAGGTATAATGGTAAATAAGGGTCGAATCCACAGGGAATTTAGGTATTTTTGAGATATATTTTAGAATTTGGTCAAATTAGACGATAAATTGAGGTGAGAAATTAGGAAAAATGGTGTTTTTAGAAAGATAACTTCAAAACGAATCCACGGAATCAAGAATCGTCGAATTTGGACTTGATTTTGCGGAGAAATCGAAATTTCAAGTGCAGAGAAATTTTCGTACGTTAAAATCGTGATTTAGACTGAAAATTTACGAAATTGAAATCTAAAACCTAATCTAAACAAAAATTAAAGATAATAGGAAGATAATCTAGGAAAAACGGCTTCCACTAAACCTGTTTCGCGATCGAAACGAGGTGATTAAGCCGATTAATCAGCGAAAACGCCTCCATGGATTAGGAAATGAAAGAGGAAGAGGATGGAATCAAGAGAAACGAGTGGATCGGTGTCTAGACAAGTCAATTTGATTGAAATCCAACTCGAATACATACATCGACGAAGAACAAGTCTATTTAAATGACATTTGGGCGTAACCGTCCGATCGTTTCGATTGACGGTTACGATGAAACGGTACATCGTGGACCGTTTCGATTAAGTCGTGCCGTCGGATTGTGATGGACGGCCATGATTTGATCCGCAGATAGACGTTATAAAAACGCTTGAATATCGCCCCTTGGATCACGATCGGGGAGATTAAATCTCGTCCGTTATAACGCTTCAATTAAGGCACGTGCTTGATTGATCTCCGGTGCATCCCGCCTCCACGCGATCGACGCGTCTGATGCCGCCACGTCGCTTCAATCGTAGCCGTTATAATTCGTGGAATTAACGCACGTGCGATGATCTCGATCGATGGTCCTAAGCACATCCGATCAACGGTGCGATATTTCGCTCTCTTCTGATCCGACGTTCCGCGTCGCGTCACGTCCCCTGCATAATACATAAGGTGTGTGGATTAGTCCCACACGGAAAATAATATAGGAAACCGTCGGGTTTATAAGACCCGACAATTTAAAGGGTTAATACCCTTCCCATCTAGGGAAGGCTGAAGACCCATTTTCTTATATATATATAATAATACTATAAATATATAAACGCGCCACTTAGGCGCGCTGCGCCGGTCCGCGTGGCTCTGCCACGTGGCCTTGTGTGCCACATCGCACCCGCGTGGGACCCGCGCGCATTTTGCTTTTTATTTATTTATTTTAAACATTTTTTAAATAGATATTAAATCAGAAAAATAAGGAAAAATCCAAAAAAATCCCTAAAAATTGTAAAAATTATATCTTTTAAAATACAACTCCAAATTAATCCAAATTTCTTTCATTTGATCTGAAATTTAATTATCTATCATTCTAAAAATTCAAAATATTTAAATAACAAGAGATTTGATTTATATTTCAAGAATACACTCATTTCCTTAAAATTTTAAGTTTAGAAATTTAAATGAATGTTTATAAAAATAATTTCTCTTATTATTTAACTTTAAAAATCACTTATAATCTCAAGTAAAGATAGGTTATAAAATCATTTATCCTTAATTTATCACAATTAACCCTAAATTAACGTATTTTGAGATTATAACATAAAATTACATAGAATGATAGAAATGCACTCAAAGTATGATAACATACACATAAATGTAATGTTTTATGCCTTAAATTGCATTAATAATCATGTTTTATCATGTTAAGATTGCATGTTATCAGTGCTCACAATGGGATAGTCATTATGTTGTACTGGAGTTGATTGAGGGCGGATCCGTACTTATCTATGACATTAGATCTGGCACACAACTTAAGATAAACAGTCATCGTCTCAAGCCTTACTTGACATTAGAGCGAGTCGCACCAACAGATATGGTGAATCTGTATCTACCTGAGGTACAAGAGGATGTGACGACAATACCACCCCCTCCCCATCGGTAGTCGTGAGTTTCATTAGATTTTTGTTTAGCTAAAGACGTAAAACTTAGCACTTCTTGAGAGACAACTCCAAGATTATCTCACTTTTTCTTTTCCTTTTTTGCACTTGTTATTTTTATTAGTGTAGTTGTTGAAGAATAGTTACACTATGGAGAGGGCGCATGCGCGAAAAACCCCGTGAATGAGCATCAAGTCATCAATGAGTTTTTCTAAACACCTCCCTTCTCACCACATTTTCATTTCTTTTTCATACCATGCTTGGTATTTTTGCTATCTTTTTCATGAGCATGAAAATTTTATTGAGGGCAATGAAAAACTCAACAATTTTTAGTTGGCGGTGAGCACTTCAAAAAATTCAATAATTTTTCAAATTTTCTTTTAAATTCTACATTCTAAAAACTCCTATTTTTCAAATTTTTCCCACTCTTCCCCACCTCAGAAGTCTTGACATTTAGATATCCTATCTAATAGAGATGTAGAAGTGAGGGCCTTAGAGCCTATATGATTACATTTTGAGAAATAAAACGAAGTGATCGAGGAAAACCATGAATTATTTTTAGTGATTCACTTCTATGGTATCTAGTGGGCGCCGAGGAAAAAGAGTAATCAAAAGGTTGAAGTGCTATGGGATAGAAATGGAAAGTTTTTTAGTGAAGTAATTGTTAAATTCCTATCCCCTACCTTATATTAGCCGACCCTGCTTAGTGTGGGAATTCCTCGCTTCTGAACTTCCCCTTAAAAGAGTGCAGATGACCCATAATGCTTGATGTATCTATCTTTCCCTTAGGAATTTAGTTTTATCTTTACCAATCCAGTCAAGTAGTTACACCACTTGTTTAGCTTCACTCATTATAATAACACTCTCAAGTGACTCACGCATCCATCACATTTTTTTCCATATTTTCCTCACATGTACGTATCCCTTCACACTAGACTTCACATTTGTTGCATACTCTCTTCAAAACCAAAAACTCCTCCACATCCTTATTTCAGGTAAATTCTTCTGAAATTTTTAAGTATCTTTAAAAATTTAAATAAAATAAAAATAAAAAAGAACGAAGGAGAAAAAGCAAGAAAAAGAGAGAAAAAGAAGTGAAAAAAGGAAAAGAAGTTAGGGAAAAATCTTCTCTTCCACCCCATCTCTACCACTTCCACTCCATCTCTACCACTTCTACCACCATCTCTACCATTTCCATCTACCCCTATCATCCATTACCATCCACATCATTTGGGAGTATACTTAGCCTAAGTTGTACCTCTTTTGTTTTAAAAAAATCCATTTAGTTTACATGCAATTTAAGCTTTTAACCACGTCATTCCTTTCGAAATAGTTTTTTTTCTTCCAGCCACCTCATCATGTTGCATCCCAAAGATAGGAAATCCCTTTGAAAATACACTCTTTGTCGAAGGAAGACGAGTTGAGGGGAATTCTAATATACTAAGTAGCCTCCGTTTTGAGGGAATGAGTGATGTATGTATGGAGAGGGTAAGGAATTACATATGCTCATGAGTGTGAGGATCTTTTCATCCCCATAACTTCAAACCTTAGATATGCTCACCTCTATCACAATCGAGAATAAAACTTGAGCATTAACCGATGAGCAATCCCCTCATATGCACTAAAAAAGTCAACCTAGAGATGAAATCTAGATCATTATGGCCTACACTATGAGAAAAATGCAATCATACATTTATACACTTCACCTCTTTAATAGTATGATCAAAGGACGAAATGACCTTCTAGAGAGATTATATACTAAATTTTCACAAGACTAGCTATCATTCAAGTTGACGGGTGTGATAACATGCAAATTATACATGAAAATAATACGATTATTAATGCAAATTAAGGCATAAAATATTCACATCTAATTCATGTTATTATACATTTTAGTGTTTATCTATCATTCTATGAAAAACACAAGTTACAATATCAAAATACACTAATTTAAGGAGAATTATGAGAAATATTTTTAAGATTAGATTATCCCAATTTTTTAAAATTATAACTACGTTTTAATATTAAATAATAAGAGAAAATATTTTTTATACACTCATTTATTTTTTCTAAGCTTTAAATTCTAAAATAAATTAGCGTATTTTTTAAATAAAAATTTATTCTCTTGTTATTTATTGAATTTACTTTTTTCAAATTATAGATAATTTAATTTCTGATCTAATGAAACAAATTTAGATTAATTTGGAGTTGTATTTTAAAAGTCTTGAATTTTCTAATTTTTAGGGATTTTTCTAAATTTTTTATGAGTTTAATTTGATTGATTTAAAATAAAAATTTATGTTTTATCAGGTGCTGATATGGCAAGTTACGTGGCCCCACGTGACCGCGTGACCGCCGTCATCACCACCGCCCCATCACCGCCTCCATCCCCGATCCCAGCTCGAGTTTCGAGCGGTCACGCGGTAACAATCGAGCCGACACCCTTGGGCCGACTCGTCAACACGTCCAGCTCGTAGAGGAGAAGATCTTCGCCGTGCTTGACGACAAAAAAAAAGGGATTCGTGACGATGGATCTTCGACACCGGAGCCTCCAACCACATGACGGGGTGCCGAGATGCTTTCTTCGACTTGGACACTAGCGTCATCGGCACGGTGCGGTTCGGCGACGGCTCAGTGGTGCGCATCAAGGGCTGCGGCACCATCCTCTTCAACTGTAAGAACGGGGAGCACAGCGCACTCCCAAACACCTACTACATTCCATTCCTCACCGCTAATATCATCAGTTGAGGCCAGCTTGACAAAGTCGACTTCGAGATCCTGATCGGAGGCAGGGTGATGCGGGTTTGCGACGAGCACCGACGCCTTCTTGACAAGATTGGTCATGGGCGGGGGCGATTATACGTGCTTGACCTCACCATTGCAAGGCCAGTCTGCCTGGCCGCACATGCCAGGGAGGATGTCCGGTGCTAGCACGCACGCTTCGGCCACACCAATTTTGCCGCTCGCGGAAGATGGGGGAGAGAGGGCCTCATCCGTGGCCTTCCCGTGCTGTCCCAGGTGGAGCAGCTCTGCGAAGCTTGTCTCGATGGCAAGCACCGACGCGCCCCGTTCCTGAGCCAAGCACTGCAACGCTCCGTCAAACCACTCGAGTTGTTCCACGGTGATCTCTACGGGCCAATCTCCATGGCTAGACCGAGTGGCACGCGCTACTTCCTGCTCCTCGTCGACGACTACAACAGGTTCATGTGGATGGCGCTGCTTGACACCAAGGACTCCGCTTCGGCTGCCATCAAGAGGATCCAGGCGGCAGCTGAGCGCAAGAGCAGAAGGAAGCTCCTCGCCCTGCGTACCGATCGCAGAGGAGAGTTCATGTCGACAGAATTCACAGCGTACTGCGTCGAGCTCAGATTTGCGCACCAGCTCACGATGCCATACACGCCACAATAGAATGGCGTCGTCGAGCGGCAGAACCTGGCAGTGGTCGGGATGGCCTGGAGCATGGTCAAGGCGAGTGGACTTCCCGGCAAGTTCTGGGGGAAGGCCGTCAACACCGCGGTCTACATCCTCGATAGGACGACGACAAAGGGCACCGGCGGCAAAACACCGTACGAGCCGTGGAATGGGATCATACCGGCGGTGCACCACCTACGGACTTTCGGGTGCTTGGCCCATGTCTAAAACATCGGGCCACACTTGAAGAAGCTTGACGACCATAGAAAGCACATGATCTTTGTCGGGTATGAGCCGGGCTCCAAGGCAAACAGGGTCTATGATCCAACGGCACGCCGCGTCCACATCAATCGCGACGTCGTCTTCGATGAGGAGGCGCGGTGGGAGTGGGGCGCGGACCCGACGACAAGCAGCGACGGAGAATTCGAGATTGAGTACACCACCATGGCACACCCTGAGGTGACGACCATGCTCCAGTCGCAGCCTCAGGAGGACGCTGCAGGGCCATCCACGCCGGCTCTAACCCCACTCACAATGTCGGCCCCGACAATCATGTTCACATCACCGTCGAGCAGAGTTGATGAGGACTTGGATGCAGAGCATGACGACAATGCTCCCCTCCGATTCTGTACAATCGACAACATCCTGGGTCTGGCGAGGCCCCTATGCATGGCGCTCAAGTGGGTCTTCAAGACCAAGAAGGACGCCACCAGGATCGTCACCCATGACAAGGCCCGACTCGTGACAAAGGTCTATGTGCAGCGACCAGGGATCGACTACGACAAAGTCTTCGCTCTGGTGGCAAGGCTCGAGTCGGTCCAGCTCCTGTTGGCACTCGCGGCGAATGAGGGCTGGCCCGTCCATCACAGGGAGGTAAAGTCAGCCTTCCTCAATGGCGAGTTACAGGAGAAAGTCTATGTCACCCAGCCGCCAAGATTTGTGGTCGCCAGCAAGGAACTGAAGGTATTGCACTTGATCAAGGCGCTCTACGGCCTGCGTCAAGCCCCGCGCGCGAGGTATGCCAAGTTGGACGCCTCCCTAGCGTCGCTCGGATTCCAGCGCAGCACCTCCGAACACGCAGTGTACACTCGCGGCAAGGGTACACACCAACTGATCGTGGGAGTCTACGTCGATGACCTCGCCATCACGGGCGGCGACATCATCAAGCTCAAATAGTTCAAGGAGGAGATGAAGAGCAAGTTCCAGATGAGTGGCCTGGGGTTGCTACACTACTACCTCGGCCTGGAGGTGAAACAGACCACAGCCGGCATCACCATCAGCCAAGGCGCCTACGCGACGAAGATCCTGGAGGCAGCAGGCTTGGCAAGCTGCAACCCCAGCATCACACCCATGGAGTCGCGCCTCAAACTCAGCAAATTCAGTGTCGAACTAGCTGTCGATGCTACTGAGTATAGGAGGATTGTGGGCGCACTACGCTACTTGATGAACACAAGACCAGACTTGGCGTACACGGTGGGCTATGTTTCATGGTTCATGGAGAAGCCCACCATTGAGCACCTAGTTGCGGTAAAGCGCATACTGCAATATGTGGCAGGGACGGTGAACTTTGGGTGCCACTACCGGAGGAAGGAAGGAAGGAGAAGCTGCTCTCCTTGGCTACAACGATAGCAATCATGCCGCAAGAGCACCATTGGAGTGTTGTTCTTCCTCTACGGGAACATTATCACATGGCAGTTGCAAAAGCAAAAGGTTGAGGCTCTTTCCAGCTGCGAAGTTGAGTACATTGCTGCCACGACGGCTTCCTGTCAGGGAGTGTGGCTGGCGCGTCTCCTTGCAGAGCTCAGGGGAGAGGAGGCCGGCGTCGTCACCCTAAAGATAGACAACCAATCCGCGATCCAGCTAAGTAAGAACCCCGTCTTTCACGATCGCAGCAAGCATATTGATGTCAAGTTCCACTACATTCGAGAGTGCATCAAGTAAGGCAGGGTGGATGTTGAGCCAATCGACACCAAGGTTCAGCTGGATGACATCCTGACGAAGGCCCTTGGGTGAGATCAGTTCGCGCAACAGCGGTCCAAGCTCGGCCTTGTCGATATCAAGCTAGCGTGCAAGGCTTATGGGGAGACTTGTGAGGCACTTAAGCCTTGGCACGTTATTTAGATCATGTACATAGGCATGTATTAATTTGTGTCCTGCATGAATCTGGTCTTCTGTGGACGGCGTGTGCGTGGAGTGGCCGTGGGGGGATTCGTTCCCACGCCTCCATAATATGAGGAGGCGATCCGCGTCGTGCGGCATGGGGATGGACATGTACCAAGCCACGATGCGAGAAGCTCTCAGGCTCTCTCATTTTTAGGTAGCTATTGCAAGCATATTTTCCTTCTATAAATAGTGAAGAAGAAGAACAGAAAAGCTGTGCCTTTAGGAGTACAAAATTCCATCGCGTTCGCGTCCAATTCGTTTCTGTACGTTTGCTCTTGGCAGTGTGCGAACGTCTTCTCCATCGCACGCGATCGACTGGCAGACCCAACAACCTTGGGGTGGGTGCCGGAGTAAACAAAAGATCCACCGAACGTTGACTTTTTTAGAGTCCATGGAAGTACCCTTCCTTTTTCATCCTCAAAACATGGAGCCGTATCCGAGCACAGTGGTTATCTTTCTCTTTATCGATCTCTCTCTCTACCTTATTTGCCTTTTGTTTAAAGATAAGCACGTGAACAAGTGGCGAATATTAAAATTGGGGGAGAACTGTAAAAGTTTGTGGGCACAGGATCCGAGGCCACGGGCTTAGTCATCGTATCCAAGTTCTATCTCTTTCTTTCTCTCTCTTAAATTAGATGGTCAAAGACAACGAGCAATGTAGTGCTCAGCGTCTTAATTGACTTCGGCTTCACGTTAGTGCTCACATGACAGTCCAGGCCGCCGACGCCGTTGTTGCGCGATCATGATCGATCGAGATCGATTGTCAAAAGATCGACGCCTCGATCTATCAAAGAGGTCTGTGTGCCGATCGATCGCCGACTGATCGTCGATCGATCGAGGTCGACGATCAGTAAGACAGAGAAAAAGAGAGAGAGAGAGAGAGAGAGAGAGAGAGAGAGAGAGAGAGAGAGAGAGAGAGAGAGAGAGAGAGAGAGAGAGAGAGAGAGAGAAAGAGAGAGAGAGAGAGAGAGAGAAAGAGAGAGAGAGAGAGAGAGAAAGAGAGAGAGAGAGAGAGAGAGAGAGAAAGACACAGAGAGAGAAAGAAAGAGAGAGAGAGAAAGAGAGAGAGAGAGAGGGAGAGAGACACTAAATGAGTAAATGAAAGTCACGAAAATCATTTTGTAATGAGTGGCGAATTTAATTTATGCGATTTCACGGCGATTAATTTATGTGAATTTAATTAATCGATCACGGCGATTTCATCCATCGATCATCGATCGATCACAAAATGAAGTTTTTGCTGATCGCCGATCGATCGATTGATCGATGAGTGACGATCAGATCGGCGATTCGATCATGATCGCGCAACCCTGGCCGACGGACCCCCGGAAAAGCGAAATCTAGGGGGAGATCTCTGCCTGCTGTTCAGACGACGCCAGCTGGAGGCGATCTAGACTCAAGATTCCTTCACGTTTTTCGTCTGTAGAGAAGTAATTTGGCCGTTGAAAATGAGCAGATTTCCACGTGCCGAAAGCCACGTTTTGTTCATCTGAGCAGTTTTCAACGTGCCGCAAGCCACCTCTCATTCATCAATGACACAACTATGCATATCTAGTCGGATGATTTTTTTCCAAAAAAATATCTAATTATAATTTATCAACGTATAATTTTCATCAAGTTTACCAAAAATAAAAACCCTAGGACCCTTTTTCACTCAGTAAAGTCAGGCAACTCGAATTGATGAAAAAAAGTGGCTTGCGTCCCATCATCTTGGAATCTCTAGTTGGCATCGTCTTGTCAACTTGAATCTCTAGCTGGCATCGTCTTGTCAACATCGTCTGCCCTGTCTCACATAGACTTGTTGCCTCATGCAGTAAACACACAAGGAAAGGATAACTATCTGTTTGCCATTTTCTTCCGACAAAGCTCTCTCCGACTTGAGATTCGTTTCGATCCGGGGACGAAAAAGACACTGGATATTTCAGTGACTTTGAACGACAAAGGGCATGGAATTTCACATTGTTTGGTCAGCATCTCGACAGTAATGTCTCTGTTAGATTCTCCGGTCGGGAAAACCCATTCAATTTTCGATGGAAACGGAGTTTTGCGAATTCTCACCGGAACTAGAAGATCATTTCGAGATCTTCGAGCATATTCGAGGGTTCACTGTGACTATTGTCACTTCGGCCAAGACAAAAGATGAGACTGTAGCACCGTGGAGCGGCTTCTTGCAAAAAGATGATGGGGAAAGTCAGTAAGATGCCGGAGAAGCTAAATATACGAGATCACAAACATAGATTGCTCGCGGCTAAATATGAACCGAGACGAAAGTTATTATTATTATTTATGGTTTATTAACATAAAACATAACCTGTTTGTTGTAAAGATCCCGATCCCGACAATGTCCCGACAATACAGGCACAAGACTCGTTCTTGCATCATCGACTAGCCAATGGTCGCGCGGCATTGCCAACCACCTAGATGGATTACCAACCACCTAATGGCATTGCCAACCACCTAGCGGCATCGCTCTTGCACTGCCCAGATGGATTGTTAGGCCTCCTACCTGAAACATACAACAAAAAAATTGCTGAAGAGCTAAGTAAAACATGCCCCTCCAAAAAACAACAGTAAACATGGCTAGGTCCCTACGCATCATACACTCATATCATCATGTGGACCAAGTGCCTCTGAGTTGAGCATGAAGCACGCTGTGATTCAAGAGGCACATCTGCATTAAAAATCCTGCTCTTCATTGCAGGGAAAGGACAGATTCTGTCAAGTGTGCCATCGCATGACTTAGTCATTTGAGTGGGGTCAAGGCCAGAGGCGTGATTACAAGGTCCCAACACTACACATCTTGGAATTCCTTTTAATCTCATTAAACAATCGAACTCTTTCACTACCATACTTTCAAAATTGGAGAAATGCCAAACAATTATCTCCTTCTCTAGTCATCATAGAAAGATATGTTTATGCTTGAGTTTATTTTTTCTAGAGATGGCATACAATGAAAGAATAATATGTATAGGAAAGATGAGAGAGACAGGAGATCAATAGTCTCGATAGGGGACAAGTTCATCGGAGAGCGTTCTACCTTACGACAACCTCAATGTGGGACTAATCATATGACCATTTAGCAGCTTTAGGTAAGATCATATTGACAAGTCTAATTTAGTGATAGATTTAAGAAGAGAATATTCTATGAAGGTTCTTCAATGAAGAGAAATATATTGATGAATAAACTATAGAAAATGGTCAAAATAATGTAGATTTAAGTGGTATAAAATAACTCAGGATTGTGACTTTAAAAAAATAAATATTAAGTAAGTTTTGATGTCACATATTAAATAACCCTATTCTGAGAGGTCGAGTTCACAACATTCCAAGTAGCTGCAACCATAGTTGACTTGGGATAATGGAGGAATGAAGGAGTAAGATTCTACCAATTTATAAAAAAAGAAGAGGGTACCAACACTCTAGTGGTCTGCAGAGAAAATATGAAGCTTTGGAATTTTGAAGTTCAAGTTCTTCATCTTTTTTTCTTCTACATAATTATTTCAAGGTCGACCCCTTGAAAATAAGAGTTTTTTCATCTTTTACATTTTCGAAATGTAGCAATGAAGAACAGGGTTGAAGAACTCGAAGAATAACAAGGCATCACAAAAATTAGTCTGAAAGAGTGGGGTTATCACGGCTTTTAAAATGTAAGGGATGAGGAAAAGACTAAAAGATTTTACGCAAAGGTAACCGTGAAATATTCCAGCATCAAACAGATTTCAGTATCGGTTCTTGACAAGACCAGATTGATGATGTTATTGGTCCCCTTCATCCGATCGGGATCATGATCGGCGCGATCATCATCTGAAGCCATCGATCTACTGAGGATCGATCATGATCTGCTCGATCATGACTGATCGTCATCCCCTAGCTAGAAGTAAGATCGTGAGCTTGGGGCCGGTGCAGGAGGACATGAAAGATCCACCGAACGTTGATTTTCTTATAGTCTATTAAAGCGCCCCTCCTTCATCTACAACATGCGCCGTTTCAGGGCACACGGTTACCTCCCTCTTTCTGGCTGTCTCTATCTCTCTACCTTCTTTGACTTGTATATAAAGATAAGCACCTGACAAGTGGCGAATATTAAAATTGGGGGAGAACTGTAGAAGTGGTTGGACACAGGGTCCAATCTCCATCTCTCTCTCTGTTCAATTTATTCGGGGAAAGACAACGAGCAGTGTAGTGCACAGTGCCTTTATCTGGCTTCGGCTCCACTCGAGTTAAGGCCCCCGACAGATCCCCGGAAAAGCCAAACCTCGGTTCAGACGGCGCCTGCTTAAGGTGATCTAGATTCCAATATTCCTTCACGTTTTTCCTCCGTAAATAACTTATTTTACACGATCTCGCAATCTGAGCCTTTGAAAATGAGCAGATTTCAACGTGCCGCAAGAGTTGCCCCCTTAAGCTCGCAATTCGAACCACGCGAAGTCAACGCTGATAGATAAGATGGACAACTTTCTTTTAGTGCAGGGGATAATTTCATAAAATATCCGGAAATAAAAGTATTTCATCGCGTTGTCATGAAATTGAGAGACAGCTACTATCATGGTCCATCACGTATGGTTCAGGATACGTCTATCATGGTCCACAATATGCCAAAAATGAAGAAACTGTGGCAAATTTGATCACAAATCCATATTCTTCTCAAGCAAATGCATCCGAAGATGCCTGGGACATACATCACAACATCAGACACTGTTACACATTTAGATCTTATTCCAGGGTCACACGAAATACAAAGGTGAGACACATAGAGGCTTCAAAGACTTTAACTTTCAGGCTTCTACCAGGAGGGTAGGGGGATTCCCACAGCTAGGTATGTTCTTAAACAACGAGGCGGGTTGCAGCTCAGTTAAGAGACCCGATTTGAACACGAGCAGACTGCCCCCAAAGGTAGCTTCTACAGCGGTCACGTTGAACCAGACGAATGCCTTCTGCACGGAAATGCCCGTGATTCCGGTGACCTTTCCTTGGCTGACCCTCCCTGTAACGACGGTATCATAGCGAGCAAGGTCAAATGGAGTGAATGGAACGTAGCATGGAGCAGGCAGTGGAACGGTCACCACGCCGTCATCTGAGACTGTATAGGTGGCTGCGGAGCTGGGTAGGAGCCCCTTGGGAAGGCCATATGGAGGAAATAGATCATGGACTGCTGCTGAGAGATCCCGCGCTGCATTGGCGGTGCAGAGAGAGAGGACGAGGAGAAGAGAGAGAGAGAGAGCGGATGCCATGGCTTGTTCGTAAGTGAAATGATGGAGGGGTCTGGTTTTAATAGCAGCGAGATGGAGGAAGATAGGTGAATGGATAGTCTCCGTCTGAATGACAATAAATAAGAGCTTAATTATTGGATCTAATTTAGGGTATTTTAGAAAGAAATGCCGCTTTTCTAATTGTGGGGTTGATTATAAAGAAAGAATTTCAAGTAAACCTGCTATTTTACAAATTAAATTACAGAAAAACCCAATATATAATTGGGCGGTTGACAAGTGGGCCAGAACTAGGAAGGGAATCTTGGACTGCTGGAGATCACCTCCTGCGATGGCGATGGGAGATACACGCCCACGTGGAGAGAGAAAGCATGGGCCATGGCTCGGAGGAGAAGGGTATGGATGGAGACTTGGCTTTAGAGGAAGAAAGATGGAGACTAGGTGTGTGAATGGCATTTCTCTTAATGGGTATCCATTAAGCCCCAACTACTGGAAATAATTGTTAAATAATAAATGTCGTTAATTTAATTGGTGAGATACTACAAAGAAATGAAGGTGAAGTAGTGGTGCTATTTCATAAGGTTAATTATTAAAAAACCAATTTTTTAAATTTTGGGATTCTCATTAGACCTAATGTTACCAAAAAAACTTTTAGTACAATTAGATTATGATGTCATTTTCTAGTGGGCTCCTCCGTTGGAAGGTCATAACTCCGAAGATCAAGGTTGGGAGGTTGAGGTTGCCTTCCGCAATGGCCATCCACCGAAAGAAGACCAAGAGAGATAATGCAAGGGCCATAGCTTGGTGGATAGCAGGATAAGATCAAGACTAGGTGACTGGATAGTCTTTGTTTTGATGGGGATTGATCAATCCTGAACTATTGGAAATAATTAGGGTATTCAAGGGTTTTAATTGCACCAAGATGGAGACTAGTGAGAGGATAGTTTTTGTCTTAATGGGAATGAACTAGTTCTCAATTCATTGAAATAATTAGGGATATTTATGTTTGAAACACCAATTTTCTAATTGGGGTATGATTACAAAGAAGTAAGAAGGTGAACTAGATGTGCTATTTTACAGGGTCAAATATGAAAAAAACCCTAATTTTGTTTTGGCTCTTCTCAGAAAAAATGTAGCCAAATTATTTTGAGTATTATAATATTAGTTTGTTGGTGTCAAGTGGGTATGCCATAGCTAGGATGGTAACATTGGATTTCTAGGAGAGTGCCATCTGCATTGGCAATGCAAAGGAGAGAAAAAGTGATGTAGGATATTTTAAAATAATGCTATGTATGTAGATGAGAATATGAGTGTGAATATGTGAGGGAGAAATGAGTGAAATACATATGAATATCTACTGATTTAATTATGTAATAATCCTACAATTTAATGGAGGTCCTATGAAATGATATTAGTGAGAATAATATAGAAATAGATAATTTAAAATAGATAGGATTATGTGTTGGAAGAGAAGAAGTATGGAAGAGAGGATATTCTACTTGTGTGATGAAGAGGATAAATCAGATATATGAATATAAGAAGGATACTAAGAATAATGAGTGGATTAGTAATGATGAGGAGAGTATTTTCTGTAATGAAGGGAGGATATCAGATTGAGAAGATGAGGAATTAACTAAATAATATTAAGTATATGAGGTAGGAGAGTGAGAATGGATGACTGTATAATTGTGATAATGAAGATGATAATTGTGTAGAAAATAAAGGGATGAGAAGAAGGTAGATTATACTTAATGAATGAGAATGATCATTATAATGAATCTTTAACGTGTAGAGGAGATAAGTAATGATGATATGAATAATTAGAATTATATACCAGTGAATATTAATGAGTTAAGAATGAATTGTGATGAGGAGAATGGATAATAAGATGAGTATTAAGAGGAGATATAATTAGGACATGAAAGGAGAACAGTGAGAAGAATGTGAAAGAGAATAGAGGAACGGATAGTTTAAGAAATAGAACAGATAGAAGGGAGCAGTGGGTTCTAACATCGTACTTATGATATAAAAGATGAACTATTGTTCATTGTGAGAGAAGAGAGGATGATAACTGCGGGGGGGGGGCATTTTCTACTAAAATTGTAGACATTTTCTGTTTCTTTTTTATGCATGATACTAAAGTGGGGAATGTTCATCACGAAATTACTTGGAAACCTTGGAGCAAGAGTGTGCAAGTAGAGCTTCTTAGAGTATCGAGAGGATTGTGGAGAAATCCAAGCCATTGGGGGCGAGTAACCTCTTCTAGAAAGGATCTTACGGGTGAGAGAGACAAGACAAGTTGGTATGATGTGAATCGATAAGTAGTGAGTGAGAGAGAGTAGGACTTCCTTCCCATATTCCAAGCAAGCCGATCCTGCTTGGTGTAGGGTTTTCCTTGCTATTTTCTTCCTTTGTAGAGTGTGATATTCGTGGCGTAGAAATAGTAAAGTTCTCCTTGGCTCACATCCATTTTGTCCATGATCATCATCATCCACCTTCATTCATGATGGCACTTCTCTCAAAACACCTCTATTTACCATCTATAACATCAAATGAAGCCAACCTTGGTAATAACATTATCATTACATCCCATCTACTCCTTTCTCTTTCTTTGTCTTGAAAAAAAGAAAAAAAAGAAAAAAAAAGAGATAAAAAAGAAGGGAATATGTGGGTAAACACCTTTTCATCCTCTTCACTTCTCCATTGAGTGTCTTGATTCTTTCATGGTCTTTTTGTTCAATTTCTCCATTAAATGTCATAATTATCTCACTTTTTTCCATCATCTTCTTCTTATCTTTTCATCATATTCTCTGCTCCACTGAGTTAATGATTGCCCTTGTGTTGCATTAAGGGTTGCAAAGTGCATAATGATTCTCTCTTCCAAAAAAAACCTGAATTAGTGTTATATTTGTTTTGCAATTTTGAAAAATCTGCATGATGACTTACTGTGCTTTGATTTCCTCCACCATTCTTGCTTAATGGGGTTGCTGTGGACAAAATCCTTCAACGATCTCTCTCTATCTATTCCATCTTTAGTGTGATGTTCATTTTGGAGTGTTTTCCACATGTTTTCCGTAAATAAAACCAGAGAGAACGAAAAAGGAAAGAGCAAAAGAGGAAATGTTAGTTTCTATCACCATTCATTCTCCATCACAACAATTCCCATTCATTCTCCATTCATTCTTCCCATCTTTCCTTGCACTCATCATCATCATAATCGTCTTCATCAATTAATAGCTTCACACCATCCATTCCATCTCTTACACTCCTACCATCAATTATCTATTTGAGAGGATTGCCATCATGATTGAAGTGCCGCACACTAATCACTTGTCACCTCACATCCATCTTTGTGCACTTATCTATGCTAATTCCTTCATGACACTCTTCCGAGGGAGAGATGAAAAGGGGAACACAGATGATGAGTAGCTAGACTAAGAGAGAAGTCAGGAGGAGCGATGATATGAGGATAGGGCAAGGGAATATTTTTTAGATTGAGTGTGAGGATCATTTATGTCATAGCACAAGTTCATGGCCTCTCATGCGCTGAGCATGTCCGTAGACTTAGCGGAGATGACTCAATTCCTATGGCTATATCATAAATGATTTGATCAGTATTCTTATCACTGTCCATTCTTGCCCAAGTTTGGAAGGTGAAAGGACTATATAATTAAAATCGAAATGCGCAATGCTATGGGACTAGCATTGAGTAACGTGGAGGGTGTTTGATAACAGACGAATTTATGACTTCAAACTATGCATATTACATGAATACTTGGCTTAAAATGGACTTGTTTGCGTGTTATCATGATTAAAATTGCTTAATTTTGCTTTCATTATGATTTTGTGATAATTCCTTTTTGTAATATGTGAATATTTATTTTAGATTATAAACTCACAAGGAAATGAATTTTTATAGCAAAATACCATTTTTGGATTTTATAAATGATTTAAATGAATTTTAGAGTACTTTGAGGATATATTTCTGACTATTCTAATCATTTTTTGTATATTTATCAGCATCAAGGGCATAAATCTAATTATTTGACACTATTAGACAAATTTTTTAACATATCTTCTTAGTTCTCTAAGGTTTCTAAATGGATTAATATTGTCGGGGAGTAAAATGCAATTTTAATCTACATTCTGGAGGTCGCTGGGCATAAATGCAAATATCCATTACGATAAGGTAAATTAGATGACCTCCACAATATCGCGACATGTGTGGCAATCTGGTTGCGCAGTCATTGTTGACTGAGTGGAATAAGAGAGCGACGTGGCGCTCTCTTATTGGCGCTAAAAAAAGGAATGTGTGGCGTAATAAATAACCGCAAATTCCGCTAACTTGCCTTTTAGTTATATTATTTTTTTATTTACCTGTGCAGGTGACGTGGTAAAGATCTGATAATTTTCTTGATGGTGACCTTGCGCAATCTCATGGATTAGCTGATTAAGAAGTAAATCTAGCTACTAACGCATAAGATAATCAGATCAACGACGAGAAACACTCTGAATGGAAATAGTAATATCATCTAGCCGTCCCATTGAGCTGAAATTTTGATGGTAGACTAATCTCATCGTGCTCTTTTCATCTGTATGGTTGAATTTTCTGCCAGATTTCTGAAAACCCCAAAAATTTATCGTGGCCGCCAGTTTGGTTGGAAACCCTAACTCCTAAAAGTCCTCCTCCTTCCATTTCAAATTTTCTTGTCTTTTGGCTCTCTCTTGACTCCAGGTCACCAGCAGGAAGAGGGGAGAAGCTTAGGCCCAAGTTGGGCATTGTGGGATGCCCGAGCTTGCTTTGGAGAAGGAGATCAAGTAGAGCTCGACATCATAGCGGATCAAGCACCACCTACCCTAGGATTGCCACCAAAATGGCGTCTATGTGAGGATTCTGATGAGAGGTCACCTAGTAAGCTTTACCATGGATAATGTAGGTCATTTTACTTTTCTTAAATCATAGGGTTAGTCTTGTTGTCGTCAGAAGTCCTATTAAAATCCCCAACCCTTGTCTAAGATCATAAACTCCCATTCCATTCCTCTCATCCCTTCATTTCATTATCATCCTATCTCTCTACCATCCATTCATCACCCTTCCTAAAAATAGAAATATCTCTATATAATTCTTACTTCCAAATCCATCATCTCACCTCGTCCTCTTGCACAAAACAAACTTTCCTTGATTTTACTCACCCACAAGGTGTTCGATGAAATGCCTCTATAAGATAAACTCCTCTATGAATTTTTAAAGATTCTTAAAAAGATACTTCTTCCCACCTAACTATAATTATAGTAGCCTAATCTATATAGGTCAAGCGTCTAATTCTATAAAATCACTCTTCTAATCTCTAATATCCCTATTATAAGTATCCCCTCCTACTTCTACCTTAGTCACCAAACCTGATTACCAAGTTTCCCTGAGGATCGACACTTGCTTATTACTTTCCTAAGTGAGGTATTAAAAATGTATTGCATGGATTCAAAACACAACAATGACATAACTCAATGGAACAATTGAATTCATCATTCGGCCAAAAATTTTATAATTCTGAACTCACAAAGATTTAAAATATGAAACCAAGTACAGTGAAAAGATTAGGTCGATCCACAGAGAAAAGGGTTGACTTGTTTTTGAAGTGTTGACTTGGTCAAAATTAGGTTTCATTAGGGGTTTCCAGATTGGAAAGTGATATATGATTAATGGAAATAATATGAATATATGAGGAGAGATATTTAAAGATTTACATAGAATATTTGAAGAAGAAAAGTTCAGAGTTAAGGATTCGAGAGAAATATTGAAATCATAAAATTGACTAAGCAAATGATATGAATATCGAGAAATTCCCATACCAATAGAAAGCTTACAACCCAAGGATTCTAAAGAGACTAAAATTTTAGAATTTCACCTCGTATTTTAACACTAATTACCCTCAAAAGTCAACGCCCAAATTCGGATTGAAAATGAACATCAGTTGGTCAAACGTTAAATTTAAAGGCCAAATGTAGATTAAATTTTATGAATCAGATATCCAAGGAAAGTTGATTGAACAAGGAATCCAATGAAACCAAAATCAAATGATTTGGACTAAGATTAGGGAGAAATCCTTGTTCAAAAATTAGCAAAAATCCACAATCAAATTTGGGCGAAATGATGAAATATCCGATTTCTAACTTTTAATTACCTATCTAAATCTAATCTAAACTACATAAATTGCAAGGATTACTAAGGAATCACACTACTAACCGGTATGACGCGAATATTATATTTCAAATCGCATCGATTGAAGAGTATGAGTCAGGTTTCTACTTGTACATGTGTTCAGCGTTCAAGGGGTGAATCCAACCATTTCTTGCAATGATTCGTGATCAATCTTGCCTTAATATAATTGCAATTGAGTCTAGAACGCAAGTGGATCATGAAGAACTTAAGATTTTGCTCAAAAAATACTTAATTTCTTCACGTTTCATTCAAAAGTTATTTTTATAAAGAGAAAGAACATTAATTTATAAAGATTTTATCATGAAAATTCTGTGCCGTCTGATTCGCTGAAGATCATTTGGACGGCTGTGATTGCACGAAATCGGTGGCCCACGATCCCATGATGCGGATTCCACTCCTCCTTAACTATCGCCATCCGATCTTCATCGAAGTCTCCACATTAAGCCACGTGTCGATTCGTGTTTCACCGAATGTGCAATTAAATCGCGACCATCGGATTTCACTTACGCGATCAACGGCTGGGAAATGTGCATGTGTTTTGATGATGATCTGATGGACCGAGATCCATCCGATTAACGTGTGATCTTCCGCATGCTTAGATCCAACGCATCTCAACCGGCCACGTTACCTAAAAGGAGAGAAGTTAGTCCTACAGGGAGAAAAATAGGGGGAGTGATAACATGCAATTTCATGCATTAATATCATGCATTTACTGCATTATTTTCTTTAAAATATAATCATAAGTGCATGTTATCATGATTCAAAATGATTAAATTGATTATTTCTATGTTTTAAAGGATATCTTGATTTTTCATAAATTAGTAGAATTTTATGAGCATTTAGGGATATGGATTTATCAAGAATATAGTTTTCTTTTATTATTAAATGAAATTTCTATTTAAAATGCCCTTATTGACATGAGAATATTTATGAAGTGCATTCATATCATGAATTTTATTGAATGAAATTATTCCTATTATTAAATTGTATTGAATGAAATTATATCTCTCTTTCTTTCTCTCTTTCTCTCTCTCTCTCTCCTTTTTCCACTCTCGCTTCCTTCTCTCTCCTCTTTCTTCCCCACCTTTCTTCCTCTTCCACTCTCTTCCCAGCCTCCTTCTCTCTCTTGTGCACGGGTGGGTGCCGTGCAAAAGGAGGAGGAAAATTAAATTCCTCTCCCCCTTTCTTCCTCCCGTTCCTTCTCTCCTTCTCTTCCCTCTTGCCTCTCTTCCCTCTTTCCCTCTTTCTTCTCCTCTCTTCATCGCGAGAGGGAGAAATCGGTTTCTCCCTCTCTGGTGAGAGGAAAGAGGAGAAAAGAGAGAAGAGAGAGGAGAGAAAAAATAGTTTTTTTTATCATTTTAAATGCGAGCAGTTTGACCATGGCGGGAGTGAGTTGACCAGCGCGATTAGAGGAGAGAGAAGATGGAGATCAATGGCCATAAATGCTCCAGATTAAAACATTGATATCCTACGATCCTGATAGAGTTTGGAGCTGAAATTTCGTGGGCATGATCGTCATTTCAAGCTCCACAAATCTGCTGGGGCTTATTAAAGTTATGAGACAAAACGATTAGGGTTATCAATGTTTTGTTATTTGCCTCTAGCATTGGCTAGCCAGAAGGAAAGAAAGAAATGATGGATCATTGTTCATATGTTGAACATCATTCTCAGTGAGTTTCTTCCCTCTTCTGTTCATTCTCCGTGTCAGATGCAAGACGCCAAGTTTGGGCGGAATATATGGTTCTCGAAGGTATGTTTGGATTAGGGAGCATCACTGGATTGTATTTTCACCACGAATCTTAGATTAGAACTATCTTCTATCTATTTCTTCTATTTTCCTCATTTGTTTATCAACATTTTTTCAATTATAAACCCTAAAAATCACTTTTCCACCATCGATCAAGGGTTTCTGATGTTGGATATTTTAGAGAATGATGATTATATGAAGATGAATATGATGATGTAAATATGACGAAGTGGTGGAAAATGAGTGAGATATGATATGGATATCTATTGTTATTAAAATGAAATAAACCTACAAATTTAATGGAGGATCTATGAAATGATATCACTAGGAATTAGAGTTATAAATCAGTGAGGATAATAATGGATAGATAATTTAGAATAGATATAATTATGTGTAGGAAGAGAAGAAGGAGGAATAATGGTTTATAATTCAGAGGGATATGGTAGAGAATAACTCTGAAAATGATAGGAGATTGTAAAGAGAAGAATAATGGTTAAGAGAGAATTCGGTTTATGAATAGAGAATATTGTTTATGTATTGCAGAGAATAAGAATGGATATTGCGTTCAGAGGATTTGAGGGTAATGAACTGGATTGAAGGGTGATAAAATAGCGATTATAGAAGAGACAGAATACGATAGAGGATAGGAAAAGTTATGATGGGAATAGACGGTAATATAGATGTAAGGAATAGGAGTAATATATTTAATACGCGGTTATTATAATGATAATATAAGAGAGATATTTGAAGGAGTTCTCGGATAACAGTCACGTGACGGAGAGGAGATAAAACTCGAAAAGACGTCAACGTTGGACTTATGATACGATAAGAGAACTATTTCACGGTTAAAAGATGGAAGAGGATGATACCTGATGAAGTCATGAAGTGAAGCTTGCAGAATTATCCAAACGCTCCAGATTATCCTCGACAGGTTTCAGACTTGAAGTGGATGAAAGCAGAAAGAAAAGGGGGAGAAAAGTGGGGGAAGATAGAACTCGAGATGAAGAGGAGGCGGGAGAAGGGTTGATGGAGATACGGAGAAGAACACAAACACATGTAGCGAAACCAAAGGTAACCAAATTTTTATAAAACAACTAACTTGTCTTATGTTACAATCGTTTGTTTTATAGAAGAGAAATGAGGGAGAGAGATGACCGGACGTGAAGAATTTCGCCGAGAAGGGAAGTTACATGCTAGGAGAGTCGAGGCGTCTTTTCGTGAAGGTGTCACGGCTCTTCATTGTTTCACGTCAGCAGACAAGGGATGCGGGAAGTTCGGATTTCCCGAGAACTTCGAGGCAGTTGTAACCGTCGTATATATTAGTAGCTGATCGGTCAACAATTTGAAAAGGAGTTCTTCTGGGTTTCCGATAGTCGCGGACGGCTTGTTTTTCATGGGAGGTAGTTAGGAGTTATCCTTGTGATGTCCTTTCCGGTTTGCTTAATCGTTCTCATACAATCTTGGTCGCGCGACTGTTTTTCTTGAGATCCGGAGATAGCCTGCCGTGCATTGGACTCGCGTTTGAACTTATCTAAAAATTGAGCTTATAGATGAGCAGAGGGCATATCATCTCCACGCGTTGTTGGTCGTGGTCAACGTAGTCTCCGAGGGGGAGATAATTCGATGCTGGAGGAAAGCCTCCGTCTTCGAATAATCTGAGAATATCCAAAAACTGACGGTGAAGATTTCCACACATCTTTATGAGGGCTTTGAGCTCTACGAGATTCAGTTGGCTGAGGAAAATGTGTTTCGCATCGAGGCAGAGTTGACGGATTTCCGATTCGATCAGAGGACTCTGCTTCGAGTTACACCCAGTTTTAGTCTCTCGGAGCTGCTTAATGACGTCGTCGAGCGAACCCACGTTCAGAGACATATGATATAGGATATCTTTGTCTTTGGGATCCTGGGGTCATGCTTTAACGTTTGTCCTAATCGTACTAATTCATTCAGGCCTTAGCTGTCGTCAGTGTCCTTAAACCGTGAATATATCATCTTCAACTTGAGGGAATAAGGGCAGATCTTCAGGGATATCTCCTTGACTCTTCTATATTCTTCAACAGCAGGTAACCGGACGTGAAAAACAGGCTTGATCCTTCGTCGGTTTGTGGTCATTGTCGTCTTCTGTTAGGAGGCTTAGCTCCTAGGAAACCCATAACAGGAATGCCGGGATGATTTCCCTTTATTCACGTTATCAATTTCGTGGAGGCTTCATACATTCTCTTCGCTTCAAGGTTTGTAAAAGGTTGACCCGTGGAGTAATGCTAATCTCTTGCTTGCCTTTTAGCAGTAGTACTGACTATAGGGAAGTTACGTGTTAACGGATAGAAATCAGGTCAAGTCTTGATGTAGCTATTATCATTTCGCCTTGGAGAGATCGGTCCGTGATGTTCTTCATTTATGAAATTGTTGTCATGTTTGTCCACTATCTTCAACTTCATGGAAGGCCTCCTACGTCTTCAAACCTCTCCTCATTGGTAAGAGAGGGTGTATGATCCTATCGGTTTTGAGATAATTGAGGGAATCTTGAGCAGTTAAGAGGACGTCTCTTGGACAGTAGTAAGCTCACATGTCATCTTTGCCTTTGACCGTGGATGTGTTATTCAGATGGAAGATTTTGAGAATTTATCCTTGTGATTTTCTTCCTCAATGATGGCTTTCTTCAGACTGAATGTCAGCTTATAACTTCTCTTCACGAACTTTTAGAATGGTGGAATAATCTGATGTAGTAGTCTTCGTATTCACTTGAGTGAATCAGAAGCTTGAAATTCTTCATTGATGAAGCTTTGACTTGAGTTGCCACTCAAGTTAGTTTCTTCCAGCAGTAGTGATAAGTATATCTCTCCTATAATTCTATCTATAGGTGGTTTTCAAAGAGATAAGGGAAATATAACACAAAGGTGTTCCTACTGATTTTGAGATCATTAATTTGTACAAGGTACCTATGATATAGTGGATATGGTTTGGATAATTAGGAACCTATATCAAGGTAGAAGGTGGTTGACTTGGTCCATTCAAGGAATTCTAATTATATAAGGATAAGGGTTTAATTTCTTTTGACCAAGTCAATCTTTGGATCAATGTATAATAGGAGGAGGAGGAGGAGGAAAGGTTCACTTGGAACCCTTGTGTTCATGTTTTGAAATGATTCTCCATCAGTTTCCAATATCTAAAAAGAGTTTGGAAGCTCTTGTTCAGTTCATTTCATCTCCACGCACATTTTCTTCTTTTCATCGATCATTTTCGGTTTCTAAATATAAAAATACCAAAAAAATAGCTTCTGATTTCAATCTCTTAGCCTTCCTCCTTGTGGATTCGACCTTGACTTGCCACTGTTCTAATTTAAAACTCAGATTTGAAGAGTTGAGTATAAATTTGTTTGATATGTAAATTTGCGCATTCAACGACCTTGTTTTTTACGCGTATCAGGGAGAAATTGTGTATAAAATGGTAAAGCGCCTAAGGCTTTCACGTTACCTGCTGGGCCTTGGTACGCCCCAATCTGCCTTTGATGGGCCCACTATACCCTGGGCTCACACAAACTATTAGTCTGTCAGACTATTCGCGCCACGTGTGTGTTCACGTGGTCCACGTGGGCTCACGTGGCTCTCCCACATGTCTGTGTGGTGCCACATCAGCTATGCAGGTCCAGCGTGAACAACAAACCTTTTTTGCGATTTTTTATAGGGAAATAAACCCAAAAAATACCTGAAAAGTAAAAAATACAATCCAAAAAGGTTTATAAAATTCAAAAAGTCGTAACTTTATTTATATAACTCTTTTTTGACTCAATTTTTCTCCATTGGATCACAAATTAAGTCTTCTTTAATCTCTGCCCTTGAAATATAAATTTTAAGAAGGGAAAAAGATGAATGTAGAATGATATTGAGTTTCTTTCACTTATTCTCTTTGATTTCTTCATCATTTCTTTCTTCCACTTTCTTCTTTTACTCATCTTCACTAAAGTCAAAACAAGAAGAAATGGTTAATTTCAAATTTTTTGACCTTAAAAAAGGTCAATCATCAATAAAAAACATAATTAACCCTAAATAATACAAAAATATCGACTTTAGTAAAATGGCATACCAATGGAGAGAATTCATAAAACTATGATAACATGCATCATAATTACATAATATAAGCATGAATATTACTTAAATATGATAAGAATTCAAGTTAAATATGCATGTTATCAACACTCCATAGTGAGTAAATTCATGGATAGCCTTTCGAATGGAGGTAATTTTTCCTACAGAATAATATTTTCTAAGGAATTCTTCCTCCATCTCAAGCCAACCAGTGAATTCTTTCCCTAACTTTAAAAACCAATCTTTAGCTCTATCTTTAAGGGTAGCGGGAAAGAGTTTCATTTTCATCATGTCTTCTAGAACATTATGAATCTGATTGATTTCACATACTTGGCAAAGCTCATCTGTGTCACACTTACCATAGAAGATAGGTAGCATACTCATCATGCGAGAATCTATCCTAAAATTTGCACCTGTATTAAGGGGCGCGTTAATGCGAGTGACAAGTCTGTGGAGGACGGGCCTAGCATAGCCACTAAGTCATTTCTACGAGTTCTATGGTCAAAGAGGACTCGGAAGAGGCGGGCGATTGCGAGGAGTGTTCAAACAGATCTATGTGTAAAGGGTTATTCCTGAGTCTCTAGGTGGTCTGTCGTCTCATGGATCGTATATGTATATGAATATATACAAGAAATACTTAGAAAAATATTAAATAATGACAAACCAGTCGTACCTAAGCATCGGTCTACGTGAGACTTACGCCTTCCCAATTTGAGCATGAAAACGTGATTGTCTATAATCTGCAAAACAGGGAGGAATCACTTAATTTTGTCGAATTGAGTATCTCAAAGATGTATTTCTGCTTCGGATTGCTCAATGTAAGATCGATGAGTGTTAATCTTAGGAAAGAAATTGAAAAATCTGAGTTGATCGAGTCAAATTTGACTAAATTTCTTCAAAACTACGTCTTAATTCCTTGGCATTCAACAAGACGAATCCATGAGGTCATTCAATAAACTTGGAGATGTGTCAAAAACAATTCCAAACTCACCAATTTGAAGTTATAATCACGAATTAAAGAGCGTAGTGGTAAATAAGGGTCGAATCCACAAAGAATTAAGGTATATTCGAGGTATTTCTTCAAATTCGATAAATCAAATGATAAATTAAGCTGTGAAATTAAGGAATTTGGTAGATTTAGAAAGAGAACTTCACGGCGAATCCACAGAATCAAGAATCACTAGATCTGAATCAAGATTCGTAGAGAAATCAAGAAGCAAAAATCAGATAAAATTTTTTAAGGCAAGGAGAGAAAACAAAAATTAAATCTAAAATTAACCTAATCTTCGATTTGAAATGAAATCTGAGGTTATAATAAGAGAGATTAGAAGGAAAGCACGAATTCAAACCTAAGATAGCGCTCAAAATGATCAAAGGCTTTTCATTCCGCGATTTAAAAGACGATCGTTGATATTCAAGAAGTGATTTATCCATATTCTCTCCTTGAAATCTTATTTTTGAACACTCCTTGGACGTATAAATTGCTCTAGAAGAAAATAAAAGCAAGAGATTCAAGGCTTAAGATGTCTAAATAGTTCAGTTGCCCAAAAGACCCTCGAATGCTCTACACCGTCAAAGAGCATGTATATTTGTAGGCTAAATTAGGCGTGGCCGTTTAATTTTGCTCTCCATCTTCAATCAACGACTAAGATAAAACACTTTTATGCAAATCATTGCAATTAATTCACGTTTGTTCGATCGGAAATGGAGCGTTTGATCGGAGATGGAGCGCATTTGAAGAAGAAGCGTCGCGTTATTGCGCTAATCACATTGTGTATCGACGCTTGATATGTCGCCATGCGTCCAACGAAGTCCATCGGTTGCATTTAATCTCAGCCGTTATAACTCTTCAGATAACGGCTAAGATTAAATCATTTTGAAATGAATTGTCACCATATCAGAGTGCGCCGAGTACCCCTCACTTAAGTAAATATCGGCGATCATGATTTGATTAAAGCGATCGCGTGCTCCACATTTCGCCACGTCACTTGCGATATAAAATAAATAAAAGTAATCCCACATGAAAAAAATCAAAGTGAATCGACATGTAAATCATGATAAGTGGTACCTTCTTTGCTTTTATAATCCACTTTGTTTTATCAGCATATTTGCTTTTAGCCAAGTCATACCTCTAGAAATAGTATCTTTTATTTCATTCAGCCTCCTCACACAATGTATCCAAAGATAGGAATCCTTTTGAAATTGCACTCTTTTAAGGAGGAAAGCGAGTTGAGGGGAATTCTAAGTACTAAGTAGCCTCCAATTTGAGGGAAGGAGTGATGTGTTTATGGAGAGGGTAAGGAATTACATCCACTCATGAGAGAGTGAGTATATTTTCAGCACCATAGCATCATACCTTCGATAGGCTCACCTTGATTACAATCATGAATTAGACTTGAGCATTAGCCGATGAGCACTACCCTAACATACACTAAAGAAGTCAACCTACAGATAGAATCTAGATTATTATGGCCTACACTATCAGGAAAACATGATCATACATTTACACACTTCACCTTTTTAGTAGTAGGATCAAAGGATGAAAAGACTTTCTAGGGAGATCATATAGTAAATTGCTAAGAGACTAGCAATAATTTAAGTTGGGGGGTGTGATAACATGCTATATTAACATAATAAAACATAATTTTTTATGCATATTAAGGTATAAATGGTTTCATTTACATGCATGTTATCATACTTATGTGCATTTTTCTATCATTCCATAATAAATCCTTATAATCTCAAAAATACTTTAAATAAGGGTTTTAATATGATGGATAAATCAATAACCCATCTTTACTTGAGATTATGAATGCTTTTTAGAGTGAAAATAATGAGAGAAAATGTTTATAAATATTTATTTATATTTTCTTAAAGTTTAAAATCCTTAAAAATAAATGTGTTTTTAAAATAAAATTTAAAACTCTCATTATTTATCAATTTTTATCTTTTTATAATGATAGATAATTAAATTCAGATCAAATGAAAGAAATTTGGATTAATTTGGAGTTATATTTTAAAAGTTATGAATTTTCTAATTTTTAGGGATTTTTCTGGATTTTTTTGAATTAAATTTCCGATTTTCAAATGTTAAAATTAAATTAAAAAAATGCAAAAATGGGTTTATAATTTCGCCCGAGTCCACGTGGATGCGACGTGGCACTCCGGGCCATGTGGCAGCGCCACGCGAGCCCACGTGGCAAGGTGACGTGTGCGTATATTTATATTTATATTTTATATAGTTTATAGTATAATATGTTCAGCCTTCCATATATCGGAAGGGAATATTAATTCCCTAAAACCGTTGCTCTATTTTACCCCGATATCTTCTCTTTATTTTCTCCGTGTGGGACTAAGTACCATGGAGTTTATTTTGGATGCAGGTAACTGACGGCTCGTTTTCGTGCGTCGTTAAACACAAAGACAATGGTCAAACAAAATTTATATATCCGAACTCACAAAGACAAGATAGAATAATCAAGTACTGCGTAAGTATCGGGTAGATCCACAGAGAGCAGGTTGACTTTAATCGCAGAGTTGACTTGGTCAAACTTAGGTTTAAAAGGAGTTTTAAATAAGAGAATATAAGATTTAAGATATGGAAATGATATAAATAACGTAAATAAGAAGTTTTAAGATTTGAAATCTCGGATTTGACAGAGAAAAGTCAAAAGTCAAAGTCAAATCAATGACTTTGACCAGCAGTAGGTGTTCTGCAAAATCAGAGAATCAAACAGAGTCAGAAGATTGCGAAAAGTAGATATTTGGAAACTAGACAACAAATGGAATTTATTGATATACGTTTCGTAATTTTTGGATAAGAAATGGATTTATTATGAATTATATAACATCAATGATTAGAAAATCCCCGAAATGAACACCTTAGAGGAAATCTTCAAATTGAATGCCCAAATGAAATCCAAATCTTGCAATTTATATGTCAATAGAAAGCTAAGAACAAGAGGAATCCAAAAGGACTGAAATTATCAAATTCTGATTTACCAATAAAAAGTAATTGACCCCGAAAGTCAACGTTTGACTTCTGATGAATAATGAACAGTCCGTGGTCAAACGTTAAATTGAAGGGTCAAATGAACTCAGAATTTGATAAAATTGCTATCCAAGGAAAACTGATGAAAAGAGGAATCCAATGAAACCAAAATCAAGTGATTTGGAATTATAATCAGAGAGATATCATATTTTCAAAATCAGCAACTTTTCGGACTGAAATTTGGGGAAAATGAAGAACACTATGAACTAATTTGCAAAATTAAACTTCTAAATCTAATAAAAACTCAAATTACCTCTTGATAATCGATAGAATCTCACTACTAACCCGATTGCCACGAGAATTAAGCTCCAATTTGCGCGAATTGGAGTGAATTTGCTCGGATCCTTTCTCACGGACTTTCGGAATTCAAGGGGAAAATTCGATGAAATCAAGGAGGAATTCGCGATCAATCCCGCTCCAATCCCTTCGGAATCGAGTCTAGATGCGAGGAAATCACGATGAACTTAAGATCTTCCTCGAAATTTGCTTAATTCCTTCACGAATCGATCAAAAGTTAAAGAACAAAGAAGGGAAATACATGCTTTTAAAAGAGGGAATTAGGCCCGAAATCGTGGGTGATGGAGACGATCGTGGAGGCGGTTTGCTGTCGTCGTGGAGGCGATTCCTTCGGCCTGAGTCGTGGCTTCAATTCCGCGACGAATCAGCTCATGTTTAGCTTCAATTTCGCTTCGGATTTGCCACGTTTTCGCCGTGATTTTCGCCACGATCGTGCCACGATCAAGTCGCGATCGGGTGTCGACCGTGGTGTTGGGGCTTCGTCGATCGCTTGCCGATCGAGGGGAGACAAATCCGCGTCAAGCCCGCGCCAGGATCTCCTCGATCGCGGCACGATCGCGCCGCGATCGCGGCTCGATCACGCCGCGATCGTGGAGTTCTTCCACAGCTCTTCCACGCCGTCCGATCGAGCTTCAGGTAACTGGAGGGTCACGATCGCACGATCGCGATTCACTTTCCTCGTCCGTCCGATGGCGATCCAACGGCGTTGATGCGACGCGCCGCCACCTGTCTAGAAATAATTAATTAAATGCAGGTGTCCACGTGTAACGGCCACATTGAAACCGCGTTGCATTTAATGCACGCGGTTTCATTTAATGCTGCATTTAATGCGTCGAAGGGGGCGCTGACACGGCTTTGTCCTATTAGGCGGAAGAAAAGCCATCTTTTTTTCCATTGGTCCACGTCGCCTCAACCGTTATTCCTGAAAAAAGAGAGCATTAATTAATTTTTGTCTTATTAGGCGGGATAAAATCCCTCCTTTTTTTTCATTGGTCGCCGCCTCCTCGACTGGCGTGCATCGGGTAAGCGGACGAAAATTTTTTGTCTTATTAGGCAGAATATATTTTTCTATTTTCCCTAGCCGCCGCTTGGCTGACACGTGGCTTGATCTCTGCCGAATTGATTGAATCCAACGCCCGTCGTGCGTCCACGTCACCTGCAACAGAGAAACCGCGTGGGAACATAGTCCCACACGGAAGAAATAAAGGAAATTTATGCGGTTAAATAGGGGGGCGATTTATATAGTTAGCCAGTTCTAAGAATAGGCTTATATGTACGATAACCCTATGATATATATATATATGATATATGTGCACACGTGTCAGCCACGCGTCACGCGCGGGTCACACGCGTCCTGCCACGTGGCCTCAGCGCCACGTCGTAACGGCGCGGTGGACCCGCGCGCCACGTGGGCTCGCTCGCCACGTCAGCCCCGCCTGGGCCTACTCGCCACGTCAACCGCCGCTCGCCACATTAGCCGCAGGTAATTTCTCCCCCTTTTTTCACGATTTTAACTAAGAAATTACTTACAAAATCAATTAAAAATCAAAGAAAAATCATAAAAAATAGTATAAAACTTAAGAGATTCATATTTCTCAAAATACAACTCCTTTTTAATCCAAATTTTCTCCATTGGATCATAAATTCTTTTCTTTTTAATATCATGTCATTAAAAATATGTTTTCAAGAAGGAAAATAAAGATGAATTAAAATTTCATTAAATAAGTTCTAATTACACATTCTAAATCATAAATTCATCTTAAAATCATCCTTCCAAATATTTACTAAAGTCAAAAATCATTTAATAATAGAGATTAACTCCTATTAATCTAAAAAAAGATTAATCATCTCTTAAGCATGAAATTATCTCTAATTTATGCATAAATATCAACTTTAGTGAAATGACATGCAAATGGAGAAAATTCTTAAAAAGTATGATAACATGCATCATATTCACATAAAACAAGCATGAATATGAGTTAATTAGGGTAAGAATTCAGTTTATAAATGCATGTTATCATACCCCCTAACTTAAATCATTGCTAGTCCCTTAGCAATGGAAAGAGAAAAATTATGAAATATGACTAACAAGCTTAGAAAGCCATGGGTTGAGCATTGATAGAATCTGAAATGAATGTTCTACCTTAAATAATGCCAAGAAGGAAGTAATGTACTAGAAACTCAAGATCAAGGCATTCCTCCTGCAAGCACTTTAATCCACCAAATAAATTAAGAATGCTCTTGCTCTACATACTCATAGAATATACATAATTAAAAGAAATTCATCATACCAAACCAATCGTCGATTCCTCCTTGCACTATGGACATGAATGATAAGGGCACAAGAAGTAGAAACAAGCATCATCCTTATATACATAGTGGCTATAAATATAATCGGGTAAAACACATGGGAGGTAGCTTACCATTCTAATTCTACTTTCTCTTCTTTTTTTTCTTTCTTTTTTTTTTCTTTTTTTTTTTAATTTTCTTTCATACTAATTCTACTTTATTCATCCTAATTCTACTTGTTGCAAGCCTTTTTCAAGAAGGAGATTAGAGAATACAGAATTTGAAATTTTCAAGGCTTTTTATGCAACTTTATTGAAAAACAACATACTTCATTTCATGGTGCTCATCCTACCCATGTGCCGTCCTTAGTAGACATGCAGCTTATTCCCCCGAAGAGGTTTTGGTATCTCTATGGATCAGGGAGCTTCACTATGTCAATAATATTAATGCCAACAAAGGATGATACAAGCTACGACTTGCTATGGAAAGCGGAAGGATGTGCGTGCAAGGAGTCATCAACTCAAAGTTTAGAAAGAATAATGAGTGGGTGAGAAGTATAGAAAGTTTTGAAAAATCATACTATGAGCTTGAGTACACCCTTAGTTTGGATTTTATGGCTCCCCAAAGGAATACCTAGATCCCTAATTCCATCGACTCTACCATCTCCTCAACATACACTTAAGTTGCTCTTCCCACAACTTTCTAAACAAATGGAGGTATAAATGGACTCTATGCTTTTCTATTTCATGTGTTTTTGAAAAGATCATGTTGCTGTTCACATGTTTAAAAATCAGATCATGCATAGCATACTCAATGAAGAAATGTAAAAATTTTGAAAAATGCTAAGTTTTCTAGAAAACTCCCCCTCATGCTCATTCCTTTTATTGTCCTCAATAAAACTCAACATGCTCATGGAAAAGGTGATGACAATCAGTATACATGGCATGCACATCAGTAAAAGAAATACCATCATAAGAGGGAAAAGAAAAACTTAGCGGGAATTTGCATCGGTTGCATTCGTTTCTTCATTTTTGGAGTTGCTTTGAGGCTAAATTTCTTCATTTTATGCTCCTTTCTCCTTTGTACCTTGTCATGAACATGAAAAGATCTCCTATTAATGTGCTTGTCATGATAGGCTTTATTTTTGGCTTTATAAATCTCCGCATTTTGATATGCCTCATTCCGGAGTTCTTGGAGCTCTTGAATTTGGAGAAGTCTTTCCTTTCCGGCTTGATCAAGAGATAGATTGAGCTTTTTAATAGCCCAATATGCTCTATGCTCTAACTCGACGGGGAGGTGGCAAGGCTTGCCATAAATGAGCCTAAAAGGAGACATCCCAATGGGTGTCTTGAATGCGGTGCGGTAGGCACATAGAGCATCGGGTAGCTTCGCTGCCCAATCTCTTCCATCTGTGTGAATGATCTTCTTCAAGATGTTCTTGACTTCTCTATTGCTCACTTCTACTTGGCCATTTGCTTGGGGGTGATACGGGGTTGTGACGCGATGGTGAACTCCATATTTCTTAAGTAAATTCCTGAAATGGGAGTTAGTAAAGTGAGATCCACCATCACTAATAATAGCTCTAGGACAACCAAATCGAGAAAAAATATTGTTAACAATGAACTTATTAACCACTCGATGATTGTTTGTCCTCGTCGGTATCGCCTCGACCCATTTGGACACATAATCCACCGCTACAAGAATATACTCCTTGCCCTCCGACGGTGGAAATGGTCCCATAAAATCAATCCCCCAAAGATCAAAAATTTCTACCTCAAGGATGGTTTGCAAGGGCATTTCATCTCTCTTGGAGATGTTCAATGCGGATTGGCACTTTAGACATTCCTTGCAATACTTGATCGCGCCCTTGAAGAGAGTTGGCCAATAGAAGCCACTTTGTAGCACCTTCGCTCCCGCCTTCCTCGACGCAAAATGTCCTCCACATAGAGACGAGTGACACATCGCTAGAATATGCTCTTGTTCCTCCTCCAGAACGCATCGCCGAATAATCTGATCAGCCCCTACATGGAACAATTGGGGTTCTTCCCAAAAATAATGTTTCACATCATATGCAAATTTCTTCTTTTGGTGCATGTTCCAATAATCGGGGACAGATTTAGTGACTAAGTAATTAACAATATGCGCAAACCAAGGTACCTTAGTCACCACGGCGAGGAGCTGCTCATCGGGAAATGTATCACAAATCTCACTTGAAGATGTAATGTGGAGTCGAGAAAGATGATCAGCCACCGAGTTCTCACTTCCCTTCTTGTCCTTGATCTCCAAATCGAATTCTTGAAGGAGGAGAACCCATCTAATCAGTCGCAGTTTGGCCTCTTTCTTGGACAGCAAGTACTTCAATGCGGCGTGGTCCGTGTAGACGATGATCTTGCTGCCCAAGATGTAAGGCCGAAACTTCTCCAAAGCAAAGACAACCGCCAACAACTCCTTCTCCGTCGTAGTGTAGTTAAGTTGAGCGTCGGCTAGTGTCTTGCTCGCGTAACAAATGGCGGTCGGCTTCTTGTCGATTCGCTGCCCCAACACCGCGCCTACTGCAAAATCAGAAGCATCACACATAATCTCAAAAGGTAAGTCCCAATTAGGACTTTGTAAGATAGGCGCTTCCACTAAAGCTTGCTTCAGCTGCATAAATGCGTGCTTCCCTTCTTCCTCAATGATAAAATCCTTTTCCTTGCAAAGAAGAGAAGTCAGTGGTTTTGAAACCTTAGCAAAATCCTGAATAAAGCGACGATAAAAACCGACATGCCCTAGGAAACTTCTAAGTTCCCTAATCGACGTAGGGAGTGCAAGGTCTTGGATTACCTTAACCTTGGCCTTGTCCACTTCCAATCCTTTGCTTGAAACTAGATGTCCAAGCACTATACCTTCTCGCACCATGAAGTGGGACTTCTCCCAACTAAGAACTAGGCGTTTCTTAACGCAAACGTCGAGGATTTGCGTTAAGTGCTCCAAGCACGCCTCAAAACTCGGGCCGAAAACTGAAAATTCGTCCATGAAGACCTCCATGCTCTCTCCTATAAAATCGGAGAAGATGGCCATCATGCACCTCTGAAATGTGGCGGGAGCGTTACATAGTCCAAAAGGCATGCGCTGAAATGCATATGTGCCAAATGGACATGTAAACGTCGTCTTCTCTTGATCGTGGGGGTGGATAGCTAGCTGATTATACCCCGAATAGCCGTCTAGGAAGCAATAAAATCCTTGACCTGAAAGCTTGTCAAGAATTTGGTCAATAAATGGCAAAGGGAAATGGTCCTTCTTCGTCGCCGCGTTAAGCTTCCGATAGTCGATGCAAACTCTCCACTTCGTCGGAAGACGCGTCCGAAGTTCCTCGCCCTTGTCATTTTGTCGTCACGGTGATCCCCGCCTTCTTGGGGACAACATGCACCGGACTGACCCATGGACTGTCGGAGATGGGATATATGATACCTGTATTAAGCCATTTAAGAATCTCATCCTTAACAGCATCCCATACCTTAGGGTTGAGCCGTCTTTGTGCCTCTCTAGAGGGACGAGCGTCCTCCTCTAGGAAAATACGATGCATGCACAAAGAGGGATCAATTCCCTTAAGATCTTACAAGTTCCATCTGATTGCTTCCTTCCTCGCTCGCAAGACCGCCAATAGTCTCTACTCCTGGTCGTGATCTAGCTGCGAGGATATAATAACGGGGTTAGCACTATGATGATCAAGAAAAACGTACTTCAGTGTCGAAGGTAGCGGTTTTAGCTCGGGTGCCGTCTCGCCGGAGGGAAATGGATCATCCTCGGGCTCCTCGAAGCTCCTCTCCTCAATAGTCGTCATCGTCTCCTCGATACAACTCGAGATCTCCGGATCCTCGTAGATATCGATGGCGCCTACCTCATCGGTCTCGTGTGAAGGATGTCGCATCAACTTGTTGATGCTCACCTTCATCGTACTATCTCCAACCTGAAAAATAACTTCTTCCTTGCCCCGATCAGTGATCGCTTTCGCGGTAGCTAAAAATGGTCTCCCTAGTATGATGGGAGAGTCGGTGAGGTCCTTCGTGGATTTCATATCCACGATAATAAAGTCTACCGGAAAGTAACAGTTTTCTACCTTAACTATCACATCCTCTACTACTCCGTGAGGTCGTCTCACGGATCCATCCGCTAAGCTCAACTCGATAAATAATGGCTGAAACTCGCCAAGTGGACAAGCGTCATACACTCCCTTCGGGAGTATATTAACACTAGCCCCTGTGTCGAGAAGAGATCGAGTGAACGTCCTACCCCCTATCTCACAACTAATCATACGAGCTCCCGGATCACGTCGCTTACGAGGAAGCGTACTCAGCATGATGGAACTAATAGTCTCACTCATATGGATACGTTTCGGCTTCCTCACCGGGGTGCAAAGTCATTTCAGGAACTTTGCGTAGGGTGGAATATGCTGGATGGCGTCTACTAATGGGATGGTGATAGTAACCTGCCTAAAAGCCTCTAATAAGGTGTCATCGCTATCACTAGTAGGGACTCTAGGCCGGCTCAAAAGCTGAGGATATGGTACCGGAGGTTTATAAACCTCGGGATTGGGCTCTGCCCTACTCTCCTCATCGGGTGCCTGCTCATCCTCTGAGTCCTCCTCCGGGATAATCGTGGGAGATGGACGGTCGTCCTTCTCCTCAAGCGGGTCCTTGCGGCGCTTGTGGTCCGTATGAGGATCCACTAAGACCTTGCCGCTACGTAGGCCCGATATGACATGTGCCTCCTCCGATGCACCATCCATGCGAACTTCGTTCACATTGTGGGTGCGACTCGACGATGCTTGCCCTACATTCCTAGGGTTTGCTAGAGGCTGGGAAGGTAGCTGCTCAAATTCTACTCGCTTACCCTTCCTATGCTCGGTAGAAGCTGTGGAGCATGGGGTCTTATCCCCCTCAACTCTATCAAGTCAGTCACTAACCTCATTCAGTTTACTCATCATTTGTGCTAATGCACTCATGATGGGGTCAACTGAAGGTGCTGGAGGTGGTACTGCCTGGGGCGGCGTAACCGCTTGGGGAATACCGGGGGCGAAAGGTGTCGGCCTCGGGTTCCCCATATGCTGCGGCGCGGATCCATAGTGCTGATGATATGAAGTGGGTTGCCCGCTCCGCTGCTGCGCATAAGTAGGGTTATGATAACTAGAATAACCCTGATTCGGGTAGGTCGACCTACCCGCCTGGCTCAAACCTGGATATGTGGTATGGTTTGGTCGAAATGGAAACTGTCCTTGGATTGCCATCACGGGGCAATCCAACTCTACATGCTCAAAGCTAGAGCAATGTGAACACGGTGAGACATCAACATGTGAAACTGGCGCGAGGCCATCAGAACCCGGTCGGACTTTAAGCGAGTCCATGATCAAGTTCTGGGCTTCCGTCAGTTTCTCAATTTTATCTAAAAGCATACCTGTCTCTGCCGCCTTTGCATCTAGCATCCCTCCCTTTGCGGGAGCGCTCCGTCCTCCGAAGGATTTAGCCACATGATGATGGCTATTCTCCGCCACCAACTCGATCAACTCGAGGGCTTCATCCTCGTACTTGCTGATGAACGTGCCTCCACTAGCGGCATCGAGCAAATACCTGTCAGGTGCACCTAAACCATCATAAAAAATCTGAGTAATCTCATGTTTAGGTATACCATGATGCGGACACTGTCTTAGGAGATCTCTGAGTCTCTCCCAAGCCTCATAGAAAACCTCACCCGGCCCTTGTGAGAACTCGCGTATGGCGCGTCTCACGGCACTAGTCTTACCTACCGAGTAGTACTTACGAAAAAATGCGTCTTCCATATCTCTCCATGAATCAAACTCGCGGCCCAAGCTGAAGAACCACTCCTTCGCCCTTTCCTTAAGCGTGAAAGGGAAGAAGCGTATTTTGGCCGTCTCGGAGGGGACATTGTGGAATTGGTTGAATTCGCACACCTGGCTGAACTCGTCCACATGTCGATACGGATCCTCCGATGGTAGTCCATGAAAAGTGGGCAAAAGGCCAAGAATATGTGAGTCAATTTTAAAATTCGCACCTCGGCGTAGAGGCGCATTGACTCGCGTAGTCTGCCTTTGGACGACCTGTCTTGCGTAATCGCTAAGACGTCGTCTCACTATCTCGGCAGGAATAGGGGCGTCAATCGGCTCTCCTCGCCCTGGTGTGGCGATCGCTGGAAGAGAATCACTAGAGGTCTCCGATGGAGCTCTAGATGAGGCAAATAAATCATCATACATCGGATTATTCCGTGTATGCCTCGTGGGTCGCTGAACCTGTCGTCCTCCTCTGTTCCTATGATTCCGATGCATATCTAAAGCCAAAAGATCACAAAAAAAAAACAGCAAGTATATATATATAAGAATGTCAGAAAAGAGAGACGAAAAGAGTGATGTCTAAATGAAAAATGTTTCACTTACTCCACCTAAAAGATAGAACAAGTTAAACACTATCAAAAAGCACACTAATAAAGATAATAATAATAATAATAATAGGTCACTGATAACAGAGTATAAAATCTCAGATATATCAATATCAATGTATCAAGTATGTGAAAAACACTAAATAGACTACCAAATTTGCACCAAAATGTCAAATAATGGCCAAATTTAGGTAATTTTACCTTGCTATACCTTTTTCACCACTGATGAGGGTCTGATAAATTCTCTGCAGGTCAGTAAACAACAGAAGACAGAAACCTAAATATGATCAAGAAATCAAAGCAATCAAATCAAAAACGCATGCTCCCCTGGAGCGGCGCCATTTTGACGGCTCGTTTTCGTGCGTCGTTAAACACAAAGACGATGGTCAAACAAAATTTATATATCCAAAATCACAAAGACAAGATAGAATAATCAAGTACTGGGTAAGTATCGGGTCGATCCACAAAGAGCAGGTTGACTTTAATCGCAGAGTTGACTTGGTCAAACTTAGGTTTAAAAGGAGTTTTAAATAAGAGAATATAAGATTTAAGATATGGAAATGATATAAATAAGGTAAATAAGAAGTTTTAAGATTTGAAATCTCGGATTTGACAGAGAAAAGTCAAAAGTCAAAGTCAAAGCATTGACTTTGACCAGCAGTAGGTGTTCTGCAAAATCAGAGAATCAAACAGAGTCAGAAGATTACGAAAGATATTTGGAAACTAGAGAGAAAATGGAATTTATTGATATAAGTTTCGTAATTTTTGGATAAGAAATGGATTTATTATGAATTATTGAAAATCAATGATTAAAAAATCCCCGAAATGAATACCTTAGAGGAAATCTTCAAATTGAATGCCCAAATGAAATCCAAATCTTGCAATTTATATGTAAATAGAAAGATAAGAACCAGAGGAATCCAACAAGACCGAAATTATAAAATTCTGATTTGCCAATAAAAAGTAATTGACCCCGAAAGTCAACGTTTGACTTCTGATGAAAGATGAACAATCCGTGGTTAAACGTTAAGTTTAAGGGTCAAATGAACTCAGAATTTGATGAAATTGCTATCCACGCAAACTGATGAAAAGAGGAATCCAATGAAACCAAAATCAAGTGATTTGTAATTATAATCAGAGAGATATCCTATTTTCAAAATCACTGACTTTTCGAACATAAATTTGGGGAAAATGAAGAACACTATGAACTAATTTAGAAAATTAAACATTTAAATCTAATAAAAACTCAAATTACCTCTTGATAATCGATCGAATCTCACTACTAACCCGATTTCCACGAGAATTAAGCTCCAATTTGCGCGAATTGGAGTGAATTTGCTCGGATCCTTTCTCACGGACTTTCGGAATTCAAGGGGAAAATTCGATGAAATCAAAGAGGAATTCGCGATCAATCCCGCTCCAATCGCTTCGGAATCGAGTCTAAACGCGGGGGAATCACGATGAACTTAAGATCTTCCTCAAAATTTGCTTAATTCCTTCACGAATCGATCAAAAGTTGAAGAACAAAGAAGGGAAATACATGCTTTTAAAAGAGGGAATTAGGCCCGAAATCGTGGGTGATGGAGACGATCGTGGAGGCGGTTTGCTGTCGTCGTGGAGGCGATTCCTTCGGCCTGAGTCGTGGCTTCAATTCCGCGACGAATCAGCTCATGTTTAGCTTCAATTTCGCTTCGGATTTGCCACGTTTTCGCCGTGATTTTCGCCACGATCGCGCCACGATCAAGTCGCGATCGGGTGTCGACCGTGGTGTTGGGGCTTCGTCGATCGCTTGCCGATCGAGGGGAGACAAATCCGCGTCAAGCCCGCGCCAGATCTCCTCGATCGCGGCACGATCGCGCCGCGATCGCGGCTCGATCACGCCGCGATCGTGGAGTTCTTCCACAGCTCTTCCACGCCGTCCGATCGAGCTCGAGTAAGCTGGAGGGTCACGATCGCACGATCGCGATTCACTTTCCTCGTCCGTCCGATGGCGATCCAACGGCGTTGATGCGACGCGCCGCCACCTGTCTAGAAATAATTAATTAAATGCAGGTGTCCACGTGTAACGGCCACATTGAAACCGCGTTGCATTTAATGCACGCGGTTTCATTTAATGCTGCATTTAATGCGTCGAAGGGGGCGCTGACACGGCTTTGTCCTATTAGGCGGAAGAAAAGCCATCTTTTTTTCCATTGGTCCACGTCGCCTCAACCGTTATTCCTGAAAAAAGAGAGCATTAATTAATTTTTGTCTTATTAGGCGAGATAAAATCCCTCCTTTTTTTTCATTGGTCGCCGCCTCCTCGACTGGCGTGCATCGGGTAAGCGGACGAAAATTTTTTGTCTTATTAGGCAGAATATATTTTTCTATTTTCCCTAGCCGCCGCTTGGCTGACACGTGGCTTGATCTCTGCCGAATTGATTGAATCCAACGCCCGTCGTGCGTCCACGTCACCTCCAACAGAGAAACCGCGTGGGAACATAGTCCCACACGGAAGAAATAAAGGAAATTTATGCGGTTAAATAGGGGGGCGATTTATATAGTTAGCCAGTTCTAAGAATAGGCTTATATGTACGATAACCCTATGATATACATATATATGATATATGTGCACACGTGTCAGCCACGCGTCACGCGCGGGTCACACGCGTCTTGCCACGTGGCCTCAACGCCACGTCGTAACGGCGCGGTGGACCCGCGCGCCACGTGGGCTCACTCGCCACGTCAGCCCCGCCTGGGCCTACTCGCCACGTCAGCCGCCGCTCGCCACGCCAGCCGCAGGTAATTTCTCCCCCTTTTTTAACGATTTTAACTAAGAAATTACTTAAAAAATCAATTAAAAATCAAAGAAAAATCGTAAAAAATAGTATAAAACTTAAGAAATTCATATTTCTCAAAATACAACTCCTTTTTAATCCAAATTTTCTCCATTGGATCATAAATTCTTTTCTTTTTAATATCATGTCATTAAAAATATGTTTTCAAGAAGGAAAATAAAGATGAATTAAAATTTCATTAAATAAGTTCTAATTACACATTCTAAATCATAAATTCATCTTAAAATCATCCTTCCAAACATTTACTAAAGTCAAAAATCATTTAATAATAGAGATTAACTCCTATTAATCTAAAAAAAGATTAATCATCTCTTAAGCATGAAATTATCTCTAATTTATGCATAAATATCAACTTTAGTGAAATGACATGCCAATGGAGAAAATTCCTAAAAAGTATGATAACATGCATCATATTCACATAAAATAAGCATGAATATGAGTTAATTAGGGTAAGAATTCAGGTTATAAATGCATGTTATCAGTGACGTGGCTAGAATCAAAGCATTGGATCACGATCGGAGTGCGCCGATCGAATGCACCCGCGGTCCACTAGATCCGATCAACGCTAGTGCTTGAATTGGAGCGTGATAACGGTCTGGATTTAACGCGCGGGATGGGATCCAAAGCGTTGGATCGCGATCCTACGGCGGCAAGAGGAAGCATTTTTTACATTTAATCGCGCGGATCAATCTGAGCCCTTCATCAAGATCGGACGGCCATGACATTTTTGAAACGGTCCACGATGAACCGTTCCATCGTAACCGTCGATCGTTTCGATCAGACGGTTACGCCCAAATGTACTATAAACTAAGTGTTCTTCTGATGTTCTAAGCATTCGAGTGAAAATCAAACAAATTGATCTATTTAGACACCTCCCCTCTCATTTCTCTTGATCTCATCGTGTTCTAGCTTCATTTCCGCACCTCTAGAGACCTTGAAATCAAGATTACGTTGTGTATGTCGGTAGAAATTGCAGCTTGAACTCGTGAAGGCGTGCTTCGGTGTTTTCGTCGATTAATCGGTTTAATCGAGGTAATCTGTTCCCTAATCATGGTTAGTAGAAGCGGTTTTTACTAAGATTTAGTTTATTTAAGTTTGATTTCAATTTAGACTATGATTTAAGGTTCAATTTGGTTGACTTTAGATAAAATCGCAATTTACGATTCCGAAATTTTCTCTCCACTTCAATCTTCGATTTCTCCACGAAATCAAGTCCGAATTCGATGATTCTTGATTCCGTGCAATCGATTTGAAGTTATCTTTCATAAGTTACCATTTTCCCCAATTTCTATCATCAATTTATCATCCGATTTGATCAATTTTAAATAATACATCAAGAATTTCCCTATTTCTCTATGGATTCGACCCTTATTTACCATTATGCCACTCAATTCGAGTTTATTTCCCAAAATTGGTAAGTTTGGTATTATTTTTGACACGAGACCGTGTGAAATCAATGACCTCACGGTCTCGTCTCGTCATTATGGCTTTCAAAGATCGCCAAAAATTTATCACCGCGGCGCACCTTTGGCTATACGTGTGCACACCAAAATTCAAGTGTGCCTTTGTGGTGTTTTCTCCTTGTAAGCCTATAAAGTGGCACCCCTAGATAATCCCTAACTGTATTTTAGCATTCCTAACTGAAAAACCCTACACAGGGTTGAGAGGAGAAAACCAAAATAATCACCTTAACGTAACACGGAATACAGAGGAGGGATATATACCCTAGAGGAGTGTGAAAGAGAGAAATGACTAAAAAGGGTATATAGGACCCTTAGTCATATACAAAGATAGGAGAAAGATATATCACTAACACCCCCTCGCAAGCGAAGTATGGATGTCATCCATGCCGAGCTTGCACAAAGCATGAGATAAGAGCGGATTAGACAGCTCTTTGGTAAAAACATATGCAGCCTGCTCCGATGACAGGACGAACTCGAGATCAAATAGGCCATCATTAATGCGTTCCTTGAAGAAGAAACAGGCACGCTCCATGTGCTTGATTCGACCCGTTTGACCAGGATTCTTGGCCAAAGCAATAGTAGATTTATTGTCGCAGAAGAAGTGGATCGGACCAGGATACCGGACACGCAAGTCAGAAAGAACGCCATGAAGCCATTGAGCCTCAGATGCCCCATCAGCAAGGGCACAATACTCTGCCTGGGCGCTAGAACGAGACACGCGGTCCCCGCTTGCCGCTTTTCCCGCATCACCAAGCTGCCAAAAAAACAAAAAGTGCAATATCCAAAGTGGTTGAGCGACAATCCACAATCAAGCCAGCAAAGTCGGCATTCGTGTACACCTTCACAGTCTCATCTGCACTTCGGGGAAAGAGCAGACCCTTCCCCGGACAGCCTTTCAGGTAGGCAAGTACCCGATGAGCTGCTTGGCGATGGATCTCATGAGGAGCATGCATGAATTGGCTGAGAAGATGGACAGCAAAGCTGATATCAAGACGAGTATGTGTGAGATAAATAAGCTTCCCCACAAGATGTTGATATTGATAATGGTTAACCAGAGGCGAGTCACCCCCATCCCCCAACTTAACGTTGGGATCAATAGGAGTGCGGACGGGCGCGCAATCAGTCATACCAGTCAGCTTCAGGAGATCCACGATATAGTGTTGCTATGAGACGAAGATGCCACGAGAGGAGTAGGCTACCTCAAGACCGAGAAAGTATCGAAGAGGCTCCAAAGCCTTAATCTCGAACGCGCGGGCCAAAGCAGCACTGAGTAGACTAGCCTCCGTCACATCGGACCTCCTGATAAGAATATCGTCGACGTAAACCACAAGTATGGAAACCCTAGCTGGACAATGATGAACGAAGAGAGAAGAATCCCCATTACTATGGACATATCCCTCGGCCTTCATAACGGAAGAGAAGCAGCCGAACCACATCCGCGGAGACTGCTTCACTCCATAAAGAGACTTTCGCAATCTACAGACGGTGCCCGGGGGTCCGAGAGAATACCCCGGAGGAGGCTGCATGTACACCTCATCTGTCAGATCACCGTGAAGAAACGCGTTCTTCACATCAAACTGTCGAATAACCCACTGGAAGTGCGCTGAAGAGCCAATAGAAGATGGACAGTCTCCATCTTCGCCACGGGAGCAAAGGTCTCGAAGTAGTCAATACCATAAGACTGCGTAAACCCCCAAGCTATGAGGCGAGACTTGTAGCGTTCGAGAGTACCATCCGTGTGGTGCTTCTTGGTATGGACCCATTTACAGCCCATTGCCGTCTTGCCGAACGGCAACGGAACGACATCCCAGGTATGATTCTTGAGCGAGGAATGCATCTCCTCATCCATCGCCGCTTTCCAATGGGGAGAAGCGATAGCATCAACTAAGCGGCGAGGAATCGGGTCCGACTCGATCTGAGTAAGGAACAGCTGGTAGGGAGCAGTCAGCCGATCGAAGGAAAGATAATGAGAGAGAGGAGTAGCAGGGGAGTGCGGGAGTGCAGCCGAACCCCTTTTCGGAGGGCAATAGGCCAGTGTAAATCATCATCATCGTCGGCAGGAGATGGGGAAGAGTGAGGAGGAGAAACATCAAAGATAGGTCCAGGGACGGAGGACGAGTCGCGAGATGAGGAGGAGGGGGGGATCCACAGGAGGAGAAGTCAACAAGTCACCAGACGAAGAAGAAGCCAACTCATCGGAAGGAAGCAAAGAAGGGATAGAAGGCGGAGGATCAACACGACGCTCGACAACCGGCTCAAGGGAGGAGACGAAGTCGGGTGGCGTCGAGGAGGACGATGGCTCAAGAGAACTAATAACATGCTAAATTAACATAATAAAATATGATTTTTAATACATATTAAGGCATAAATGATTTCATTTACATGCATGATATCATACTTATATGTATTTTTCTATTATTATATGAAAAGTCACTATATTCTCAAAAATACTTCAAATTAGGGTTAAAAATAATGATTTGAAGATGAATAATTTAATAACCCATCTTTATTTTGAGATTATAGATGTTTTTAGAGTTAAAATAATGAGAGAAAGCATTTATAGACATTTATTTATATTTTCCTAAGTTAAATTCTCTTAAAAATAAATATATTTTTGAAATAAAATTTAAAACTCTCATTATTTATTAATTTTGACTTTTTAGAATAAAAGATAATTAAATTTTGGATCAAATGAAAGAAATTTGGATTAATTCGGAGTTATATATTAAAAGTTACGAATTTTCTATTTTTAGGGATTTTTTTAAGAATTTTCAGATTTATTTTTGATTTAAAATTATTTAAATTTATTTAAATAAATGCAACAAAATGTTTTAGTGTGCGCGGGCCCCGCGTGGATGCGACGTGGCAGCAAGGCCACGTGGCAGCGCCACGCAGACCCATGCAGCACCTACGTGGCGTATTATATATATAATGTATTTGTTTAATATATATAAAATGGGTCTTTAGCCTGCCCTATATGGGGAGGGTTATTACCCTTATAAATCATTGGGTCTTATAAACCCGACGAGTACTTTTAATATTCTCCGTGTGGGACTAAGTTCCACGGAGTTTCTTTTGATGCAGGTGACGTGGCGCGATGGAGAACGTTGGATCGGGCTGAGCGATCGATCGACGCACGTCGATCAAATGGACCCGTGGTCCACCGGCGATGATCAAGACACGTGCTGAATTAAATGGATTATAACGGCCGAGATTTAATCGCGCGGGACACATCTCGACCGTCAGATCAAGATCCAACGGGCGAGATTGAAGGCGTTTTATAAACGCATCTCTAACGGTCGCATCTGAACCGTCCATCACGATCGGACAACTACGATATTTTCAAAATGGTCCACGATGGACCGTTCCATCGTAGACGTCGATTGAAACGATCGGACGGTTACGAAATGACGCCCTATAAAAAGACTAGTTCTTCATCGTTTGTAAGCATCCGAGTTGAAATCAATCTAAATTGATCTATTTAGACACCAATCTTGTCGAATCTCTCGATTCCATCGTGTTCTACACCCTTTCCCGCACTCACGGAGCCTTTGAAATCGAGATTTGGCAATGTAAATCGGAAGAAATCGCAGCTCGAACATCCTCTTCGCGTTCTTCATTTTCTTGGTGATTAATCAGTTTAATCACCTCATTTTCATCGCTAATTGGAGTTAGTGGAAGCAGTTTTTCCTAATTTACCCTCCTATAGTGTTTGATTTTCGTTTAGATTAGGATTTAGTAGTTAATTTTATCAAATTTTACCTAAAATCGCTCATTTTCACGCTCGAAATTTTCTCTCCACTTCGAATCTTGATTTCTCCGCGAAATCAAGTCCAAATTCAACAATTTTTGATTTTGTGCAATTGATTTGAAGTCTACTTTCTTAAAATACCATTTTTTGCAATTTCTACCATCAATTTCTCGTCCGATTTTATGAAATTTGAAAATTACGTTAAGAAATTCCTTAATTCCCTGTGGATTCGACCCTTATTTACCATTATACCCTTGAATTCGTGATTAATTCTCAAAATTGGTAAGTTTGGAATAATTTTTGACGCGATACCGCGTGAAATTGAGGACCTCGCGGTTTCGTCTCGTCAAGAACCTAGAGGCAAAAGCGGCAGCAAGGGAGAAGTCAAAGGAACCTCATCAAGTGGGGGACGCAACGATGTGGAACAAACTCCAAAAAAGGGCTCATACTCGGCAAAGGTGACATTGGCCAAAAGAAAGAACCATCGAGAGGACGGGTGATAGCATTTATACCCTTTTTGGAGTGAAGAATATCCGACAAACACACACCGAAGTGCACGTGCATCGAGTTTTGTTTGAGAGCCAGACGAGTCATGTACGTATGCTGTACGACCGAAGATGCGGGGAAGGAGACCAGTCCGGAGAGATATACCCGAAAAGGCTGCATGAAGACGATCTATAGGGCTTGTGAATGCCAAAGTCTGCGAGGGAAGCTGGTTGACAAGGTGAGTACTAGTCAAGATAGCCTTGCCCCAATAAGACCATAGAACATGGTAGTTTAATAAAAGAGTGCGAGCCGTCGAGGTCACATATCCGATGCGTTGTTCGGCCATAGCATTCTACTCCGAGGTAGCAACGCAGGAGGTCTCATGAAGAATTCCTTGATCCGCAAAGAACGAAGCAAGTTCGGCATTCACAAAATCACGGGCATTGTCAGACTAGAACCGCTGAATACCATGTCCAAACTGAGTGTTAACCATAGTGCAGAAATGACGCACGGTCGAGGTAACCCCAGACTTGGCCGCTAATAGATAAGTCCAAGTATAACGACTAGCGTCATCCACAAAGATCACAAAATACCGGTGTCCCTTCAAGCTAGAATGAGGTGCCGAACCCCATACATCGCTATGAATACGATAAAGGGGAGTCAACGTATGAGACATACACGGACGAAAAGATGAGCGACGATGTTTAGCCAACTGACATGCATCACAGACAATAGTTTGAAGGTCTAATCCAGTACATAGCAAAGGGAATAAGCGCCGAAGAGTCGAAAAAAGGAGGGTGGCCCAGCCGGTGATGAGTCAACATGAGGCGACCCCGCCGCTGCTCATCCACAGAATGAAGGCTGCGCTGCACCGTGAAGCACTGGGACCGGCCGCCGTCATCCAACAGCAAGAACCCGTGTTCTTGCCTAATCGGTGTAGTCCTCCCCACCTTGTCAGACAGAAACATACCGTCAGGTTGGAGATGAAAGGAGCATAAAACATAATCAACAAGGCGTTGTGGCGACAAGAGTATGGCGCGAAGCGCAGGAACATGGAGAACATGCTGAACAATGCCAAGGCCAGCAACATAAACGACCCCAATACCCGCCACAGGTAGTCGACCCCCACCGGCCGTGAGGACAGAACAACCCCCAACGTATCTTTGGTAGGAGACAAATCGAGAGTTGAGCGGAGTCATATGTTCCGTCGCTCCCTAATCAAGAACCCAAGTAGTATCCGATACCAAAGGAGAATGAAGAGCCATCTGTCCACAATACCAAGTGTCAGAAGGGATAGAGGTACACGCACCAAAGAAGGAGCAGAGGCCGGAAGACTGAGTGGGCGCAGTAGACGACGAAGGCTGCAAGGCAGACATCTGAGAGCTAAGCCGAATAAGATCTACTTGAAGCTGCTCCAGGGTCACTGCAAGCGAGCTAGCGGCTGGAGCAGGTGGGTCCGACTGACTCAGCATGGCCCTAGGCTGACCCTTTTTCTTTTGAAGCAATTTGGGATGAAGCTTGAAACTGCGATCACGGGTATGCCCCGTCCGATGACAATAGGAGCACACCATATCCGCAGAACCCGAGGCTTTGGAAGTAACTGGAGCGGTGGGAGCCTTGGAAGAACTCGTCGGAGGTTGTCCAAGTAGTCTGGCAGAAGTAGCCTGGGTGAGAAGGGCAGACGAGTCCCGAGCGATGTCGGTGACCGAAGCACCATAAAGGAGAGAATGACTCTCTTCCTCCTTGAGCTCCTTGACTAAACTCGCAAAGGTGGGCAGTCCTTCCTTGCAACGAAGTGCACGTTTACGAATCTTAGCATACTCTCGGTTCAGTCCATTAAGGAAGGTGAGAAGGTGCATCTTCAAAAAGTTGCAATAGGATAAGCACGTCGAATCATCAATCGGCATATAGTAGTCAACCTCGTCCTAGTGAGCTTTATAAGTAATGGAATAGTCAGATATTTTCAGAGGTCCCTGACGTAAGGCCAAGGCGTGAGAGATACAGTTAAACAACTGCCAATTGTTGTCTTCGAGACCATAGAATGCCTATGCTTGATCCCGGAAGCATTTGACAGCCTTTTGATGTGGGAAACGATCATGGAACTCAGGCGTAAGAGTGTGGGTCATGAGCCAACCCAAGATAAACTGCTCCTCTGCATCCTAGGCAGCATAGTGAGCATGAGTGACAGGCAGAGGAGGTGCGGTACAATGCTTGAATAGTTGACGGGCGCGCAAAGTGGTTTCCACAAATCGCTTCCACTTCAGAAAATTCAGCCCGCTGAGACGGGCTGGGTCCGGGGCTAGCGGAAGCGGATGAGTCACCTTGTGAGAGAGGGGCTTCTCCACAAACTCAGCATCGGTGAAGACGACGGCAGAAACTGTATCCGGAAGAACGACAGAAGAGAGGCTAGCAGAATGCGAATCTGCCATGGCGCAGGAGGAAGAGACAGCAGAGCTCGGCGCGAAGACAGACAAAATCCGAAGCAGAACACAGAGGGTGCTCTTAGGGCCAGAGCGCAGAAGAAAGAAGGAAGACACTTAGGAGAAGAATGAGAGGGGAGAGGAGTGAAGAGGCGAACTGAGATCGACGAGGAGAATAAAACGACCACAGGTCGCAGTCAATGAAACTCGCCGAGCAGAATAAAATGTCGGAGAGGAGTGACGGCAGGGGGGGGCTCGGAAGAGAGAAGAAAGGGGATTGCGCGGAACGAAGAAGAGACAAAAAAGAAGTGCGAAAGAAGACAAGATCACGCAGAAGAAGACAACTGCGCGAAAGAAGGAAAAAAAATTGCGCGGTCAAAGATTAGAAGGAGACAAGAGCGCGCGAAATACGACAAGATCGCGCGGAAGGTGAAAATCGCGCGAAAGAGGAAATCGCGCAGAGGATGACAAGATGGCGCGGAAGAGGAAATCGCGCAGAGGATGACAAGATGGCGCGGAAGAGGAAATCGCGCGAAAGATGAAATCGCGAGGAAGATGACAAGATGGCGCGTAAGAGGAAATCGCGCAGAAGAAAAAAATTCGCACGGAAGAAGGTGGCGATGTCGATACGAACTCACGAGCGGAAGCAATGGAATGGATCAGAATCGCTCTGATACCATGACAAACCCTACACAGGGTTGAGAGGAGAAAACCAAAATAATCACCTTAACGTAGCACGGAATACAGAGGAGGGATATATACCCTAGAGGAGTGAGAAAGAGAGAAATGACTAAAAATGGTTTATAGGACCCTTATATACAAAGATAGGAGAAAGATATATCACTAACACTAACTATATTTGAGGATTCTTTTCTTCCTTCAGAGAGTTTTAAGTGAGTTTTAAGTGAGTTTTTAAGTATTTGAGTTAATTTCTTTATCCTTTTCTCATTTCCTTCCTTTTTGAGCATGTGTGTGCATTTGTGGAGTGTGCTCATCACCTTTTTGGAGTGCCCCTTGAGGTGATCAGCAACCAACAAGTGGTATTAGAGCATTTTTTATCTTAGGCTTGTGAAAATGTTCAAGAGTGTAAGGACTTCTACCATATCCGATGATGTACGTTCACCAACACCAACCTTGCAATCACCCAAGATGGACACATGTCTACCTCTTCCTTGATGTTAACTGTTGTCATTGGGCTATGAGAATGGAGGTTAGTTTGGAGGCTCATGATTTGTGGGGAGTCATTGATGAAAGTATTGAAATCGCAGGAAAGATCGTCTTGCCTTCTCTATGATCCTCAATTCCTACTCAAAGCAGAATTGACATAAAGAAGAATTGACATAAAGAAGAATGCAAAGGAGAATTGGGAGGTTCTCATTACATTCCATGAGAGAATGGATCTTGTAATGGAAGCTAAGGTGCAAACATTTAAGAGGGAGTTTGAAATAATCTCCATGAATAAGAATAAGAAGGTGGATGATAAGTCAAACCGTTTTGCTTGTACTGTCACTAGTATGAGAGACTTGGGGGAAAATCTCGTTTGCAAGACTTCTCATGTCAAGACTTCTCAAGACTTGTTTCAAGACAGCTCATGTCAATCCCAAAGACATGGATACTAGCGATCTTCTTCTTCTTGTCTTTGAGCAGACTAGCAATTTAAAGTTCATGAGACTTGAGGAGGCTTTTGGGCAACTAAAAGTGCATGAGTTCAGAATATAAGAGTGAAACTCAAGAGATCAGGAACAAGCTCTCCTATCAAGGGCTTTTAACAAGTGTATGAAGAACCAAAGAGGGTCATCTTCAAGTGGAAGAGGAAAAGCAAGGGAAAAGGCAAAGATCATGATAGTGAAGTGGATGGATGACGAGACGATTTCATGTGGTCATTGAATACACACAAACTCGTGTCAAAAAAACTTCTAAACTCACCAATTTAAAGATTAAATCACTAATTAATGAGTATAATGGTAAATAAGGCTTAAATCCACAGAGAAATAAGGGAAATTTTGAGATGTCTTTGAAATTCGATTAAATTGGACAATGAATTGAGGTGAGAAATTAGGGATTTTAGTATATTAAGAAAGATAACTCCAAAAAGAATCGACATAATAAAAAATAACTAAATTTGGACCAGAATTCGCAAAGAAATTGAAGATTAAAATTGATAAATAAAAACGATCGCGATTCGTGATAAAAACCAAAATTAACTTTAAAACTAAACTAATCTACGATTCAAAATTAAAATCTAGTGCTACAAGAAGATAGATTAGAAGGAAAACACGTAATCTAACTGAAAGTTGACCTCAAAATGATCCAATTAATTCCCAGATTCATAGCTTTTCATTGCACGATCTCAAAAATGAATTTCAGCATTGAAGAGGTGATTTCTTCTGATTCTCTCCATCAAATCTTGATTCCAATCACTCCTTGGATGCAAAAAGGAGTCTAGAAGAAGTAGAAATCAATTGATTCCAAGAATGAGTTGTCTAAATAGTTCAATTTTCTCGAAACATCGAAGAAAGAGTTTTTCGATAGAAGAACATTTCAATTTATAGATAAATTTGGTGTGACCATTTGATGCGTCTTTTCATCTTTGATCAACGGCTCAGATTAAATGCAAATTCATGAATAGTCGTCTTTAAGTCACGTCCGTTCGATCTTTATAGAACGATTGAGATGAGTCCACGTGTCCATCTCGGTTCATTTAATCTTGACCGGTATAACTCCCCAAATAACCGGCACACTTTACATCATCATAAAACGAATCGTTGCCTAATCAGATGCAGAAAAGTACCCCCTCGAGTAAGTAAAATCCAATGATCGGGATTAAATCATTGCACCACGTCACTTGCGAATAAAAACAAAAAGGTGATTTGACCATTATATAATAGGTGAGTAAATAATGGGTTAGTGAAAATTCATAGTGGATGCTTAACCCACTAATTACTCACACGTGCACACACGCGAACACATGTGAACACACGTGCACACACACGCGCACGCGCACACGCGCACACTCGCACACAAGGACACGCGTAAGTATGCATAGGCTGCCACATGGTGTGTACACGTGCTGCCATGTGGCAACACTCTGCTGACGTGTCGTTTTCGTGCGTCGTTAAACACAAAGACGATGGTCAAACAAAATTTATAAAACCGAAATCACAAAGACAACATATAATAATCAAGTACTGTGTAAGTATCGGGTCGATCCACAGAGAGCAGGTTTGACTTTAATCGCAGATTTGACTTGGTCAAACTTAGGTCTAAAATGAGTTTTAAATAAGAGAATATAAGATTTAAGATATATAAATGATATAAATAAGGTAAATAAGAAGTTTTAAGATTTGAAATCTCGGATTTGACAGAGAAAAGTCAAAAGTCAAAGTCAAAGCATTGACTTTGACCAGCAGTAGGTGTTCTGCAAAATCAGAGAATCAAACAGAGTCAGAAGATTACGAAACGTAGATATTTGGAAACTAGAGAGGAAATGGAATTTATTGATATAAGTTTCGTAATTTTTGGATAAGAAATGGATTTATTATGAATTATTGAAAATCAATGATCAGAAAATCCCCGAAATGAACACCTCAGAGAAAATCTTCAAATTGAATGCCCAAATGAAATCCAAATCTTGCAATTTACATTTCAATAGAAAGCTAAGAACCAGAGAAATCCAAAAAGACCAAAATTATCAAATTCTGATTTGTCAATAAAAAGTAATTGACCCCGAAAGTCAACGTTTGACTTCTGATGAAAGATGAACAGTCCGTGGTCAAACATTAAATTGAAGGGTCAAATGAACTCGGAATTTGATGAAATTGCTATCCACGGAAAGCTGATGAAAAGAGGAATCCAATGAAACCAAAATCAAGTGATTTGGAATTATAATCAGAGAGATATCCTATTTTCCAAATCAGTGAAATTTCAGACCGAAATTTGGGGAAAATGAAGAACACTATGAACTAATTTGCAAAATTAAACTTCTAAATCTAATAAAAACTCAAATTACCTCTTGATAATCGATCGAATCTCACTACTAACCCGATTTCCACGAGAATTAAGCTCCAATTTGCGCGAATTGGAGTGAATTTGCTCGGATCCTTTCTCACGGACTTTCGGAATTCAAGGGGAAAATTCGATCAAATCAAAGAGGAATTCGCGATCAATCCCGCTCCAATCGCTTCGGAATCGAGTCTAAACGCGGGGGAATCACGATGAACTTAAGATCTTCCTCGAAATTCGCTTAATTCCTTCACGAATCGATCAAAAGTTGAAGAACAAAGAAGGGAAATACATGCTTTTAAAAGAGGGAATTAGGCCCGAAATCGTGGGCTGTAGAGGCGGTCGTGGGAGCGGTTTTTCATGGTCGTGAGAGCGCTTCCTTGGGGCGAACTCGAAGCTCCCATGTTGGCCGTAGATTCCGCTTCGTTTTCGCTCCGAATAGCCGTCTATTTGGCCACGATCGGGCCACGATCGTGGTCCTGGCCGTCCGTCGATCGCGCTCTGATCGGCTTACAACGATTACTCCACGTCAACCCTCCGATCGCGGTTCGATCGCGCCGCGATCGCGGTTCGATCGGACCGCGATCGTGGAGTTCTTCCACGATCGGTCTGCGCCGTCCGATGTAGATCTGAAAGTGGCTGGAGGGTCACGATCGCTCTATCGCGTGAACCCCGATTACGAGAGTCGTCCGCCGTCCGATTCAATCTTCAGGTGGCTGGAGGGTCACGATCGCTTGATCGCGTGAACCCTGATTACGAGAGTCGTCCGCCGTCCGATGGAAGAAGATCGCTTCAGCGTCGTCCACGTGGCACCAGGTAAGCCGTCCATCTAATCCACTTACCCGATTTTAAATCAACACGTGCTTTGATGGATGATCGCGTGGACTCCGGTCCCATGCGATCAATGATTGCCGCCTCGATCCGACGCCGCCATGTCGCCACGTCACCTGCAAAAGGGTAAGACGTGTGGGACATAGTCCCACACGGGAAAAACCGAGAAGTGACGCGCTAAATAGGGGAACAGATTCCCCTATTAACCGTCGTCGCTATCTCCTCTATTACCTACCTTACGCGCGTGGCGCCCACACGGCACCCACGTGTGCTCGCGCTGTCGCGTGGCTCCTTGCCACGTGGCCGCGCCGTGCACCTCCCGCGCTCCACATGGGCCACTTGCGGCCTCGCCATGTGGCCTTTGGGCCGAGTTGCCTCCGCGCGATGGCCCGCTTGCCACGTGTCGCGTCGACGGTTTCCCGCTCGCCACGTCAGCCCCACAGAGTTAGTAAATTCCCTTTTTCTTGATTTTAAATAGGAAAATTCATTATCAAACAAAATTCGAAAAAGTACATAAAAACTTCAGAAATTCATATTTCTCAAAATACAACTCCTTTTTAATTGAAATTTTCTCCATTGGATCATAAATTCTTTCCTTTTTAATATTATGCCATTTAAAACATATTTAAAAAGAAGAAATGAGGATGATTTATAATTTACTTAAATCATTTCTCATTAAACATTTTAAATCATAAATTCATCATAAAATCATCCTTCCAAACATTTACCAAAGTCAAAACTCATTCAATAATAGAGATTAACTCCTATTAATCTAAACAAAAGATTAATCATCTCTTAAGCATGAAATTATCTCTAATTTATGCATAAATATCAACTTTAGTGAAATGACATGCCAATGGAGAAAATTCCTAAAAAGTATGATAACCTGCATCATATTCACATCAAATAAGCATGAATATGAGTTAATTAGGGTAAGAATTCAGGTTATAAATGCATGTTATCATCTGCCACGTCAGCTCGCAATAAATAGAAACATTTTTATTCTTTTTGAAACTCAAAAATAGGTTTAAATAAATTTACTAAAATTCAATAAAATTCCTAAAAATTAAAAAATTCATAAATTTCAAAATAGAACTCGAAATTAATTCAAATTTATTTTTTTCGATCAGAAATTAAATTATCTATCATTAGAAAATATTTAAATAACCAGAGAATAAATTTTAATTTCAAGAATACACTCATTTTGCTTAGATTTAAATAAAACTAGAAAATTACATGAGCGTAAATAAAAATATTTCCTCTTATCATTCAATCATAAAACACAATTATGATCACAAATATAGATGTGAATTAAACTATATTATTTAGTTATGCATAATTATCCCTAAATGATGTATTTTTATATCATAACCAAAAATATATGAAATGATAGATATGCACTCAAAAAATGATCACATGCATACAAATGTAATATTTAATGCCTTAATTTGTATTAATAATTATGTAAATTCATGTCTAAATAGCATTTTATCACTCACCAATTTAACATTAAAATTATAAATTAAAGAGTATAGTGGTGAATAAGGGTTGAATCCATGGAGAATTCAGGTATTTTTCAAGTTATTGTTCAAATTTGATCAAAATTAGACGAGGAATTAAAGTAAGAAATTAGATACTTAGTTTACAAAGAGAATTGAAAGAAAAATCAATGGAATAAAAAACCACTTGATTTGGTTCAAGATTCGCGGAGAAATCAAAGAGCAAAAATTAGGTAGAATTTTCAAACGCGAAGAGAGAGAAAACAAAAATTAAATCTAAAATTCGACTAATCTATAAGTCAAAATTGAAATATGATGTTATAAAAAGAGAGATTTGGAGGAAAACACGAATTTTAACCCAAAATATTGCTCAAAATGATCCAATTAATTGCCGGATCATGGGCTCTTCATTCTACGATTTCAAAGATGAGTTTCGACATTCATGAAGCGATTTCTTCCTATTCTCTCCACAAAATCTCACTTTTAAACACTCGTTGGACATGAAAATTTATCTAGAAGAGAATGAAAGCATGAGATTCAAGGATTAAGATATCTAAACAGTTTGATTACTGATAACATGCATATATAACTTAAATTCTTATCTTATTTAACTAATATTCATGCTTATTTTATGTAAATATAATGCTTGTTATCATAGTTTTATAAATTTTCTCCATTGGTATGCCATTTTACTAAAGTCCATATTTTTGCATTATTTAGGGTTAATTATCTGTTTTATTGATGTTTGATCTTTTGCGAGGTTAAATAACTGGAAATTAACCACTTTCCTTGATTGATTTTTAATTTACTTGATAATTAAAAGAATTAATTTCAAGAAGAGAGTGATAGGATGATATAAAGTATAATTTTTAAGGGATTACTTAATATTATTTTGAATCCACCCTATTTTCTTGTTAGAATTTATATTTTTAGATCGTATGATATTAAAGATGAAGAAATTTGTGATCCAATAGAGAAAATTGAGTCTAAAAAGGAGTTATATAAAGAAAGATATGAATTTATGAGTTTTATGAAATTTTTTGGATTTTATTTTGATGTTTGAGGCATTTTCCAGATTTTCTGAATTTAATTCCTTTAAAAAAAAGGGGGAAAATTGTGGGGAGAAAATCGTGGGACCGTGGCCCACTTAAATCACGCAATCTCAGCCATTGAATCATCCTTCAGCGAATTGGATGATCCGTGATTTTTGAGATGAAATTTCCTATAGAAACTAATGTTCATTCTTTATAAACCTAACTTTTGATTAAATCGTGAAGAGATTAAGTGATTTTGGATGAAAATCTTAAGTTCTTCATGGTCCTTTGCATTCTAGACTCAATTGCAATCATATTGAGGCATGATTAATCACGAATCATTGCAAGAATCGATCGAAATCTCCCCTTGAACGTCGAACGCACGCCGAAGAAGAAACCAAGAACATATACGTTAATCGACGTGATTTGAAGCCTAATCTTCGCATCAATTGTGTTAGTATTGTAATTCGATCGTATCCCTGACAATAATTGGAGTGTAGATTAGATTTAGATAGTCAATTTCATTTTAAAAATCGAATTCTTCTTCGTTTAGCCCAAATTTGGGTGCTGAATTTTGAAGATTGTGAAAGAGAGATTTCTCTTTGATGTTAAGTCAAATCGTTTGATTTTGGTTTCATTGGATTCCTTGTTTTATCAGTTTTCGTGGATAGCTAATTCATAAAATTTCATCACCGTTCAATCAAAGTCAACCGTGTTCTCTGTGGATCGACCCGATCTTTACACTATACTTGATTTTATATTTTTGTTATTATGAGTTCGGAATTTTAAATTTTTTTTACCGACATTTGTGTGTTTTCAACAACCGCATAAATCGTTTCGTCAAAATGGCGTTGTTGCTGGGGAACACGTGATGGATCATTTTCGTGCGTCGTTAAAACACAAAAAGGTTGCTCAAAAAAAATTTATAAAACCGAACTCACAGAGATAAAGATATAATAATCAAGTATTGTGTAAGTATCGGGTCGATCCATAGAGAACAGGGTTGACTTCAATTGCAGAATTGACTTGGTCAAACTTATGTTTAAAAGGAGTTTTAAATAAGAGAAAATAAGATGTAATGAGTGGAAATAATATAAATAGACCTAATAAGAAGTTTTAAGAATTGAAATCTTGGATTTGATAGAGAAAAGTCAAAAGTCCAAGTCAAAGCATTGACTTTGACCAACAGTAGGTGTATTGTAAAATCAGAGAATCAAACAGAGTCAGAAGATTACGAAAATTATATATTTGGAAACTAGAGAGAAAATGGAATTTATTGGTGTATAATTCGTGATTTTTGGATAAGAATTGGATTTACTATGAGTTATTAAAAATCAAATATCAGAAAATCCCCGAAATGAACACCTCAGAGGAAATCTTCAAATTGACAAGTCGAATGAAATCCAAATCTTGCAATTTATATGTCAATGGAAAGGTAATAAGTAGAGAAATCTAAATAGCCCAAAATGATCGACTTCTGATTTGTAAATTGAAAGTAATATACCCTGAAAGTCAACATTTGACTTCTGATGACAGCTGAACAGTCCTGGGTCAAACGTCAAATTGAAGGGTCAAATGAACTCGGAATTCAATGAATTTGCTATCCACGGAAAGCTGATGAAAATAGAAATACAAAGAAATCAAAATGAAGTGATTTGGAATTATAATCAGAGAGATATCATATTTTCAAAATCAGCGATTTTTTGGACTAAAAATTAGGAAAAATGAAGAACACTATGAACTACTTTGCAAAATTCAAGATCTCAACCTAATAAAAATACAAATTACCTCTCGATAATCGATTGAACCTCACTACTAAGCCGATTGCCGCAAGTATGGGGCCTCAATTCTCTTGGATTGAAGCGAATTTGCTCGGATTCTTCCTTGTGGACGTTCGGAATTCAAGGGGAAAATTCGATGAAATCAAGAGAGGAAATCGTGATTATCATGCTTCAATGAATGCATCTCTACACACTTGGAAGCAGAGGATCACGAGAACTTAAGACCTTCCTTGAAACTCGCTTAATTTGTTCACGAGTCGATGAAAAGTTGAAGAACAAAGGGAGGAATACATTGGTTTTAAAGGGGAAATAAGCCCAAAATTGTGGGCAATTGAGGCGATCGTGGACGCGGTTTGATGGCGTCGAGGGGGCGATTTCGTGGGCATAGATCGTAGCTTCAATTTCGTGACAAATCGGTGGTGATTTCAGCTTCAATTTTGCTTCCGAATAGCCACCATTTTAGTCGCGATCGGGCCATGATCGGGCCACGATCATGGTCTTGGTCATTCGTCGATCGCCGTCCGATCGAATGGATGCGATTCCACCACGTAAGCTCCCTGATCGCGGCTCGATCGAACCGCGATCGTGGAGTTCTTCCACGAATCGTCGTGGCCGTCGGATTGATCTTCTGGTGAAGTGGACGGTCCGATCTCGATCGTGCGATATCCGCTTTGATGAAGATCCAGCGCTCCTCGTGTTGCCACGTGGCGTCAAGTGAGCCATCCGATCCCGTCACTTAAGTTGTATATTAAGCACGTGCTTGATTTGATGATCGCGTGGACTCGGGTCCACGCAATCAACGTCTTCGCGGTGAGATCCGACGCTTGTCACGCGTTCACGTCGCATGCAAGGTAAAACCGTGCGGGAACATAGTCCCACACGGAGAAAATATCTGCGTTTGTTGCGGTTAACTAGGGGGGTGGATTCCCCTATTAATATCGTCACTGCCCCCTCTATTACCACCCTACACGTGGTCCCCACACGGGCGCCCACGTGGCCGCGTGGCCTCCCTGCCACGTGGCCGCGCCCTATGCGCTCTTGCGCGGGCCACCCGGGCTCTGCCACGTCGCCTTAGTGTCGCGTCGCACCTCGAGGCGCTCCCGCGCGCCACGTCAGCCGCCGCTCGCCACATCAGCGCCTGCAGGTAAAAACCCCCCTATTTGCCATTTTTAAGAAAAATACTTAATAAAAATCAAATAAAAATCCAGAAGTTCCTAAAATGTTCAGAAATTCATATTTCTCAAAATACAACTGTTTTTAATCTCAAATTTTCTCCATTGGATCACAAATTTCTTCCTTTTTAATATTATGCCATTGAAAATATACTTTCAAAGAAGAATTTAAAATGAATTAAAAATCACTTACTCTTTTCTTAAGAATTCTTCTTACTTATCATTTCATCTTGAAAATATCATGCTCTAAAGTCAAAAGCAATTCAAAAAGAGATTAATTTCTATTAATTTTAACTTTGCAAAAGACTAATCATACATCATGCATGAAAATATCCTAATTCATGCATAAATATCAAATTTAGTGAAATGATATACCAATGGAGAAAATTCCTAAAAATTATGATAACATGCATCATATTCACATAAAATAAGCATGAATATGAGTTAATTAGGATAAGAATTCAAGTTATAAATGCATGTTATTAACACGCGTTATTGATTTTGTATTCAAATTTGAGGCCATATTTAGTTTTTCTCTTCTGTTATTTACTTGACCTGCACGAAAGTATCAAACCATCTCATTAGTGGAAAAAGTTACATCGAGGTAAGATTACCATTTTGCCTTTAGTTGACATTTTGGTGCAATTCGGTAGTCTATTTTGTGCTTTTCACTTGTTTGAGACGAGGACAACGATATATATCAGATAGATTCTCTATTAATATAGGTTTATTAGTCTTATTATCTTTAGTGGTGTGATTTGTGGTAGTGTTTAGCTTGATCTATCTTTTGGTGGAGCAGAGTTGAGCATTCTCATTTAGAACATCATATTTAGAGTCTGACCCTTTTTCTGACTTTCTTATATATAATTTTTTTATTTCTGTGATCTCTTTGATATAGATATGAATAGGAGTCCGAGGAATATAGGAGGACGACAAGGTTACCAGAATCAGAGATCCACGAGGCATACAAGAAATAATCCCTTCTATGATGACCTATTCGACACGTCCGCACCATCTATAGCTCCATCGGAGGCTTCTAGTGGTCCTATGCCAGCTCTCATCACACCGAGGCAAGGAAAACCGATAGACGCCCCTCTTCCCACCGAGATAGTGAGACAACACCTCAGCGATTACGCTAGACCGGTCGTCCAGAGGCAGACTACGCGACTCAATGCCCCTCTTCAACGAGGTGCAAATTTTAAATTGACTCACATATTATTATCCTTTTACCCTCTTTTCATGGACTATCATCAAAGGATCCGTATCGACATGTGAATGAATTCAACCAAGTATGCGAATTCAATCAGTTCCACAATGTCCCCTCTGAGATGGCCAAGATGCGCTTCTTCCCCTTCACGCTAAAGGAAAGGGCAAAGGAGTGGTTTTTCACCTTGGGCCGCGAGTTTGATTCATGGAGAGATATGGAAGATGCATTTTTGCGTAATTACTACTCGGTAGGTAAGACTAGTCCCTTGAGAAGAGCCATACGTGAAATCTCACAAGGGCCGGGTGAAGTTTTCTATGAGGCATGGGAGAGACTTAGAGATCTTTTGAGACAATGCCTGCATCATGGTATACCGAAGCATGAGATTACCCAAATTTTTTATGATGGATTAGGTGCGCCTAATCAATATTTGCTTAATGCCGCTAGTGGAGGCACATTTATGAGAAAATATGAGGATGAAGCCCTCGAGTTGATCGAGTTGGTGGTGGAGAATAGCCACCGTCATGTGGCTAAATCCTTCGGAGGACGGACTGGTCCCCCAAAGGGATGTTGGATACAAAGGCGGTGGAGACAGGTATGCTTTTAGATAAGATTAAGAAGCTGACATAGGCACAGAATTGAATTATGGATTCGCTTAAGATCCAATCGGGTTCTGATGGCCTCGCACCAGTATCACATAGCGATGTCTCTTTGTGTTCACATTGCTCTAGTTTTGAGCACGTCCAATTGGATTGCCTCATGATGGCAATTCAGGGTCCATTTCCATTTCAGCCAAACCCTACGACATATCCAGGTTTGAGCCAAGCAGGTAGGTCTCACTACTCAAATCAGGGTTATACTAGTTATCATAACTCATCTTATGCGCGGCAGCGGAGCGGGCAACATACTTCATACCATCAGCCTTCGGATCTGCGCAGCAGCATATGGGGAACCCGAAGCCAACACCTATCGCCTCTGGTCCTCCTCGAGCGGTAACACCGCCACCGGTAGTACCACCTCCAGCACCTTCAGTTAGTTCTTTCATGAGTGCATTAACACAAATGATGAGTAAACTTACCAAGGTTAGCGACCAACTTGATAGAGTCGAAGGGGCTAAGGCCCAATGCTTTGATGCTTCAACCGAGCAGAGGAAGGGTAAGCAAGTAGAATTTGTAGATCAATTACCTTCCCAACCTCTAACAAACCCTAGGAATTTAGGGTAAGCATCGTCGAGCCGCACCCAAAATGTGAACAAAGTTTGCATTGATAGTGCATCGGATGAGGCACATGCCATTTCGAGCCTACGTAGTGGTAAGGTCTTAGTGGATCCGCAATAGGACCACAAGCGCCACAAGGACCCCCTTGAGGAGAAGGATGACCAATCCTCTCCCACAATCATTCTGGAGGAGGACTCTGATGATGAGGAGGCACCCGACGAGGAGAGTAGGGCAAAACCTAATTCTAAGGTTTACAAACCTCCGGTGCCTTATCCTCAATTATTGAGCTGGCCCAGGGTCTCTACGAGCGAGAGTGACGATACATTGCTTGAGGCCTTTAGACAGGTTACTATCACCATCCCATTAGTAGACGTGATCCAGCATATTCCATCCTACGCTAAGTTCTTAAAAGGACTTTGCACCCCGATGAGGAAGCCGAAGCGTATCCCTATGAGCGAGAGTATTAGCTCTATTAAGTTGAGTACACTTCCTCGTAAGTGACGTGATCCGGGAGCTCCCATGATTATTTGTGAGATAAGGGACAAGACTTTCACTCGATCGCTTCTCGACACGAGGGCTAGTGTCAATATCCTCCCGAAGGGAGTGTCTAATATTTGTCCACTTGGAGAGTTGCAGCCCTTATTTATCGAGTTGAGGTTAGCAGATGGATCCGTGAGAAGACTTCACGGTATTGTAGAGGATGTGATAGTTAAGATAAAAAACTGTTACTTTCTGGTAGACTTTATTATCGTGGATTTGAAATCCACGAACGATTTCACCGGCACTCCCATCATTCTGGGGAGACCATTTTTAGCTACCGCGAAACCTATTACGGATTGGGACAAAGAAGAAGTCATATTTCAGGTAGGAGAGAGTGACGAGACTAAATCGTATGGTCGTTGATTACACACAATTTAGTGTCAAAACAAAGCCCTAATATTACCAATTTAAGATTAATCAAAGTAATTAATTAGTATAATGGTAATTAAGGGTCGAATCCACGAAGAATTAGGGAAATTTGAGAGATACCTTCAAAATTTGGTCAAACCAGACGATGAATCGAGGTTAGAAATTGGGCAATTTGATATTTTAAGAAAGATAACTCAAAATCGAATCCACGGAATCAAAAATCAGGTGATTTGGTGGAGAATTCGAAGAGAAATCGAAATTGGAAGAGAGGAGAAAATTCGTTTCGAAAAACGATTTAAAACTGAAATTAAATCTAAATTAAACTAAATCTATGATTCTAAAACTAATATTAATGCTAAATGACAAAAGATAATGAAGAATTTACGCAACCTAACCCAAAGTAGCCGTCGAAATGATCCAATTAATCGCCGGATGCAAGGCTATTCATTTCGAAATTTTCGAAGACGAAGATGGAGTTCAAGATGTAAATTCTTCCTTCTCTCTCGATCAAACTTTGATCTTAAGCATTCAATGGAAGCGCAAATGAGTTACGAATGCTCTCGAACAAACGGCGCACGATTTCATTGAGTAAACAAGGAGTAATTGAAGATTAATCGCGAACACCTCTTCTCGTCGCAAAGAACAGTTTTATAAAAACCGAAACGATCGTGGACCGTCGATCTGCTGCAGTTGATCGCGATGAACGGCTTGGATGACGCGCCGTTTAAAATGAATCGTCATCTTGATTTGATCGTTGGATTTTGATCCAGCGGTCATGATCGATTGGTGATCTCATCACGATAAACGATCGGGAATAATCTCAAACGTTGATCTCTAGCGATAGACGGCTCCGATCAACTCACATAAGTGAGTTTAAAACCACGTGGTGAATTGATGATGTTGTGGACCTCGCGTCCATCGAATCCACGCAGCGCGATCAATCGCGATGCTGATCCGACGCACGATAGCTCGCCACGTCGCCCTGCATATATTAAATGAATGATTTTTAGTCCCACATGGGGAAAACAAAGAGAAGACGACGCCTATATAACATACGTGATATTAGAGGTATCAATAATTTGTCCCCTTATACACGGGGGACCCATATATATATTATATTAAACTATATATATATATATATATATCACATAAATGCCACATAAGCGCCACTTCGCCTCCGCGCCACGTGGGCGGTCCGCCACACGTGGCACTGCCACGTGTCCACGCGCAGGTAAATCCAAATTTTTTACATTTTTAAAATTAATTTAAACACTTAAAAATAAAAATAAAAATCAAATAAATTCAGAAAAATTCCAGAAAAATTCTATAATTTTGTAAAAATCATAAATTTCAAAATACAACTCCAAATTAATTCAAATTTATTTTGTTGGATTCAGAATTGAATAATCTATCATTTTAAAAGGTCAAATTATTAAAATAATAAGAGAGTTAATTTATATTAATTTTATACATTTATGTATTATATAAAATAAATTCATATAAATACATAAATGTTAGTAAATGTCTTTTCTCTCATATTTTCACTCTTAAAACATGATTATGATCATAAATATAATTAGGATAAAAGATTGAAATGTTTAATTACTCATATAATCCATAATTTAGTGTATTTTTAGATCATAACATGAATTTACACAAAATGATAGAAATATGCTTAAAAGATTATAACATGCATACATTTATAATGATTAATGTATTAATTTGCATTAATAACTATGTAATTACATGCATAAATAGCATGTTATCAGATAGCACAATGAAGGTGAGCATAAACAAATTGATGCAACATCCTTCACATGAGTCCAATGACGTATGCGCCATCGATATTTATGAGGATCCGGATATTACGAGTTGTATCAAGGAGACGATGGCAGCTATTGAGGACGGGAGCATCGAGGAGCCCGAGGACGATCTATTTCCCTCCTGCGAGATGGAACCCGAGCTAAAACCTTAAACTTCTACTTTGAAATATGCTTTTCTTGATCATCAATGCGCTAATCCCATGATTATCTTCTTGCAGCTAGATCAGGTTCAAGAGGAGAGACTACTTGTGGTGTTGCGAGGAAGGAAGGAAGCAATCAGATGGAACTTATCGGACCTTAAGGGGATTGACCCCTCTTTGTGCACTCATCGGATTTTCCTACAGGAGGATTCTCGTCCCTCTAGAGAGGCACAAAGGAGGTTAAACCCTAAGGTATGGGATGCCCTTAAAGGTGAAATCTTTAAATGGCTTAATGCATGTATCATTTATCCCATCTCCGATAGTCCATGGGTTAGTCCGGTGCATGTAGTCCCCAAGAAGGTGGGGATTACCGTGACGACGAATGACAAGGGCAAAGAACTTCAAACGTGTCTTCCGACAAAGTGGCGAGTATGCATCGACTATCGGAAGCTAAACGCGGCGACGAAAAAGGATCATTTCCCCTTGCCATTCATTGACCAAATTCTTGAAAAGCTTTAAGGTCGAGGATTTTGTTGCTTCCTCGACAATTATTCTGAGTATAACCAATTGGCGATACATCCTGATGATCAGGAGAAGACTACATTCACAATCAATGGCAAAGAGAAATGCTCCTTTTGGCACTTATGCATTCCAACACATGCCATTTGGATTATGTAATGCTCATACTACTTTCCAGAGGTGCATGATGGGCATCTTCTTCGACTTTATAGGAGAGAGCCTTGAGGTCTTTATGGATGATTTTTCAGTTTTCAGGCCAAGCTTTGATGCTTGTTTAGAGCACTTAACGTGAATCCTCGACGTTTGCGTTAAGAAATGCCTAATTCTTAGTTGGGAGAAGTCCCACTTCATGGTAAGAGAAGGTATAGTGCTTGGGCATCTTGTCTCAAGCAAAGGATTGGAAGTGGACAAGGCCAAGGTTGAGGTGTTACAAGACCTTGCACTCCCAAAGTCGATAAGGAAACTTAGAAGTTTCCTTGGGCATGTCGGCTTTTATCGTCGTTTTATTAGAGATTTTGCTTGAGTTTCCAAACCATTGACTTCTCTGATAACTCTAAAATATAAGTCACATTCATGCATTATTTATCATGTTTAAGTGTTGATAAAGACTACATGAATGAGAATATCTATTTTTATATGGTTGAATGTGATGAAAATATGACTGTCCTATCATGCATCATTTCTTATATTTTGACTGTATTATGAGACTAACCCCACTTGACTTCTTGGAAGTCAAATGGTTAAATTCTCACATTTTTATGAGTTATGTGGATGCAAGGACTTAGGTGAAGTTTAATGGGAGTATAGATGAAAATTATCTAGAAGAAGAAGAAAATGGGTGCTCCACCTTTTTAGGAGGTTAGTCAAACATTTCCACCTTTTTAGGAGGATGGTCAAACCTTGTCATATCTTTAGGAGGTTAATCAAACCATTCCACCTTTTTAGGAGTTTATTCAACCACCTTCTTGGGGGGTTCAACCCATTCCACCTTTTTAGGAAACTAGTCACGCCATTTCTCTTAGAAGTCAATGATAGTCAAAGTGATTCTTGAGAAGTCAACAGTGGTCTATGGCATTCTTCAAGGGTCAAAGGGGTCAAACTTCTTCTCTTTTATTTATTATTAATAAATTTACATATTTCCTATTTTTTAGGAAAGATCCATATTTTTAGGAAGAGAAAGAGGTAAGCCCACCTCCTTAGGGAAGTGGTAAGGTTAACATCTCTTAGAGAGTGGTCAACCCACTGCCTAAGGAAGTGGTTGTGGGGCCCACCTCCTTAAAAGGAGCTCTCCCACCTCTTTAGGAGGTGATTATGGTCGTGGATTATGGATTCAATCTCAACCATTCATTTGGTTGCACCCCAAAAGACTCAATCTCCACCATTGATTCAAAGGAACCTCTTAACCTAAAATTATAAAAGAATCTTTTTGTTATTTTTTGGCTCTCTCTTAGCATCAGGCTACCAGAAGGAAAAGGAGAGTCTTAGGCCCAAGCTTGGCATTGTTTGGTGTTCAACTTTGTTGTGGAGGCAAGATCAAGTGGAGGATCGAGATCGTAACGAGTCAAGCATCACCTGGCCTAGGACTGACATCATAAACGGGGTTTGTGTGAGGATTTGGATCTGATTTTCTCTTCTAATCCCATTGATGGATAGTTTAGAAGCTATTTTCCTTTCTATATTTTAGATATATTTTCTTTTATTTAAACAATCTCTCATCATAACCCAATTTCTCGATTTTTCACCATTCTTCCATCATCTTCTATTCTATCATTCTCATTTCTCTATTCCATCATTTTATTCTCAATCTTTTCATCATTATTTATCATAGAATATTAATATATATATTTATAATTTTGTTCATACCATATTCCATTTCTTTGTCCTTCCATATTTCTCCAAAAATCCCTTCTACCATTATTTTTCCCTATAATAGTATCTCTTCTCCCTAAAAGCATCAATCTCATTACCTAGGCTCCCTAAGGATTTGACCCTTACTTTAACATTATACAAAGTGAGGAATTATAAATCTTGTTGCATGAAATCAATATAAAACAACGACTAAAAATACCCCCAAATCGAGTTCATCATTCTCTTTTGTGCAAAGATAAAGATTTCATCATCGAGGACAAGGGAAAACAGGCCTTCCTGCAGTTGAAGCAATCATTAGTATAAGCACCTATTTTACAAAGTCCTAAGTGGGACTTACCTTTTGAGATTATGTGTGATGCTTCAGATTTTGCAGTTGGCGCGGTTTTGGGATACCGGATCGACAAGAAGCCGATTGTCATTTGTTATGCGAGCAAGACGTTAGCTGATGCTCAACTCAGTTACACGACTACGGAAAATGAGTTTTTGGCGGTCGTCTTTGTTTTGGAGAAGTTTAGGCCTTATGTCTTGGGCAGCAAGATCATTGTGTACACGGATCATGCCGCTTTAAAGTACTTGCTTTCCAAGAAAGAGGCTAAATCGCGACTAATTCTATGGGTTCTCCTTCTTCAAGAATTCGATTTACAGATTAAAGACAAGAAGGGAAGTGAGAACTCAGTGGCTGATCACCTTTCTCGACATCATACCACATCATCAAGTAAGATTAGTGACACATTCCCTGACTAACAGCTTCTCGCCGTTACGACTAACGTACCTTGGTTTCCGCATATTGTAAATTACTCAGTCACAAAATCTGTCCCCGAGTATTGGAACACGCATCAAAAGAAAAAATTCTTCCATGGTATTCGATATTATTTTTGGGAAGAACCCCAATTGTTCCATGTACGGGCTGATCAGATTATTCGGCGATGCGTTCCGGAGGAGGAGCAAGCGCATATTCTATCGATGTGTCACTCATTCTTATGTGGAGGACATTTTGCGTCAAGAAAGACTAGAGCGAAGGTGCTACAAAGTAGCTTTTATTGGCCAACTCTATTCAAGGATGCGATCAAGTATTGCAACGAATATCTAAAGTGTCAATCCGCATTAAACATCTCAAAGTAAGATGAAATGCCCTTGCAAACCATCCTTGAGGTAGAGATTTTTTATCTTTGGGGGATTGACTTTATGGGACTATTTCCACCATCAAAGGGAAAAGAGTACATTCTTGTAGCGGTGGATTATATGTCCAAATGGGTCAAGGCGATACCGACGAGAACAAACGATCATCGAGTGGTTAATAAGTTTATTGTTAGCAATATATTTTCTCGATTTGGTTGTCCTAGAGCGATTATTAGTGATGGTGGATCTAACTTTACTAACTCTCATTTCAAGACTTTACTTAGGAAATACAGAGTTCACCATCGCGTCACGACCCCGTATCACCCCCAAGCAAATGGCCAAGTAGAAGTCAGCAATAAAGAAGTCAAAAACATATTGAAGAAGATAATTTGCACGGATGGAACAAATTGGGCAGCGAAGCTACCCGATGCTCTATGGGCCTACTACACCGCATTCAAGACACCCATCGGGATGTCTCCATTTAGGCTCATTTATGGCAAACCTTGCCACCTCCCCGTCGAGTTAGAGCATAGGGCTTATTGCGCTATTCAAAAGTTCAATCTCTCTCTTGAGCAAGTCGGGAAAGAAAGACTTCTATAACTTCAAGAGCTGCAAGAATTACGAAATAAGTCATATCAAAACGCTAAGATTTATAAGGCCAAAAACAAAGCCTTTCATGACAACCATATTAATAGGAAAACTTTCATGTTCATGACAAGGTATGGCTTTATAATTCTCGTCTTAAACTCTTTTCAGGGAAGTTGCGGTCTAGGTGGGATGGTCCATATGAGGTCCTTGAAGAGTTTGATAATGGATCGGTCTTGATTTTAGATCCTAAGACCAAAAATTCTTTCAAGGTAAATGGGCATAGATTGAAACCATACATTGGTGAAGGACCACCACCTATCCATAATGAAGAGCTGCAACTTCTTGAGATATCAGCCACTAATTAGTTTCTAGAGTGAGCTAAGTCCTACTGAAGACGTTAAACTTAGCGCTTGTTGGGAGGCAACCCAACCTTATCTTGGTTTTTACATTTACTTTTTTACCTTATTGTTATTTTTGTACTTGTTTTTTCTTTTGCTTTTACTTTTACTTTTATGATTAATTTTATACTTGTTGTTTGCTTTGATGTTTGCTTTTGTTTAAGCTTCATATATGCTAAGGAGGAGAGAACAACAAAAGAAGAAAATTCATCCCCAAAAGAACTCTACAAATGAAGAGAAGAATGCAACCAATACAAATACTCGCTAAGTTTTTCTTTTAGTCCCTTTGTCTCATTTCCTATTTATTTGTTTTGCATGCTATGCATTATGATTGTCATCTCTTTTTCATGAGCATGCTGATTTTTTATTGAGGACAATAAAAGGAATGAGTTTGGGGGGAGTTTTCTAGAAAACATAAAATTTTTACATTCCTTCATTTGGTATTCTATGTGAGAAACCATGTGAGAAACAACATGATCTTTACAAAACCACATGAAATATGAAAAACATAGAGTACATTAACACTTTCAATTGCTTAGAAGGCCATGGGAAGAGCAACCTTAAGTGTTATGTTGAGGAGGTTGTAGAGTCGATGAAATTATGGATCTAGGTAATCCTTTGGGGAACAATAAAGTCTAATCTAAGAATCTACTCAAGCTCATAGTATGATTTTTCAAAAATTCTATAATTCTCATCTACTCATTCTTCTTTATAAATCTTTAGTTAATGACTCTTTGCACGCACATCCTTCTGCTCTCCATAGCAAGTCGTAGCTTGTATCATCCTTTTCTTGGCACTACTATTATTGACATAATGATGCTCCCTGATCCATAGAGATACCAAAACCTCTTCGGGGGAATAAGCTGCATGTCTACTAAGGACGACACATGGGTAGTATGAGCACCATAGAATGAGTTAACATTATTTTCAATAAGTTGCATAAAAAGCCTTAAAATTTTTAATTCTACATTATCTAATCTTTTTCCTTAAAAAGGCTTACAGCAAGTAGAATTAGGATATATATACAAAAAATATATATATATATCTAAGTAGAATTAGGATATATATACAAAAAAAAAATTCTAAGTAGAATTAGGATGAAAGAAAAAGAAAAGAAAGTAGAATTAGAATGGTAAGCTGCCTCCCATGTGTTTTAGCCGATTCTATTTTATAGCCATTATGTATTAAAAGGATGATGCTTGTTTCTACTTCTTGTGCCTTTATCATTCATCTCCATAGTGCAAGGAGGAATTGATAATTGATTTGGTAAGGTGAATTAGTTGCCTAAATAATTTATATCTTTATTAGTATATAGAGCAAGAGGAATTCTTAGTTCGCTTGGTGGATTAAAGTGTTCGCCGAAGGAATGTCGTGACCCTAAATTTCTAGAGCACTACTTTCTTCTTGACATCATTTAAGGTAGAACATTCATTTCAGATTCTATCAATGCTTAACCCATGGTCTTCTAAAGGTCATTTGTTAGTCCTATTACACATTCTTTATGTTTCCATTGCTAAGGGATTAGCAATGATTTAAGTTCGGGGGTGTGATACCATGCATATATAACTAAAATTCTTATCTTATTTAACTAATACTCATGCTTATTTTATGTAATTATGATGCATAATATCATAGTTTATTAAATTTTTTCCATTGGTATGTCATCTTACTAAAGTCCATTATTTTTCATTATTAAGGGTTAATTATTTGTTTTATTGATGTTTGATATTTTTAAAGGTTAAATAATTAGAAATTAACCACTTTTCTTGAGTTACTTAAACTTTAATTGATAATTAAAAAAATTAATTTCAAGAAGAGAGTGATAGGATGATATAAAGTAGAATTTTTAAGGGATTATTTAAGATTATACTGAATTCATCCTATTTTCTTGTCGGAATTTATATTTTTAGATGACATGATATTAAATATGAAGAAATTTTTGATCCAATGGAGAAAATTTGAGTCAAAAAGGAGTAATATAAAGAAAGATATGAATTTCTGAATTTTATGAAATTTTCAGGATTTTAATTTGATTTTTCAGGTTTTTTTCAAAACTTTATGGATTTAATTCTTTTAAATAAAGGGGGAAATTGTGGGGAGAAAATTGTGGGATCGTGGCCCACTTGAATTTTGCAATCTTAGCCATTGAATCATCCTATAGAGAATCGGACGGTCCGAGATTTTCGAAATCAAATTTCCTATAAAAAAACAATGTTCTTAATTTGTAAACCTAACTTTTGATTGAATCGTAAAGAGATTAAAAGATTTTGGAGCAAAATCTTAAGTTCTTCGTGATCCCCTGCATTCTATACTCAATTACGATCATATTGACGTAGGATTGATCACAAAATCTCCCCATAAACGCGGAACGCAAGCCAAAGAAGAAACCGACAAATACAGTTCACTCGACGCGATTTGAAGCCTCATCATCATGTCAATTGGGTTAGTAGTGTGATTTGATTGTGTCCCTTGCAATAATTTCAGTCTAGATAAGATGTAGATAGTCAATTTCATTTTAGAAATCGAATTGTTCTTTGTTTCGCCCAAATTTGGGTCCGGAATTTTCCTGATCTTGAAATTTAGATTTTTCCCTCATCTTAAGTCCAAATCCTTTCATTTCAGTTTCTTTGGATTCTTTGTTTCATCAACTTTTGGTGGATAGCTAATTCGTCACCATTTGACTGTTCACTTCAATGTTTTACCATCAACTATTCATTTTCAATCCAAATTTGGGCATTAATTTTCTGGGGCAATAACTCTCAAAATAAAATGTCCAATTTGAAAATTTTGGTCTTTTTTGAATCCTATGGTTGTTGGCTTTCTATTCATATATAAATCTCTTGATTTGAATATCATTTGGTCAGTCAATTTGATGATTTGCACCAAAGTGTTCATTTCAGGAGTTTTCTGATCTTTGATTTTTAATAAATCATAATAAATCTAATTCTTCTCAAAAAATCACGAGTTATATATCAAAATTTTTCATTTTCTGTCTAGTTTTGGAATATATAATTTTAGTTATATTTTACCCTCTTTTGGTCAACCAAGTTGATGATTTAAACCAAAGTGTTCATTTCAAGATTTTTCTGATATTTTATTTTCAATAAATCATAATAAATCCAATTCTTCTAAAAAAATCACGAATTATCTATTAAAAATTTACATTTTCTCTCTATCTTCTGAATCTATATGATTTTCGTAATATTTTACCCTCTTTTTGTTCTCTTATTTATAGAAAGTAAACTGTTGGTCAAAGTCAACGCTTTGACCGTGACTTTTGACTTTTCCGTGTCACATTATTTTCTAAATTCTTAAAATATCTTCTCTCATATATTTAAATCATTTTCATTGATTATATATCACTTTCATTTCTTAAAATTTCTATTTAAACCTATGTTTGACCAAGTCAACCCTTCGATTAAGGTCAACCGTGTTCTCTGTGGATCGACCTGATCTTTTTGCTATACTTGATTTCATTTTTTTTTTATTATGAGTTCGGAATTATAAATATTTTTTTGCCGACATTTGTGTGTTTTCAACGACCGCATAAATCGTTTCGTCAATTACTCAAAACACTCTTGAGTACATTTTCTATCGAAGAGAGATAATTTAAAATGTTTTGAAATTAGACGTGACCACCGGATCTTTGTTTCATGAGATAAACGGTCATGATAGAATGTGAAGAGGTGAATTGTTATGGTTAAGTCACGACCGTTGAATCTTCATCCAAGCGTCAGGATCGCGCCACATGATTGCGTGAAGAGAGAGCATCACGAGATTCGTTCGTCTGATCATGAATAGACATTGCAGATTCTCAAATGGTGCTTGAAATCCTGGCCATTATAACGTCTCATATGAATGGCTAGAATTGATCTGTTTAATAAAACGAATCGTCATCCACTCAGATGCGCCCACGTACCCCCCCCCTTAAGTGAAAATGAGAGGCTGAGATGAAATTGTATTAATTCGCTTCAATTAGATGTTTCTAAGGGCGCAACATCACGTGCGAAGATATAAAAAGAAAGCTAGTCCCACAAGACAAAATTAAACACAATCTGATGGGTATATAAAGAGTGTATTAATGGGCTTAGCCTATATTCCGGAAAGGACACATAACCCACAAATCACACATACGTGCACACACACGCGCACACATGCACATGCAAATGCGCACATACACGCGGCCAAATGGCAATGCCCTGCCACATCAGCGCGTGGTATAAAAACAAGTTTTCTAATTTTAAAATTCGAAATAAATCCAAAATAAATTTGGAAAAATTCCAAAAAAATCCCTAAAACTTAGAAAATTGATAACTTTTAAAATACAACTCTAAGTTAATCCAAATATTTTTTTGGATCAAAAATTAAATAATCTAGCATTTGAAAAAGTCAAATTTAATAAATAACAATAGAATTAAATTTTATTTCAAAAATACACTCATTTCTCTTAGAAAATAAAAGTTAGAAAAATAAATAAGTATATAAAAATATTTTCTCTAATTATTTAACATTAAACCCAATTATAATCTCAAATATGTGTGGGAATAATCTACTCCAAAATATATTCTTTAATTTTGCATAATTATTCCTAAAATACTGCATTTTAAGATTATAACTTAAAATTATATGAAATGATAGATATGCACTCAAAGTATGTTAACATGCATAAGAATGGAATGTTTTATGCCTTAATTTGTATTAATAGTCATATAATTGCATCTGAAAATTGCATGTTGTTAGTGACCCCATTGGGAAGTGGCGGCCACGTAGTACATTTTGCCATGTGGTTGCCACGAGATTGCCACATCATCACATGGCTGGTCCATCAGCCAGATGTGATTGGGCCTACCGTCGGAGGGCCAGGTCTGACCATGTCTATCCTCTTGGCCTTGTTTGACCAAGCACCACATTCATATGTGGGGCCAGTTGGCCCCAATAACGTTGATCCCACCATTCAAAGTGGGATCTATTGACTAGACCCAACAGGTGGGTCCCATAGTTCCACCTGGCACCGCCACTAGAGCTCAGCCATGGGTGGCTGAGCCGACAAAAGAATCCGACCATCCTTTTTCACTTTTTTCTTCAAAATATAAATGGTCGTAAATTTTCCATTTCTTGAGCGTTTTGGCTTGTTGGAAAGCTTATGACAAGTAGAACCTTGCTCTAATACCACTATTATGTTTTTGAGGTCAATAAGCCTTCTGACATTTCAGTCACAACATTGAATGTAGTGGAATCCATTGAATCAAATATTGAGGCACCAAGATCAGATTATCCTAACATCTAATATGTATATGAAAATATACTTATATGGTTTTTTGAAGGATTTCTTGAAGCTATTCAAGTGTCTAGCCTCTAGCAGTATCCACATGATCTCTAGATGGTTGGATCTTCTCTTCAAACTCTTCCTCAAGAGAAAAAAAGAGAGAATTTTCATAATCTCGAGTTGCGAAATCTTAAGTTGTAGTCATTCTCTCCCTATTTATAGACGTTTGGTATGTGAATTTTTATATAAAAACCCTCATAATTATGTCTCTATTCATCAACATTCGTAGACCTTATATGTGTGACCCTCTAGGTCCATATATCTCACTAGTTAATAACACTATAGACCAAAAAAACATATCATTGGTGAACCTTAATTAATTATCCACATCAACATTTATATTTATTAATCAAGGATCAGTTTAACCCAATTGATAGGTTGAGCTGCGAACCCATTGGGTGCCAAGCTACACCACGTATTCTAGGAGATATGGAGTATGTAATAACTCATTTATGGAACTTTTTCATCATGAATTATCATGTATGTATAATCCTTCCTCCGTATGACACTCATGAATGACTTAGGGTATGGTCAATTGTCAAACCTTAACCGGTCACTCAAGTTAGTAGTCATGTATGTAAGAAATCATCAGGAACTCATTCTAAAAATTATCCACTACCTTGGCCAGGGATTTCATCGCATCTCATGTCTTGAGCCAATCTCCTCAAATACTGAGGACAGATGATCCCATGTTGACCACAAAATCATATTTGAAGACATCATGTTGTATTCAATATATGATATTTTAGAGATCCCATAGCTAAAGTTTTGTACATGATAACCAAAACATAGTTGATAACATGCATTTATAACTTGAATTCTTATCTTAATTAACTCATATTCATGCTTATTTTATGTGAATATGATGCATGTTATCATACTTTTTAGGAATTTTCTCCATTGGCATGTCATTTCACTAAAGTTGATATTTATGCATAAATTAGAGATAATTTCATGCTTAAGAGATGATTAATCTTTTATTTAGATTAATAGGAGTGAATCTCTATTATTAAATGATTTTTGACTTTAGTAAATGTTTGAAAGGAGGATTTTAAGATGAATTTATGATTTAGAATGTTTAAGTAGAACTTATTTAATGAAATTTTAATTCATCTTTATTTTCCTTCTTGAAAACATGTTTTAAATGACGTGATATTAAAAAAAGAAAAGAATTTGTGACCCAATGGAGAAAATTTGAATTAAAAAGGAGTTGTAATTTGAGAAATATGAATTTCTGAATTTTTATACTATTTTTCCGATTTTTATTTGATTTTTAATTGAATTTTTAAGTATTTTTTTAGTTAAAAAAAACGCGAAAAAGGGGGGTAGGCTTACCGCGGAGCTGACGTGGCGAGCGGGCCCAGGCGGGGCTGACGTGGCGAGCGGGCCCAGGCGGGGCTAACGTGGCGAGCGGGCCCAGGCGGGGCTGACGTGGCGAGCGAGCCCACGTGGCGCGCGGGTCCACCGCGCCGTTACGACGTGGCACTGAGGCCACGTGGCGGGACTCGTGTGGCCCGCGCGTGACGCGTGGCAGACACGTGTGCAGTACATTATATATATATACTATGGTTATCGTACATATAAGCCTATTCTTAGAACTGGCTAATATGTACGATATGCTCCCCTATTTAACCGCGGATTTTCCCATTATTTCTTCCGTGTGGGACTATGTTCCACACGGATTTAAATGCAGGGTGACGTGGCAGCGCACAGGTGGCCCGCGCAGAAGGCACGCAGGAGGCGCGCCAAGTGGCAGGTGGCCACGAGGCCACGTGGGCGTCCGTGTGGGGCGCCACGTGTTGCGGAGCAGAGAGGAGATATAAGATATTTAACAAAGGAGTCTTCTCCTCTATTTAAACGCGTCCTATCTCTTTATTTATTCCGTGTGGGACTATGTTCCCACACTATTTTATTTTGCAGGACGCGTGGCGGCGCGAGGATCGTCAGATTCCGGCTCAACGGCGGTGATCGCGTGGACCCGAGTCCACGCGATCACGATCAAAGCACGTGCGTGAAAATCCCTTTAAGTGGCTGCAATCGGAGGGCTTACCTGACGCCACGTGGCGACGCGAGGAGCGTCGGATCATCATCAAAAGGAGAGGCCGCTTGATCATGATCTAACCGTCCATTCTCTTGAAAGCTTCATCGGACGGTACAGAGATGCTGTGGAAGAACTTCTCGATCGAGCCACGATCGCGGCGTGATCGAGCCGCGATCGCGGCGCGATCGCACGCCTTTTGAAGCGGAATCGCCTCTACATGATGCGACGCTGATCGGCGAAGACCTAAGACCATGATCGAAGCCCAATCGTGACCCGATCGTGGCTCGATCGTGGTCCGATCGTGGAGCTAAAGTCGTGGAAGTTGGAAGCTTGTCGACCGTGAAATCCGGTCAAAATTGATGCGGATTTGAAGCCACGAAGCCATGAAAATGAAACCGCTCCCACGACGCTTGCAAATCGCCTCCACGACCACCTCCATCGCCCACGATTTCGGGCCAATTTCCCTCTTTAAAAACTCATGTACTCCTTCTTTGTTCTTTAACTTTTGATCGATTCGTGAAGGAATTAAGCAAATTTCGAGGAAGATCTTAAGTTCATCGTGTTCCCCCCACGTTTAGACTCGATTGCGAAGCAATTGGAGCGGGATTGATCACGAATTTCTCCTTGATTTCATCGAATTTTCCCCTTGAATTCCGAACGTCCACGAGGAAGAATCCGAGCAAATTCGCTTCAATCCACGAGAATTGGAGCCCCATCCTTGCGGCAATCGGGTTAGTAGTGAGATTCGATCGATTATCAGGAGGTAATTTGAGTTTTTATTAGATTTAGAAGTTTAATTTTGCAAATTAGTTCATAGTGTTCTTCATTTTCCCCAAATTTCAGTCCGAAAAGTTGCTGATTTTGAAAATAGGATATATCTCTGATTATAATTCCAAATCACTTGATTTTGGTTTAATTGGATTCCTCTTTTCATCAGCTTTCTGTGGATAGCAATTTCATCAAATTCTGAGTTCATTTGACCCTTCAATTTAACGTTTGACCACGGACTATTCATATTTCATCAAAAGTCAAACGTTGACTTTCGGGGTCAATTACTTTTTATTGGCAAATCAGAATTTGATAATTTTGGTCTTGTTGGATTCCTCTGGTTCTTAGCTTTCTATTGACATATAAATTGCAAGATTTGGATTTTATTTGGGCATTCAATTTGAAGATTTCCTCTGAGGTATTCATTTCGGGGATTTTTCTGATCATTGATTTTCAATAACTTATAATAAATCCATTTCTTATCCAAAAATTACAAAAATTATATCAATAAATTCCATTTTCTCTCTAGTTTCCAAATATCTACTTTTCGTAATCTTCTGACTCTTTTTGGTTCTCTGATTTTGCAGAACACCTACTACTGGTCAAAGTCAACACTTTGACTTTGACTTTTGACTTTTCTCTGTCAAATCCGAGATTTCAAATCTTAAAACTTCTTATTTACCTTATTTATATCATTTCCATATCTTAAATCTTCTTTTCTATTATTTAAAACCCCTTTTAAACCTAAGTTTGACCAAGTCAACTCTGCGATTAAAGTCAACCCTGCTCTCTGTGGATCGACTCGATACTTACCCAGTACTTGATTTTTCTATCTTGTCTTTGTGAGTTCGGTTTTATAAATTTTGTTTGACCATCGTCTTTGTGTTTAACGACGCACGAAAACGACACGTCAATAGTCATCCATCTATAAGATGTTTTTGGTTTCTCAATTCAAAGGACCACATGTACAACCATGACATGAATCAACACGATTGACAGTTAGGTATAATACCATTCAAGGATTCATATGGTTCAATTGAATGAACTCTTTCTCCAAAGAGCACAACTATCGATCCTTAGTGTCTCCACATCAATGGCTACATGATCAGCCATACTCATCATATGAGTTGGATGAGATAATGTTATTCTTTCTGGAGAATTCGATGTCCTTCTCAAATATCCCACAAATAGGAATGTTTAGAACATATTTTTAAATATCAGTGATCACTTAGTCATTGCATATGCTCATGGACTTCATTACAAACATCACACAATAATGATAATGAATAAATTTCATTTGAATGAATAGTATCAAGGTACATGGAAGTGTGATTAGCTTATACGCCGCATAATATCCATCAACCATAACCCCGCATGAGTAAGAGAACATGGGCAATCTTTATAACACTATGTGATCCAACGCCTCTCATTGCGCCACATCACTTGCATATGAGAAAAATAAAAATAGTCCCACATTTCAAAATTAAAGGAAACTTCTATATACAAACAAAGGAGTGGATTATAGCATTAGCTTATGCCCACTAAGGGGGCTTAATCACTAATGACACAGGCCACACGTGAATGACGTGTGCACAACATGGCACACGTATACATCACCATATGGTGACATACAAGTGCGCATGCCATGTCATCAGCCATGTAAGTGCTCACTAAAAAATAGTTTTTAATGTTTTAATTAAAATAAATTATAACTAATTTCAAATAAATTCTTTAAAAACCCTAAAAATTAGAAAATTGCTAACTTTTGAAAATGTAACTCCTGTTTAATCTAAATTTGTTTTCTTTTATCCAAAATTTAATATCACTCATTTCATGCATTTTAACTTCATAAATAATAAGAGAATAAATTTTTTACTAAAAAATTCACTCTTCTTTAAAAAAAATTAGAAAACTAGATAAGTGTACAGAAAATTATTTTCTCTTATTATTTATTGTTAAAACTCAATCCAAATCTCAAAAGTAAAGTGAGATAATCTAATTTAAAATTTCATCTTGATTTATGCATGACTATCCCTTAAAATAATTCAGTTTGATACAAATTGCATAGAACGATGAACATACACTCAAAATATGATAATATGCATAAGAATAGAAAAATTTTATGCCTTCAAAAGCACAAATAATCAAGTAGATTTTAAATAAAAATTGTATGTTATGATCCCTCTTTAATTCTTTCACTAGTTCTTGTAATTATTTTTTCTAGAAGCATGATGTCTTATGATATCAAATAACAACACCTCACATTGTATTGATTCAATTTCTGAGTAGATTCTATCATGATTGGAAAAAGCTTTTGAGAGTTGTTTTTCATTGACTAAGTTGCATAGATTTTACTAAGCTCTTGAGTGTTTTCCATTTTTTTAATACAGTTTGGATTTTTCTTCTTAAAATTATTTTATATTGATATTATTGACCATTTAGATCACCAGTAAAATATACCCTCTTCAATAAAATGTAAATGGCTCTTTATGATTCCAGATGACTTTACTACATACCAAGATCATGAAAAAACATATATTAAATTAAAAGAAATTCATAATTTTTGTCTTTTTTTTGGATTTTCATTGGACTTTTTTTAAACTTTTTAGTTTGTTTTTTGGCTTTATTTTATTGTTTCTTTTTAGCATAAATGGGATTTGGCTCTCAATAAATGGGATTTTTTACCAAACTTTCTTGTTCACTCAATATCTCCCATTACATATTACATACCTACCTAAAAAATCACAATTATCTGATGGATATTATGTGGCCTATAAGCCAATCACACTTTCATGTATCTTGTTTATGTTCATTGAAATGAAATTCATTCATTGTCATTCTTGTGTGATGTTTGCAATGAAGTCCATGAGCATGTGCAATGACTATGTGAATTATGATGAGATCATAATATAGTGATCACTAGTCTTTAAACATATGTTCTAAATATTCCTATTCGTGGGATATTCGAGAAGGACATCGAATTATCCGGAAAGAATAGCACTATCTAATCCATCTCATATGATGAGTATGGCCGATCCTATAGCCATCGGTGTGGAGACACTAAGGATAGATAGTGGGTGCTCTTTTGGAGAAAGAGTTCACTGAATTGATCCGTATGAATCCCTGAATGGTATTATACCTAGCTGTCAATCAGGGTT
>CM044111.1:14657449-14900995 GCA_024174645.1 Lemna minuta
TTGTGCATGAAATCGACGCACAAAAATGACAAAAAATATACGCGATCGAGTTCATCATGGAGTATGTAAGAACTCTCTTATAAAACTTTGTCATCATCAGTTATCATGTATGCACAAGACTCATGAATGACCTAGGGTATGGCTAACCATCAAACCCTAATTGCTTACTCAAGTTAGTATTGATGTTTGTAGGAAATCATCGAGAACTCCTCTGATATTTCTACTACTTTTCCCAAAGATTTCATCGCATCTCATTCATTGAGTCAATCTCCTCAAATACCAAGGGCAGATGATCCTATCTTGATTACACAATCATATTTGAAAACTTCATGCCTATACAATATATAAAGTTTTAGAGATCCCATGGCTAGGGATTTTTAAGTCATAATCAAGACACGATCATCCATCCACAAGATGTCTTTGGTGTCTAGAGCCAAAGGACCACATACACAACTATGACATGAATCAACTTGATTAACAGTTATATATAATTACCATTCATGAATTCATACGGATCAATTCAGTGAACTCTTTTTCCAAAGATCACCCACTATCTATCATTAATCAGTCATACTCATCATATGAATCGAATCATATAGTGCTATTCTTTCCCGATAATTTGATGTCCCTCTCAAATATCTCACAAATAGGAATTTTTATAACATATGTTTAAAGACTAATTATCACTATATCATGATCTCATCATAATTTACTTAGTCATTGTATATGTTCATGGACTTCATTACAAACATCATACATGAATGACAACGAATAAATTTCATTTTAATGATTGTAAATAAGATACATGGAAGTGTGATTGGCCAATAGGCTACATAATATCTATAAAAAATAACGAAGTATGTGTGTGTGTATATCTTAAGTATTTTGGCTTTTAGATGTTGTTTTTGTTCTCCTTCTTGAGCCCACTCATGTGAGTCAACTTATTTCATTATTTATTTAGCCTCCCATAATAGATTTTTTTATTCATAAAAGAAATCTAACCTATTCAAACTCTTCCAAACACCACAAAAAATTAAAGAAGTGTAAAATTTTCTACTTGTAAAGATATTTAAATTGATAATGTTAACTTAGTGATGTAGGTTATGTACATGAAGGGTGGAAATGGTTTATAGATTTATCAAGATATGAATACTATGCATAAAATCTCATGCCTCACAATCTAACTCACACATGTAAAGAGCATGACCACTAACAGCACTCTACCCTTGACATGACCGCAAATATTGGTTGCATCACAACCATCCCATTAAAGAATCTTTGGCATCATGAGTCCATCAACAATTGATAAATACTCCACAGAATATATTTATGAATCCTCAATACTATTCATTTAGTTATGAACAGGTCATAAGCTCGAGTTCAAAAGATGTTATTTATAGCTTAAGACAGAAATATTTAGCTCCAAAAAAATTGACTTAATTTTGTTTACTAACATAATTGGCAGCAAATTTCCAAGCAATATAAACACGTTTACTTGTAAAAATAGTGCTTAAGATATTTACAATAGATCCACTGCAAATCATCACCAATGGAATGTTTTCGATAGTTTTTAACAAAATGGCAGTTACCAAAAAAAGAAATCCATTTGCCATCATGATCGCATGATCCATTCATCATGGTATATATAGATGAATACCCAACACCATTATTCTAATTATGAACAGCTCATAAACTCAAGTTCAACAGAAATTATTTCTAGCTTAAGATAGAAATATTTAGGTCCAAAAAATTGACTTAATAACACTTCAACTACTTCAATGACAAAAATATGTTATTTGCAAAAAACATTAATGACTATAATTGAGAGAATAATATTTCAAGCAGTAAAAATATATTTATTTGTAATCTAGACATTTAAGATAGATCCATTGAAAATCATCACTTGTGGAATGTTTTTAATGGTTCTCAACTATCTTTCAGGTCATCTAATAAAAGAAATTCATTTTCCATCAAGATCACATGAAAACACATCCACGACTTGTTTCTAAATCCAGCAAAGGCGGTCAGTTTCTCCTCATTCAGTGCATTTCAAATAATCTAGTCTATTTTTTTAATCATGTGGACATCAAGAATGATTGCTCAGAAATCAATCTGCCTTGAAAACATTGACATCCACGAGGCTGAAAAGATTGGCCTCGCTGACTTTGATCGTTGGCTCGTCCATCTCACCACGTGAAATACGTCGCGAGGAAAGAAAATGTGATAGAGATGGAAGAGAGAGGGGAGAGAGATGTATATATCGAGGATGAGAGGGACAGTGAGAGAAAGACAGATAGAGATAGAGATAGAGAGATGGACAGAGAAAGAGGACGGCAAATGAAAAAAGAGACGGAATAACGGAGCAGAGAGAGAGAGAGAGAATCAGGGGGTGGAATTATTGCTCTCATTTTCCTTGAAAAAGAATTGACTAGAAGCAGACCTGAAGGATTGAGACTCGTATCTTCCCCTCACGTGGAGGGAGGAGGGAGGGAGGGAGAGAGAGAGATTACGTCTTCTCAGACTTATTTTACCCTCCTTCAAAGCTGAGACTGAGAGAGTTAGAGATCTAGAGAGAGGTTCAGAGAACGAGAGAAAGAAATAGACCGACCAACATAGACATCTTTAGAAATTACCTCTCAGTATTTCCTACCGACCTCCTCTATAGCCAAGAGAGAAGGATCAGGGAAATGAAGAGAGAGAGAGAGAGATAGAGAGAGGAACCCCGAGAGATTCCGAGATCATTTGAAATTATCTCCAAGTATTTCATCACTGCCCCCCTATATTTCATGCTTAAGAGAAGGAGAATTAGAAAACCAGAGAGAAATAATCTCTTCTTAAACTCCATCTCTCTCTAACATCTTTAGAAATCACCTTTTAGTATTTCATCCTTAAGATCTCTATAGCCCTCCAAATCAGAGAGAAAGTTGAGAGAGAAATCTAAGAGATAGAGACATCCTTAGAAATTACCTCTCATCATCTCACCCCTACCACCTCTATACCCCCCATCCTAGAAAGATAGAACAGAGACAGTTAGAAAGAGAGGGAGATTCGAGAACTACAGAGAGAAAGATGGAGACCAGCAGATACAGACATCTTTAGAAGTTAGTTCCTGGTATCTCATCTCTACATCATTGCGCCTTTTCAAACCTAAGAGAGAGGAAGATCGTCAGAGAGAGATAGTGAGAGAATGAGACCTAAGAATAAACTTCCTCCGAATATTTCATCCTCGTGACCTCAAAAAAAGACGCCAAGAATTGATACCTCATAAATCTCCTTCACAATTAAAGGTAGTGGGCATTTAGGGGTAGAGAGAGAGATCATGGTTTCTGTAACAAGAACAAAGTGGTGGGCAACGGCAGCAAGCATATGGATCCAATGCACAAGCGGCTCTATTTACTGCTTTGGAGTATACTCTTCTCTTCTTCAATCTTCACAAGGATACAGTCGCACATCTCTCAACACTGTCGCACTCTTCAAAGACATAGGCGGAAACGCCGGCCTCTCTGCCGGTATTCTCTACACCTCCTCCATCTTCCATGGCGGACCTTTTCCTGTTCTTCTGGCAGGCACCGTTCTCGGCTTCTCCGGCTTCTTCCCCATCTGGCTTTCTGTCTGCGGCTATCTCCCTCGCTTTCCTCTTCCTCTCATGTGCTTTCTCATCTTTCTTGCGTCGAATTCTACCACCTTCTTCAACACTGCTTGCGTTGTCACCGCGGCGCAGAATTTCCCTGATATTAGGGGCACGGTTGTGGGCATCATGAAGGTAACAAATTCATGATCATATTCTTTTTCATGAACCTTTGATGGATGAATCATTTATCTTTTTATATATGACATTATTTTTTATCATCATAATAATGATTCTTTATTTATTTTAATCCAGAGTGAAGATTGAAAATTACTGACATTTTCTTTATAGATTTGCTGTGGGTTATAAAACGAGTTCATCAAAATTCAGAACACTTAATCTTTCTGATTATATTAAACGTAATTTTATATTTAATCAAATCTTATCGATTAAAATAAAATTACTTTTCATGGGATGGCTTTTCTTGCTGAAAATTTAATATCAAATTATTTTAGTCCCCAATGATTTTTCTTAGTCTGGATGATGAATGAAAATTACTAACTTTTTCTTCATAAAAAATTATAAGATTTAATCTTGTGATTAAGTAAACATAATTTAGAAATATAGTATTCAATGTTATTTAATTTTATGACGATCATCATGGATTAAAAATCTTATCCTCTCAATGGAATTTTCCATGTGACTTGTGAACCACTTATTCGCTATTGATCTTTATCAACAGAACTAGTTTATCAATTCAAATGTGGATGATCAAATTTAACCTTATTAAACATACTTGGTTGGTGTGATTTATAGATTCAATGATTTTTTGTCCTCATGTATAGTGTTCATGATAAAAAACAAACTCATCAATATTGATTAAGTTTACTTACTAAAACAAACCAACTGATTCAAATATTCATGAATTTACATGTGGTTAATTTGTCATGGTTTATTTCACATGCTTCATGAATTATTTATTTTAAATCTAGACCTACTATAGTAGAAAACTATACCTCCATCTTTTACAATAGAGTGAAAATTCAAGACTTTTCCATGATAAATTAAAGGAACACATGTCAGCAATTAATATTATTATACGAAAGAAAATCAAATTTTAGATGATTTAATGTCTTCTTAACACAATTTCATGGATTTACATTACATACTTCATCATGAATCTTATTTTTAAATAATTACAACATGATGAAAGCAAATCTTATGAAACTTAGAATTGGCTTCACTTATTTTTGTGAATATTATGTACATTATCATGGGTTTTACAAATAACTTAATAAAGAATAATTACAAGGTCAACCTCATGATTATCTTTCCAGGGATTTTTGGGTCTTAGTGGAGCAATACTCATCCAGCTGTATCGAACATCTTTTGAAGGAAAACCAAGCTACTTCCTTTTGATGCTAGCGATACTCCCAACGCTCATCACACTTATCCTCATAAGTCTTGTTCATGTTCATCGAGATAAACATAGAGGGGAGAAGAGAGTATTAAATGGCTTTTCTCTAGTATCTTTGGTGGTTGCTGGGTATCTAATGATGATCATAATATGGGAAAACATGATGCCGCTTCCATCAATAACTAGGATATGCATATTCATATTGCTTATAGCACTTCTTGCATCTCCAGTGTATGTTGCATTTCAGGGCAACTCTCAGCTCTCAAATGAGACTAAAGAAATAATCAATGAAAGAAGTCCATTAATGGAAGAAGAAGAAAGAGGGGAAAGCAAAAGAAGAAATGAGATGGATAATATTTCTAGGCCATGCACTAGGGATGCAAGAATGTTTTGGAGAAATAATGATCTCAATCTCCTTCAAGCCATGAGAACCCTGAATTTTTGGCTCTTGTTTATGGCGATGGCATGTGGAATGGGATCTGGATTAGCAACTGTGAATAACATAAGTCAAATAGGGAATAAGCTTGGTTACACTAGCAAGGAGATAAACACTCTAGTGTCTCTATGGAGCATATGGAATTTCTTTGGAAGGTTTGGAGCAGGTTACATTTCAGACTATTTTCTTCAGTCTAAAGGCTTCCCAAGGCCCTTGTTCATCTCCATAACTCTTGGCATCATGTCAGTGGGGCATGTAATTATCTCCTCTGGAATGCCTGGAGCTCTATATTTTGGATCTATATTTATTGGTTTATGTTATGGTTCTCAATGGTCCTTAGCCCCCATCATCACTTCAGAGATTTTTGGGCTAACACACATGGGAACTGTGTTCAATGTGATATCATTGGCAAGCCCTCTTGGGTCCTTCATTCTATCAGTGAAAGTTGTTGGATACATCTTTGATGTGCAAGTGGGAAGGTTATCAGACTTGAGGGCATGCACAAACAATCATTGCTTTATGGTATCATTTTTGGTGATGGGATCAGTTAGCTTTTGTGGTGCAATCATATCATTGGTATTGTATTTTAGAACAAGGACATTTTACAAGAATGTGATATTCCCAAGGCTTCAGAGGTTATAGCTCTATGTGCATCAAAAGATGTAATATTTTATTATTGTCATATCAAGAGGATTAATCTGATATCGTCAAACTTAACTCTACACATTGAAATAACCTCACAGTTGCAATGAATTTTCTAAATAACATTTGATAAATAGAAAAAAATAAATTTCATTTTTATTAAATTCTAAAACGCCTTGATATTTTTGCCTCCATAATTGTTTCATTGGTTCTGATAAGGGACATCAAGTTTGTTAAATGCACACTTCTTCAAATTACCTTATAAATATTCTTTTATTCGGATTCAAGAAGATAAATAAATAATAAAGGGAAAGAATATTATGGATGAAAATAAGATATGATGGGAAGATGCATAAGATTCTAGATCTATCAAATCTAAAACTAGGATATCAAAGCCTAAAAAACCAAAAGTGGTATTATGAAAATCACATCATTGAAAAGGAAAATGAACATAACCTAATGTGAACTATTCAAATTCATCAAGCTCAAATTATTTATCGAGTGATATTCGGTTGAATAAAACTTCATTTAGATAACATTATTCATTTCATCAGGCCTAAAAATGTTTTCAAATAAAATTTAATCCATGCGCTTATCTCTGTAACAATGCTCACTATCAAGGTATACTATATGTTAGAATGTGATAAATTTGTCCGTGAGTCAATTGATCTTAATTTTATATAAATTCAATCAATTTTACCATGCTACTATCCATATATTCATATTCTTTATTATCTTTCATTTACAAATCATTTGGTCTTGTGAAGATAGTTATCATTAATCACTTTTTAATTATATATTCACCTACATACATAGGGGAGCATCCAGAAGTTTTCAAGACAAAGGGGATATTATCCCTAATTGATAACAATTTGATTGAAATTTCCAAATTTTAGATGCTAGAAATTGTAATTTTATTTTAGGAACCTAGGCTATCAAGTAATGGGAGACATGCAGCACAAGGAAGGTTTAGGCAAAGTCAAAGAGAAAGAGGACTCCAAAAAATTTGAATGACAGACAATCCCATTTATGCTAAAAATTAAGAAGAAAATACAAGAAAAAGATACAAATAAAAAAATTTAAAAAATTCAAAAAGATACTCAAAAACTATTTGAGGGAGAAACTTAGTTATTTATGACTGTCTTATAATGGAATGCCTATATTTCATAATATTCACAAAGATTAAAGTCATTTAGACCCATCAAGAGATATTTAGGTTTAATTGGAGGGGTTATATACTACTTGGGGATCTAAATGGTCAACAACGTCAACATTTAGGAATTTGGTTTTTTCTCTTTGGATGTGTAATTGTTTGAGAACTTTACTTCTATTATGATTTTCACTTATGCACTCGAGAGCCAATGAATGTTGACAATTTCGTTCATAAAGAAACCTTCCCTGCACAGAAATATTTGATGATTTCCTTGTACTATTATTTTTAATAGTCTTATTTTCTATTATGTATGGGTACGCGGACTAATGGGGCTCAACAAATCTCTTCATCCTCTCTCTCCATATCTCTCTCTCTTCATCTTGCTATCCCTCACTCTCTCTCTCTCTCTTCATCTTGCTATCCCTCTCTCTCTCTCTCTCTCTCTCTCTCTAGCTCTCCTCTCTCGTTCTCTTCTCCATCGTCTATTTCTCTCTCGATGTCTTTCTATCTTTCTCTCTCTACTTATATGTTTGTCTATTCTCTCTCGTTCACTATTCTTCCCATACAAATAGTTCTACCGGTCTCCCACCGACAGTCAACGCATGTAGGTAAGCGACGTCGACCATAGAGTGGAAAACAAGGAATAAGAGATCGCGTATTGACCCATTCCTCTCTGTATCTCTCTCTCTCCCCTTCTCTCTCATATTCATCCCCTCTCCGTCTGATTTTCCCTCTCCGTAAGAGTCGTTTGACGGCGTGAGTAGCCCGTCACGCGGAGAAGCGGAACAGGTCAAATACTGACGTGGCGCTCTGGGATTCGACGAAAAGTGGTAGTTTTGGACCAATACCAACTTTCTTTTGGGAAACACGGTCAAAGGTTGACTTGACCAATTCTGAATCAACGACGAGGTTACTTGAGAGAGGGTTAAAAAATTGCCCCTCGCTCTACATAATAACTAGCCTCTCTCTCCCCGGAAACTCTCATACGATCAATAAACCTCTCTCTCTCTCTCTCTCTCTCTCTCTCTCTCTCTCTATCCTTCTCTTTTCCTCTTTCTTATGGAGGATTGCAACGGAAGAAAGCTCTTCAGGGTTTTAACCATCATTTGCATGGTGGTTTTGGCCGCGATGACCGCCGTCAAACCAGTGGAAGCAGGAAGACCTCTGCACGAAAGAGAAAATTCAACTCATGGAAGCTTCGATGATGCCATCTCTGAGTTCCTTCAGATTCTGCCTAAAGGTGGCCCGGGGACAGGAGCCTCCGGTTGCACCGGAGGATCTTGGAGAAATGGCGGACGGTGTCCATGAGGGAAACGTGGAAGTGGCACGAGCTATTCTTTGTAATGTTGTCAGGACGATTCAAATATGTCGACCATTGACCAAGTCTTTCCTAGGAAGGGATTGGTTTCCTCGACAATTTACCATAAGAACACAAATCGAAGTCTTAATGAAATGACTTGGATTTGTTCAATATCAATTCTCCCTTCTTCCATTTTAATGCATTTCAAAGAATTCCTTGTCAAAAGTCAAATGTCATGGGCATTTCATGATGCATTTCATGTAGCTCTATAGTTTACTCATTAATGCCATTAAAACATGTCACAATAAAAAAATTTCCATCTCCACTACAAGGGCCTGAGAATTAATAAATTAGTTATATTCAGGGAAAAGATGTGTTGGTGAACAGTCAAGTTCACGATTTGGAGGGCTTAGTATCATGGTGGTTTAGAAGGGCATGAGTGGTACGAGGAGGGCGGGGGCGGTACAAAGATATATTTCAGTAATATTGGGAGGATCATTGATCTCGGGTAATTAATATGATAATTTTCATTTATGCATTTATATATTTATTGTATAAAAAATACCATTTTATATTGGCGCTTCGGCAACCTTGACCGCCATTTTTACTCTCTCAAGATGAACCCATCACTAATGGACTATCTATATGAATCTTTGAAATAAATTGTATGCATCTTTGAGGACATGGTTCGACATCATAGGGAAACATAGAAATGGCCCAACATAGTGTTTTTTACATCATATCTCATTTTGCCATAGAGGATTTAGTATACAATGAGTTCTTGGAATTTTCTCTTTCCACTCTAACCTGCCTCTCTCTTTCAATGATAGACTTAAAGGGGTTTTACAACTCATCATTTCCCAATTCCTTGAGTTTTTTTTGTAAGCTTCATTACACGAGTAAGGGATGATATCTCAACCTTTTTCAAGTTCCTTATCTACCATGATGATTTGGTGCGGATGATATGACATGTATAATTCATGGCTTCAAGAATGTTTTACAAAAAATAGGGGCTCCGGATTCATGTCAAATGCAACACTATATCATTTTGCCATATCAAGGATGAGATGCAAATGCAATGTTGAATATAACAAATTAACATTTTTGCTATTGTATGCAAGGTTTGAGGTATCAACTTTGTAAGCTTATATTTATTGACAAAATTTCATAAAAATTTAAAAAGTAAATTTGCATTAAAAATATAGATATTTGATTATGAATAATCTTATTTGTCGGTAGTCTTGTAGGATTAACCAAAACAAACAAGATTTATGACTACAAAATCAAAAAAATTGGGAAATAAATTTGCAAATTGAATTTGAATCTTCTCACTATTGTGTCATATAACTATTTATTAAATTTTAAATAAAAATCCATGGAAAAATACCCATTCTTCCTTGAAATAGAATAAAAGTTTAGATTCTCAAATCATTTGAAACATATACCAAGGGGTAATATTTATGGAGATAGAGGGATAAAGAGATAGGGTGGGGGGAGGAGAGAGAGAGAGAGAGAGAGAGGGAGAGAGCATATCTTATATTGAAATAGCCCACAAAATGGAGGATGCAAAATTTACTACTAAATTTCATGTGTATTTTGGATAAATATTAGACAATGCTTTTGTGGAAACCATGGAATAAATGTAACGTTTTCTTAGAATAATGGTCACCTATAATTCCCTAATGAGATGGTGAAATTACTAAGAGGGGGAGTGAATTAGTTTCTTTTTAATATTTATGTTATTCTAATCCCTTTTTGAATTCGTTGATTATCACTCAACTTTCTCACGTCACTCGTAGGCCAGATTTTTTTCTACTGGACATGGTATCCAGACCCCGCATCAGTCCCAGGAGGAGACAGTCCTCCTAGAGTCACTCCTCACCTATTTAATCCCTAGTAGCAACTACTAACTGGTCGAGATAATCAGATCAAAAGTTCTACACGATCTTTCGATTTCTCCATGGATATAGATTTGATTTGAGTGATTTTTTTATTCACTAGATAGATATTTAAGTCATCTTTTTAAATATATATTTTCCCCTAGTTCCTCACCCCCAATTCATCATTCGATTCGATCAAATTCTAAAGCATCTAAAAAAACACACCCTAATTCTTTGTGAATTCAACCCTTACTCACCTCTATACTAGACTAAACATGAGTAATTCATCTTTTAAGTAAGTTTGGTTTTAATTTTGACGCATGGATGTCTATTTAATGAATTTTATAGAGGACGCATCTATGTGTCTACTTTTACTTTTTAAGTGAATTTAGTGAATTTTAGAGTTAAATATTTTATTCTCTTATTATTTCTTAGATTAAATTGCATAGAATGATATATTATTTAATTTCGAAATTAATTTAAAAAATGTTTAAAAAGGAGTCATATTTTGACACATATGAAGTCTTTTTATTTTTAAGAATTTCCTTAAAAGATTTTGAATATATTTTAGTTGAGATTAGTTTTTAGCAAGGGGTTTATTTTTCACGTGGTGACATGGTGGAGTGTGCTTGCATGGAAATATGTGCCAATACATGTGCCACATGGTACTCGGGTGGAGCCAACGTGGAGCTTTTCAAGGGAGTAATGTTGCCAAAGTAATTTTAACCCATCGTTAAACTATTTATACTCCAAAAATTTTCTTCTTTTTTCAATGTGAGACTAATGTTCTGTTTTTAAATGATGTGGTGCGCCCATAGTTGTCTAATTAAATGAATTGACATCAATATATCTAGACCTTCCAATTTCACTTAAGTGGAGGGGTACGTGGCAGCGTTTGATTGTACATTGTTTCCTTTTAAAAACTACAATGAATCAAGACCATCCAATTGAGGAGTTATAAAGTTTCAAATTAAAAGGACTAGATGGACTTCCCTCTCATGCATGGCATGATCTGAAGCATCAAATGAACATCTTGTGTACATAAGTAAATAGGGATTCATCTTCTCATGATGGTGTGGAAAATTTTGAGCACTCCATTGAAGATTTTAATGGCCATGACTTAATAGCATAACCTTGTCTCCCACTAATTAATCATGACTATTGATTGTATCTTAAGGGACAATCCAATGGCTATGACCAACTCAAACGCTTCAAATTCTTTGATGGTACGAGTAGTCTTGGAAATTCAAGGATCAGACCATTTGGACAGCTCCTTCAATCTTTTGATTGAATTGTGTTTCAAAATCATTTTTCACGTTTGTAGAGCATTTAAAATCAAGGTTTCAATAGAAAAAATTGGGTTGAAATTGTCTCTTAAACTTTGAAATTTCATTTTGAAGTGGTAGAGTGATAAGCCCTTCATCTGAAAAATATTAAGGTCAATTTTAGCATGAATTTTACTTAGTTATTGCTTACTCTATCAAATATATGATGGTTTGTCATTAGATTTTCTTTCCAAATCATAATTTCTAGAATATCACTCATTTTTATCAATTTCTCTCTTATCACAAATAATTTTCTCTCTCTAACTTCATTCTTTGATTTCTCTATAGATTAAATCTAATTTGCATGTTTTTTATTTAATGGAAATATATTTGAGCTCGCATTCTAAATATATGTGATATCCTATTTTTCGAGCTAAGTCATCATCAAATTTGATCATATTCTAAATCAACCAAATTTCTCTATAGATTCAACCCTTTCTCATCGTTATGCTAATCTATTTTTGATTAATCTTAATTAGAAATGGACATTTTTTTCAGTGATCCCACAAATATCTACTATCACACACTCCGACGTGCTAGCAAGGGCACTTGCAGATGCTAGCAATAATTCTCATAGATTCTAGTAGGGGTGCCAACTAGGGCACCAGAAAAGACGACGGTGTGACTCAAGCAAATTTTTAGGAAGAATGATGATAATGTAGATGAATGTATTTCCAAAGACATGAAAGAGTATCCTCCTCTCTTTGGTGACTATCAAACATGATGATGGTAGCAATGACGGCAATGATGATGGTTGTTGACAAGACAACTTTGCACAGTCTTTGAAAATACAAAAATTCATACCAAAAATAAATACCAAACTCACCAATTTTAAGATTAAAATTGGTGATTCATTAGTATAATGATGAATAAGAGTTGAATCCATGAATATTTTGGAAATTTTTAGGTGTTCATAAAATTCAATCAAATCCTGAATTGAGGTGAGAAATTATGGAAATTACTATTTTTGGAAAAAAAAACTCCAAGAAAAATCCATGGAATAAAAAATTGCTCAATTTGGATCTGTATTAGCAAAGAAATCAAGGAGCCAAATCAAGGTAGAAAATTCAATTGGGAAGAGAGAGAAAACATTAATTCGAATAATCTACTATTTGAAATTAAAATCTAATGCTATAGGAAGAAATATTAGGGAGAAAACATGTAATCTAACCCAAAATCGTGCTCAAAATGATCCAATTCATCACTGAATCAAGGCTTTTCATTTCAGATTTCGAAAAACAAAAATCCGGTGTTGAAGCAGAAATTTCTCCCTATTCTCTAAATGAAATCTTAGTTTCTTACACTCCTCGGACGCAAAAATGAGTCTAGAAGAGGAAGAAAGTAAGAGATTTAAGGATTGAGAATTAAACTCGAGTATTAGCCGATGAGCACTACCATAATATGCACTAAAGAAGTCAACCTAGAGATGGAATCTATATCATTATGGTCTACGCTATGAGGAAAACGTAATCATACATTCATATGCTTCATCTCTTTAGTAGTAGGATCAAAGGATGAAAGGACCTTCTAGGGAGACTATATAGTAAATTACTAAAAGACTAGCAATCATTTAAGTTAGGGGGGGGGTGTAATAACATGAAAATAAACATGAAAATACATGATTATTAATGCAAATTAAAGCATAAATCATTCCATTCTAATGCATGTTATCATATTTTTTAGTGTTTATCTATCATTCTATGAAAAATTCATTATAATCTCAAAATTCATTGATTTAGGATTAATTATGATGAATTAAGGATAATATTTTCATAACCCATCTTTATTTGAGATTATAATAAGTTTTTAAGGTTAAATAATAAGAGAAATCATTTTATATACACTCCTATATTTTTCTAAGTTTTAAGATCTAAAACAAAAGTATATTTTTTAAATAGAAATAAATTCTCTTGTTATTTATTAAATTTGACTTTTTCAAATGATAGATGATTTAATTTCTGATCTAATGAAACAAATTTAGATTAATTTGGAATTCTATTTTGAAATATATTAATATTCTAATTTTTAGGGATTTCTTTGGATTTTTTCTGAATTTTTTTGGATTTTTTTTAATTTAAATTCAATTTATTTAATTTAAAATCAATTTTATAAGTGCGCAAGTGATGTGGCACAATCTAAAGGCAGGGGTACGTGGCACAATCTGATTCGTCGGTGAATCATTTTTAAATGATTTAATCTCAGCCATCTATATGAGGAGTTATAACGGCTGAGATTAAAACCGACGAAACGCATCTGGAGCATCCAATCAAGATCAAACGGCAACGATTCAATACGTTACTTATAACGCGCGCAACGTGGCATCATCTCGGCGGTCCATCAGAAATCTAACGGACACGACTTAATCGTAACGATTCATAATCGTGTGTTTCATCAGAGCCGTTGATCGAAAGATTGAAATGCTCGATCGGACGGTTACGCCCAATTCAATATATAAATTTAGGTGTTCTTCGACATTGTAAGCATTCTAGGGCAATTCGAGTAATCGAACTGTTTAGACACTAAATCCTTCAATCTCTTGCTTCCAATCACTTCTAGACTAATTTCCACGTCCACGGAGGGCTTAAACATAAGATTTCTTTGAGAGAATAGGAAGAAATCGGCGCTTAAACATCAACGATCGTGTTTTCAAATTCGGGAATAAAAGTCTTAAATCTCGCAAATAATTGGATCAATTCGAGCACAATCTTGGATTAGGGATCGTGTTTCATCCTAATCTTCCTTCATATAGCTTTAGATTTCAATTTTTAATCGTAATTTGAGTCAATTTCAATTTGAAATTTCGGTTTTTGACGATTTTACTTTTATGATATTTCTCTCTTGATCATTTGATGATTTCTCCACAAATTTTGATCCAAATTCAATGATTTTTGATTCTGTAGATTCGTCTTCGAGTCTTCTTTCTAAAAATATCAAAATCTCTAATTTTCATTCACATTTTATTGTCTGATTTAATTTCATTTCAAAAAGATCTCTCAAAATTACATTAAGTCTCCAAGGATTTAACCCTTATTCACCATTATACTTCTTAATTCATGATTATTTGATAAAATTGGTGACTTTGGTAATTGTTTTGATTCTTGATCGTATGTTTTCAACAACCTCGCTGTCTCGATTCGTCAGTGACACGTAAGCACACTTCCTCGCATCAGCTGCCATGTCAACGCGTGAAATAAAATTATTTTTTATTTAAATCAAAAAATAAAATCAAAAATAAATCCAAATAAATTCAAATAAATTTCATAAAATCCATAAAAATTAAAAAATTCGTAACTTTAAAAATACAACTCCTTTTAATCTATTTTTTTCTGATCAGAAATTAAATAATCTATCATTCTAAAAAGTCAAATTTAATAAGTAACAAGATAATAAATTTCTATCTCAAAAATACCTCATTTCTTTTGAAAAATAAAACTAGAAAAAATAAATATGTATACAAAAATATTTTCTCATGTTATTTGACATTTAAAGCTCTATTATTATCTCAAATATAAACTTAGAATAATCTAATCTCAAATATATCTCTTTAATTATTTATGATTATCCCTAAAAATAGTGCATTTTGATATTATACCTTTCAATTTCATATAATGATAGATATGCACTCAAAGTATGATAATATGAATAAGAATTGAATGGTTTATGTCTTAATTTGCATTAATAATCATATGATTACTAGTATAAATTGCATGTTATCTTTTGCTCCACCCGAGGAAGCAAAAAGAGAATAGATCTCCCCCTCTCTAATAAGTAAATAACAATAGACATATTTCTTTGCTTCCTCCTCTTTTTCTATTTTTTTTTCATTTTTCTACTCAATTGTCTTTTGGCATTTTCCCTCATTTTTTGAATGATGTGTTTTTTCTCTCTTTTTGGGTAATGTTTTTGTTAAAATAGGATATCCAAATTCAACTAGACTGATGGCCCAATAGACCTTGATGGGATTGGTAGCTTAGCAGGTCCTGGGATCGTGCACTTTGTACGACAAGGGTTTCCCTAGCGAAACCTTAGCAAGCAATCGAAGCGAGTGCAATCAGCACCATCACACCCATGAGTAAGGGCCACAAATGGTGTCCTTTCTCTTAAAAGTTGGGTTGTAGTCAGTATCACTGCCCTCACAAGTAAGGGCTACAATTGATGGTGTCACAGCTAGGAGGGAGCACAACCAAAAGTTTTCTAATAATAATATAAACATATGAAAAGGATTTGGTTATATGGAGCCAAAAAATGAGCCCACATATTCATACACTTAATCTATGTCCAGACTCAAGTTTACAAGAGAATGCCTTTAAGTTCATTGGTGTTTATGAAACAAGCGTATATAAATAAAATCTACATGAATCATAGACTAATTGTTTTTATGTATTAATGTTATTTTTTCATGAAGAAAGTATGAAAATAATTATGGGATGATCACATAGAGGAGTAATAAAAAAACTAAAATGAAGCAGTAACATTTCATTCAAGATTTTAATCATTGATTTTTCAAAAGAAAAATGCGATTTATCGAATTCTATTTGAAGAGGAATATTTTCTTGACATTTTAGAAAATCCAATTAGGGACATGGTTACACTTTTAATTAAAATGTTATACAAGGACATGAGAGTTTATGAGATTAGTTGACTATTCCAACAAGACATCAACTCTCGAATTGAAAATAATTGCCAAATTGGTCATTACATTATAGAATGGTCCAGTAAAATGCAATCATTCTTAATTGAATCAAGATTAGAGACAGAAATTCAGGTTGATTTACTCTGAGAATTTTTCTAAGAGACAGAAAGATTTATTTATTTAGAGAAATTCTAGCATGAAGTACTTCTGAGATCAATTTATCTCAAGAAACTTCGGTTTTTATAATTTTAACCCCTAAAAATAGCACTTGTAGCTCATCTTCTTACCTCTTTATTACCACTCCCCAATTAAAAATGATTTTTTTCTTATTTATATCGACCGTAAATGATTTCCAATAATTGCGCATTAATGAATTCACATTAAAGGGAAGACCATCCTCCCACCTACTCTCCATCTCCTTGCCATTAAAACCAAACCCAGTCATCCCCCCTCTCCTCCAAGCCATGGCCTCCGCTTTCTCTCTCCTCCTCCTTTTCTCTCTCTACACAGCCATTGCAGCAGCCGATCTCCCACCTGTGCACGATTATCTTCCTAGCTATGGCCTTCCCAAGGGGCTCCTACCAAGCTCCGTAGTCAACTACTCTCTCTCAGATAACGGCGAGTTTATCGTTGAACTGGCTGCTCCATGCTACGTTCAATTCACTGATCTTGTTCACTACGATCGCGTCGTGAAGGGGAAGCTCAGCTATGGTGCCGTCACCCAAATCTCGGGCATCCAGGCGAAGAAACTCTTCGTCTGGTTCTCCCTCACCGGTCTTGTACTGACCGCGGATCGCAGTCAGATCGAGTTCCAAGTGGGTATCTTCTATGAGAAACTACCCATCTCTTTGTTTGTGGAGATACCAGACTGCGGGAAGAAGGTCTCCGCTGTGGCAGAATCCTGAAAGTCAAACTATTTGACCCAATTATGATGCTGAGATTTCTATTCGATGTGACCCGTGGAATAAGATCCAGATGCTCAATGTCCTTGACATCTTCGGATGCATTTTCTTGAGAAGCATTTTTAAAGGAAATGGATTTAAAAATCACAAATTGAGCTACATGTTCTTCATTATTGGTATATTGTGGAACATTATCAAATAGGGATTAATTTGGAGATCAAATTGGGAGATTTTGCCCCTAAAACTGAGCTAATGTTCTTTAATTGATGCTTGCCCTTGTGAAAAACTTGATTGAATTTTGTGGTGATCAAATGAAATGACAATAGGGGCATGTTTCAATTAATGACTTTAATGTATAAATTCATTAATACTTGACTTGTTTGGTATTCCTTCAATGTAGAAAGTCTTGTCTCATATGGATTTTTAAAAATTTCTTGTAAAAACTATGAACATTTGCATTAGAACTCTTACAAACACTCTCACATCAATCCAAAATTAAAATCCCATGTCATTTGATTAATGTTATGAGAAGTGTGGAATAAATCAAGAGAGGGAGTAAATGTAGAAACAAATCAGAAATTAAATCGTTTGAGTGATTTAATAATTTTAAAATTTTCATACAATTTCACACATTCTTTTTAGTAAAATAAAAAGGGTTTTCAAGTCAACCTGAATGTTGATGAATTTAAACGTTGATCCAGAAACAAATAAATATGTTACAAAAAGTAATTTTCTGTCACTTCATGTTAAAATCATGATCTCTTATTATCACAAATATCACGCTTACTTGGGAATAAGGGTGATATCAAAGTCAATGCTCTCCTATTCAATCCTCACCAAGCCAATATTACGATAAAAGTATGGATATTTACATTATAAATATGCATAATTAAGAAACCATGCATGACCATATGATGTGGTATTTTTTCATATTTTCTATTATTGAATATTACATCTTATTTTAGTTTTGTTTGAAGGTGTACATAAATTAATCATACAAAGCAGCAATATCACATGGATCATGCTTTCTAAATACATCATTTTTGTGGAACCCATATATAATTTCCCATCTGATTAATGACATTCTTGAACTTCTCAATGTGTAGCTAAATAGGATAAATCATTCCCTCTATTTACCTCTTTTCATATGGTTTAATGTGGATATGTTAGTGCCTATTCATAAAAAAACATTATTGTAAATCATTCACCTCTACACTAATTATTTTATTTGTCCTTATTGTACTTTATTTATTTGAAAGTGAAAAAATAAATATTGTGGCGTATTGTAGCTTGAAAAAAGAAGATAAAAATTGATGCATAAGAGGATATAAATAAGGAAATTACTTTCAATATCAAGTTGTGAGAAGAAAAAAAATGAAATTATAGTATAACTGCTCAAATAATTTAAGATATTGAATCATTTAAAATTATGTAGAGGAGGATGATGTGTGGGAAATGAAGAGCTATCGTGGTGAATATTTCATCACTTTTATTTTCTTGTTTCTATTGAGAAGATATTGAAGGGAAATAGAAGATGAAGCTTCACCGAGAGGAACAAAAATAAATACATAAAATTTCCCCCCTTTTATAAGCTATTTTCTTTATCACTAGTTCATAATTTTTATCATCAGCATTTTGTAACGCGGGATTTGCGAAACTCATGCTGGTTCCTTGGGATTGAGTTATCAGTTAAGAAAATTAGTTGTCTACCATAGGAAATATGCTCTTGATCTTCTATGGGGGAAAACATTACTTAGGTGTAAACCAAAGATTTCACCGACAAAGGCTTGGCCAAGCTTTCGGGATACTAATTATCCAACACTAAAGGATGTTAATTGTTATCAACATCCTTTATACTTGACAAAGATTTTCCCTCATATTGTTTATGAAATTGGTGTCCTTAGTGAATTTATGTTGGTCCAGGTAAAGTTCATTGTTGTTGATACTTTACAAGTTTTGGTTCACATAGAATCATCTACATGGAATAACCTCTTGCAAGGGAATCATCTACATAAGACATGGTCATCTTTTTGTTAAGGCTTATGCATAATCAATATATGTTAAGGATTGAGGAGATCGAATATCTACAACTACTTACTACACTTCTGTTGGTGGCAATCTAGTCACCTAGTGCTCTCAAAAGCACTAGGTTATTCCATGTTCTAATCCACATGCATAATATAGCACCCATGATGGAAAATGGTTAAGAGATGATATTTTTAGTCTCTTTTTTTAGAGTTGGGTCTTATCTCTCAAACACTTATGCTTATGTATCAGGATAACCAAACTTCTATTTCATTTCGAGCAACCCTATATCTCATGTGCAAATGAAGTACATCAAGCAATACTATCACTACATTTGAGACAAGGTCCTCAAGGGTGTCATCTCCATACCAAATTTAGCCTCATCTGACCAATTAGTTGAAATCTTTACCCATCCTCTTAGTAGCATCTCCTAGGATTTTGGTGCCCAAGTTTTTTCCTCTTCTTAAATTACAAGAGCTAATTTTCTATGAATCGTGCCAAATAAGACTGATAATCATGGCACATAAAAAGGTTTTGTACACACCCTTCTATGTGGCTCCATGTTAACTTCTATTGGGATCAAGTGCTTATCACTATGTCAAAATCTATACCTCATAGAAAAGGTGCTGCTATATTTCTTTACAAAGTATAAGTTGTGTCACGTGACATTCAGTTTAGGCAAGATGTTGGAAGTTATGCCAACAACTTCGAGATGGAGATCAATTAAACTGTTCTTTTGTGCACTTTTCTTATCTATAGTTTGCCTTGAAGATCGACACCTTGGAACATGAGCACTTCTTTAGGGCTGCCAACCACCAATATTTGACATGATAACCCTTTTTACCCATTCTAAGGGCATTGACTAATGTACTTCTCTTTATTTTTCTTCCATATTTTTTTCATGATTTTTCAACATAATTAATAGTAGTTTGAGGTTATTTAAGAGTAATTAAGCGTACACCTTGCAAAAATATGTTAATTTCCATGAGAACATTAAGAACAAGATGATTAAGAGCACAAAAACCTATTCTTTCATATTTTGTGCTATCAAAAGTATGAATGAATGAAAGATTTAAATTAATGTTTTTGTATATTAAATTTAATGCTTCCAATTTAAGCGGTAATCATACATATTAGATTAGCTACTATAAGTCAATGTTCTAGGGCAACAACCACAAGGAGTAGGCGACATTTGGTATAGCTGAACAGGATGACCCTTGGGGATAGAAAGAATGCAAGTCTCGAGAGGAAAGGAAGAGGACAAATAAATGGAGGGAGTGAAAATAAAGACATAGTATAGAATCTCTCTCTTTGGGGTGATCTTAGAACTCCATGGAGATCTTCCCTTGAACTTTAGTTTTCCAACATTAAAGCCTCAAAATGGAATCTTGTTCTCAACCCTAAATCCAAGAAGGCGCTTGCTTAACAGAAAAGGCATCATGACCCTCCATGAGACAGTGAGCCCTCACTAGAGAAGCAATCTATATCTTTAATAAAACTATATGAGAAGCACATTATTTATAGTTCTTGGCGTAAAAATGAAGCCAATTTCAACTTCATAAGAGTCATTTCATTCTTGTTTTCGATGTCATCACCATCTCTAACTATTTCAAGCTGTTCTGACATCCTTCTAAAGCTATTGAAACCATGTGAGCAAGCATCATTGACATCTTATGGAACCATGTAAGTATCCACTACATATGTCATCTTAATCCTGCTGATTTTGAGTTACTCAGATTTCTCCATTCTTAAAAGATGTTTTGATGTTCAATGATCCAAAAGAAGATTAACTATGCTTGTTGACAGTCCCATCAAGCTTTTTTCTCTAATATGAATAAGTGGTAACAACATTCAAATGTGTCATACAACCATCAATTCTAGAAATTCATGCTGGAATCACCATGATATATTTTATCAATCATTAAAAAAAATCATGGCAATACCATCATCTTTCAAGTATCATGATAAAAATATTTCTCCATATTCTATTTTTACAATTTGTAACAGCTCGTTGACGCAGCCTTAGTGCAGGAACAATAAATAATAGTGGCTTGAATCCACAAGCCTTACCCTTCAAGAAGAGTTAGTGTATGAATCCACAAAACTAAGCTCTTCAACCCTTGAATCCACAAAGGGGTGTACTTGAATCCACAAGCACAGGAGCACTCTCAAACAGTGAGAACACTCAAAGGGGGAGAAAGCAAAGATCTCATAAAAAAGGGATAACTTCAATTGTGTCTTCAAGTGTTACAATGGGGGCCTTATATAGGCCTCAAAAAGTGAACGGTCGTCTAAGTGATTAGACCAATGAAAAGACACCACAAAAGTCTTGAAAACACAACTCTAACAACATACGTGTCAAAGACAAAACTGACAAAAGAAAAAGTAAAGATTCTAGGCCTTGTCAAGCCTCAATAGAAAGATATTTGTAGATTCCAAGGCCCGCAGAATCTGTCAAAAATATATGTTTCTTTCTAGATGATCTTCTGCATAATCTTTTAGGTTTTGGGGATTCTCCCATGGCCCAATTAGCCCTAAATAGGCCTCTCATGTGAACTTGCCAAAATTTATATAAATTGGGCTCTTGGGCTCCATTTTGGGCTACATCACATGTGGAAACTCATGACACCATACTGAAGAAAGTATTTGAAAAGAAGAGTGAAGTGAATAACCACTTTTTTGTCATCAGTATCACAAATGAGAGATCAAATTCATTAGAGTAGCTGACGGTAATGAAGCAAATCTCAAGAACGATCCCTTGGATATCTGATATGCTTCAAATAAGAGTGTATACAAGCGGAAGAGGCAAAATAAGAAAGGGAGGAGAGGTTCTTGACTAGTAGTCCCAAGAAAATAAATAAAGCAAGGAGTATAAATATAGAGGTGAGTATGGAGGAGAGGGGACCTTTTCAAACTGGTGATATTCTTGGAGGGCGGGTGCAATTGGACGGCGGAGCTATATGCGGCGATAGCCAAGCTAATCCAAGGAGGAGTTTGATAACATGCTATATTTACATCATAAAACATGATTTTTCATGCATATTAAAGAATAAATGATTTCATTTACATGCAAGTTATCATATTTATATGTATTTTTCTATTATTCTCTTAAAAAGTCATTATAATCTCAAAATACTTTAATTTAGGGTTATTTTTTATAAATTAGAGTTTAATAATTTGATAACCCATATTTTTCTTGAGATTATAACTATTTTCAAAGTTAAAATAATAAGAGAAACAATTTTTATAAACATTCATTTTGTTTTCTAAAGTTTAAAATCTTAGTAAATGAATGTATTTTTGAAATAATAATTTTAACTCTTATTATTTATTAAATCTGACTTTTTAGAATAATAGATAATTAAATTTTGGATCAAATGAAAGAAATTTGGATTAATTTGGAGTTATATATTAAAAGATATGATTTTTGCAATTTAGGGAATTTTTCTAGATTTTTAAACCGTTTTTCTTATTTTATTTTCGATTTTAAAACCATTTTTAAATAAATAAAAACTAAAAAAAATGGTTTTTCGTGCGGGCCCCACGTGGATGCGACGTGGCACGCAAGGCCACATGGCAGCGCCACGCGGACCCGCGCAGCGCCTACGTGGCGCGATATACATATATACATTTATTTACTATAGTTAATAAAAGGGGTCTTTAGCCTGCCCTATATGGGGAGGGTTATTACCCCTATAAACCGTAGGGTCTTATAAACCCGACGGTTTCCTAAGTTGTTTTCCGTGTGGGACTAATCCACACGAGACTTATCTGATGCAGGTGACGTGGCTGCTCGTGAAGCGTCAAATCGTCAGCATTTTGAAATCCACGCGTCGATCGCGTGGAGTGACGAGACGAAACCGCGAGGTCGTCGATTTCACGCGGTATCGCGTCAAAAATAATTCCAAACTTACCAATTTTAAGAATTAATCACGAATTCAAGGGTATAATGGTAAATATGGGTCGAATCCACAGTGAATTAAGCAATTTCTTGACGTAATCTTTAAATTTGATCAAATCGGACGAGAAATCGATGGAAGAAATTGGGGAAAATGGTATTCTATGAAAGATAACTTCAAAACGAATCCACGGAATCGAAAATCATCGAAAATGATCGTGATTTCGTGGAGAAATCGAAAGTTGAAGTGGAGAGAAATTTCGGACATGAAAATTCACGATTTTAAGCTAAAATTCGATGAAATTAGAATCTAATCTTAATCTAAAAAGAAATTAAACACTATAGGAAGGTAAATTAGGCAAAACTGCCTCCACTAATCCCAATTAGCACTTCAAATGATGCGATTAAACTGATTAATCGCCGAAAAAATGAAGAACGCGAAGAGGAGATTCAAGCTGCGATTTCTTCCAAGTTACGCCGCCAAATCCCGATTTCAAAGGCTCCGTGAGTGCGGAAATGGAAGAGGAACACAATGGAATCGAGAGATTCGAGAAGAATGGTGTCTAGACAGATCAATTTGGATTGATTTCAACTTGGATGCTTTAGAACGACGAAGAACATAGAGTTTGATAGGGGGTTTGATCGTAACCGTCCGATCGAAACGATCGACGGTTACGATAAACGGTCCATCGTGGACCGTTTTCGGAAATGTCGCGTCCGTCGGATCGCGGATGGAGGGCCAAGATTTGATCTATAGATAACGCTTTAAAAACGCTTCAGATGACGCCCCTTTGATCGCGATCGAATGGCTGAGATGCGATCCGCGCCAATTTAATCGCACCCGTTATAACGCTCTGATTTAACGCACGTGTGATTGACGCGCGTCGATCGATCGCCCGCCCGATCTGACGTTCCTCAATGCGCCACGTCACCTGCACTTATAAAACAGTGTGGATTAGTCCCACATAGGAAATGATTTAAGAAACCCTCGGGTTTATAACGCCCGACGGTTTATAGGGTTAATAACCCTCCCCATATAGGGCAGGCTAAAGACCCCTTTTATAACTATAGTAAATAAATAATATGTATGTATAATGCGCCACGTAGGCGCTGCGCGGGTCCGCGTGGCGCTGCCACGTGGCCTTGCGTGCCACGTCGCATCCACGTGGGGCCCGCGCGAAATAAATCCACATTTTTGCATTTTTTAAATTAATTTAAATTGTTTTAAATAGAAATTAAATTCTTAAAAAATCTGGAAAAATCCCTAAAAATAGAAAATTCATAACTTTTAATATATAACTCCGAATTAATCCAAATTTCTTTCATTTGATCCGAAATTTAATTATCTATTATTCTAAAACGTCAAAAATAATAAATAATGAGAGTTTTAAATTTTATTTCAAAAATATATTTATTTTTAAGAGATTTTAACTTAGGAAAATATAAATAAATGTCTATAAATGCTTTCTCTCATTATTTTAACTCTAAAGCCATCTATGATCTCAAAATAAAGATGGGTTATTAAATTATTCATCTTCAAATCATTATTTTTAACCCTAATTTATAGTATTTTTGAGAATATAGTGACTTTTCATATAATAATAGAAAAATACATATAAGTATGATAACATGCATGGAAATGAAATCATTTATACTTAAATATGCATCAAAAATCATGTTTTATGATGTAAATATCGCATGTTATCGTGGAGCGCGGATCACCGATCAAGATTAAGCGCACGTGCCTTTATTAAAGGCATTATAATGGTCGCAATTAAAGATTGGTGGGGAGAATCACGACCGTCCGATCGCGATCCAAGGAGCAAAATCGGAGCGTTTTTATAACGCATATCACGCGATGAATCTGGACCCTCCATCTCAGATCCGACGGCGCGACATTTCCGAAAACGGTCCATCGTGGACCGTTTATCGTAACCGTCGATCGTTTCGATCGGACAATTACGATCAAAAGCCCTATATAAAGAGATGTTCTTCATCGTTTGTAAGCATCTGAGTGAGAATTCAACAAAATTGACTGTCTAGACACCTCTCTCTCTCGTTTCTCTCGAGTTCTTCCTCTTCCTCTTTCAATTCCGCATCCACGGAGGGGTAGAAGTCGAGATTTGGTGGAAAATTGAGGGAGAAATCGACGCTTGAAGCTCGGCATGACGTTCTTGGTGTTCTTCGCGATTAATCAGTTTAATCACGGCATTTTGATCGCTAAATGGGTTTAGTGGAAGCGGTTTTACCTTAATTATCCTCCTATAGTGTTTGATTTTCATTTAGATTAGGATTTACATTTTAATTTCGTTGAAATTCATCCAAAATCACGATTTCGATCGCCGGAAATTTCTCTCCACTTCAAATCTTGATTTCTCCGCGAAATCAAGTCCAAATTTGATGATTTTTGATTCCGTGGAATCGATTTGAAGTCTACTTTCTTAAAATACCATTTTCCCCAATTTATACCATCAATTTCTTGTCCGATTTGATCAAATTTGAAGATTACGTCAAGAAATTCCTTAATTCCCTGTGGATTCGACTCATATTTACCATTATACCCCTCAATTCGAGTGAGTTTCTTAAAATTGGTAAATTTGGAATTATTTTTGACGCGATACCGCGTGAAATTGATGACCTCGCGGTTTCGTCTCGTTAGAGTTGGCTGAAGGTGTTGTCTTGAGAAATCACGCCTTGGTAAAGTCAAGGTGACAATTCGTTTCTGTGAAACTCTCTTTGAGGATTTCTTTTTCTTTTGTTGATACCAAATTCAGTACATTTTGTAATAATTTGATGTTTGGTAAATGGAACAAAAATGATAAATGTTCATCAACCTTCAAAATCAGAGTAAAGTAAACACATTGTTAGCTCCCACACCAACTCTCTTCAGTAGGCTTGAAAATAATCCGAAATCTAAGCATGTAATTAGTTACTTATATCATTATAAATGCATTCTCCTGAGATGGTTATCATTCTTCATTTTTAGAGGGTCCGAGACAGCTGCCACAAATGCCCCATACATAGAGAACTCGTGATTTGAGTAGTCTGGCTATGAGGAGAAACCCACAAGATTAAGAGATAAAGGAGAAAGCAGCAATCAATTAAGGTAATCTGAAAGTATTCCAAATCCCTTGAATCTATCGATACACATTCACACACACATGTAACAGTGAATTTCTGTCTATCTATACATCTATCAATCTATATATTTCTCTCTATCCCTTTCTTGATCCATATATTCATGCATCTATCTATCTAACAATATCTTATCTACGTCCATTTATATGTTTATCTATCTATCTATGAATCTATTCATCCATTTTTTCATCTCTCTCAGTCTACATGTCCAAGTGTGTTCCTCTGTCCATCCAATCCTCCACTTGTCTATCTGTTCACCAGTCTATTCATCTCTCTATATATCCATCCATCTATCAATCAATTAATTTTTCTGTCAGTCTGTCAATCTGTTTACCAATCTAATTTTCAATCTATCTAACTACTTATCCAGTCATTTATGTGTCCATCTCCTCTTTATCTATCTATCCATCCATCCATATGTCTGTGTACCACCTACTTCATCAATTTATCTAGATATCCGGTCACCACTCTATCCATCTTTATTAATTTATCATATATATCCACATCTCTCTACATAGCTTATGATCTATCCAAGAGAAAGTACTTACTGAATGCATCAACATGTTCATCTTGGTTTTACCCCGTTCGAACAACGCCTTAATTAGCCCAGCTTTCAGTTCCTCAAATGCTTTCTTCCCATATCTATTAGCACCCATCAGTTCCAAACTATTTCTCAAAAATCTCATTTCCTTGACTGCAAAGTGTTTTGCAATCAGATGATTCAGATTCAATTGAAATATTATAAAGTATTAGAGACTTCATTATAAATCAGAAACTGAAATGGACAAATAGAATTTATAGCTTAGTCTGATAGCTTTCTTCTTAAATTTATGCATGGCAGAGATTTGTTCGAGCTCTGACCAAAATAATCTCCAAACAGGTAAATTGGTGCTTTCCTCACATCTTGCAACCATGGATGTGCTACAAAGAAACAGTTAATTGATGTCAATAGTTTACCAAGATCAACTACACTAAATTAGATGGTGTGAAAATTTAATGAAAATTGTAACAAAAAATTTGAGAGAATTATCAGCTTGATCAGGAACATGCCAAGAACATATCAATATATAAAGCAATAAGCTTATTGAATTCAAGTTTATTTGGACTGTTTTCTAGGCTGAAATTAAATTTTGAAGCTTACATGTAGAGAGTTTTATCGTTTTTGTCCTTTTTTTCTCCTAATTTGCCATTTTCTGGTCCAAATTTTCTAGTCCCACATAGAATTCATTTTAAAAATATATTACTATATATTTTTAAAATGAATGGGGCTTAAACGCCATTGGGCTACATAAGTATACTAATTAAGCTAATATTCCCCTTTAGAAAACGCCATGCAAGCGCCACTTGCATCCACTAGGAGATAGGCTCTATCACATTACTTGCTCGAAGAAGGCCCCATTTTTGCTAATTTTTGCTTAAATTAAATTTTTAAAAATTTCTAGAGAAGCCCACTAAAATTTAGAAAAATCATATCTCTCAAAATATAACTATTTTATCTAAATTTTCTATTGGAAATCAACAATTAAATAATCTATTATTCTCCACTTTCACGTAGACAAATTAAACCTTTCAATTTCAAAGGTAATTTAAAAGTGAAATCTCTTATTCTTCTGTTAACTATTGATGGAAATAACTTTAAATCTCAAGAAAATGATCATGAAATTGAAAGAGGTTTGATTTTGAAAAAAAATTTTAAAAAAGAAGCCTTAAATTGTGCACGTTGAGACTTCAAGATAAATGATATAGAATTCATGAAAATACACTCAAAGCATGAAAACAAACATCATAGATGCATGAATTTGTGCCTTCAAATGCACAAATAATCATGTAGTTGTCGTATTATGTTGAATGTTATAAATTGACCTTTGGGACCAAAAAAAATCTAAGAACCTGTGGATGGTCTTGAGTCTTAGACGCTTTTTATGTCAATTGAGCCCCAAAAATCAACATTGTGATGAAAATTTTGAGAGAATTTGCAGCTTGACCAGGAACATGCCAAGAACTTATCAATATATAAAGCAATAATCTTGGTGAATTCAAGTTAATTTGGACTGTTTTCTAAGATTAAATTAAAGTTAGAAGCTTACATAACGAGAATTTTATCATTTTTGTCTTTTTTTTTCTCCTAATCCGTCATTTTCTTTCTCCAGCTCTTTTTTTATTTCTCCCTCTTTTCATTGAAAAGGTAGTAGAGCTATCTTCCTAAGTAGGTCATTTTAGCTAAAATCTAACATGCTTTTGACATTCAATTGAATGCAATTTGAAGAAAAGTCAAAGACAATCCTAATTAGCTATGGATCTCAACCCTTGCTAAATTGATTATTCAATTAGAGCTGAAAATCTGTCGCTCGATCTTTTCAATTGTATCTTATGATGTAGCTATGGTCATATTGGTATTTTCAAAATATCTTGTCTAGGGTGTTATTACTTTGAACAACTCTTTACCTTTCTGAGGCCTAAACAATTCCCCACCTGCACCTTTAGGGTTATATCATCTAGCCTTCTGTTCACAACTCCACTTCTTCTTAGAAAATGCCCCTTTTTTGGTAGACTCCAACACCCTGCCATTAGAAACTCAATGGTCAGAGAGATTAGTCCAATGGAAACCGACCCTTGCTCCTTTTTCGGAGCACGGCTTTGTGGACTCAAGCAAACGCACTACTTCATTCCATGACTGAGGCTACATAAGCAACGCAGGCTCTTCAACAAGTGTTCCCCTCTTTTGGAGCCCCATGGACTCCAAACCCTGGCCTCCATCGTTGAAGCACATTACCAGATCACCAAACCCAGGAGTGCATGTGAGCCATGTGGAGCCTAAAGAGAGCAGGATTGACCTGACACTGTGCCATGTTTGAAGCAAATTTCAGATTACTTGTTTAGTACATTTAGATAAACTGGAATGTAGTATAGAGAGAGAGAGAGAGAAAAATATTTGTAAGAAAACTTCTTTCATTAGCACCAACTCAATAAATCAATAAATTTCAATGAGGATTTCATTTTGAAATGAGATAAGATCAAATGATGATTATAAGCCTGCTCTCAATGGTAGGAACTAAAAGATTTGCAATTGCACTACATTACATGCATGGCACATATCCCATGTACCTGTATGAGAATATTTCAACAAACTAGAAGAGAACTGAGCCATGGACTAGACTATACACAACAATACATATAGTATGTTTCAATGCACATGGCATTCAATGATGGGAAGCAGACCATCTATTGAGAGAAAAAATGACTGATATAGCAATATCAGGTTGCATTCCCTCGTTTCAATGAATCATAAGAGAAGCTAATGAGCCAATTTTCCATATAGTTTAATGCATATGCAGTTCAGCAAAATGGCTGACATCCCAAATTCCTTTCGACTAAATCATATTTCAACAAACTAGAGCAGAGTCTAATAAAAGAAAAGACTTGTGAGGCAGCTTCTTCAATAAATTTGCAATTCATTCATCATTTACTGAATGAGAATATAATCTACAGAGAGAAAGATCAGCTGGCATGCCATCAGAAGGCATATTCAGTCAAATGTAATCCACCAACAGCTATGTTTAACTGTAAACAAATTAATCTCTATTTATTTGTCCATACTCACCAAAAATTCAGAGATGTATATATTCATAGACACCAGAGAGAGGATCAATTGTCACGAGAGTCCGTTTTCTTAGGCATTTGGGCTCGGTAATCCCCAACAGCCTTATCAAATGTCAACCTCACATGCTGAGACATCACCAAGAGATCATGAAGGGCATCCTTGAACACTTCTTTAGCCGGTTCTCCTGCCCAAAATGGAATGTTTTACTGCATTTTATTCATAGCAAACTTTTGTGTTTGAAAGAGACAGAGAGAGAGACTATACCTGTGGTCTGAACTCTTATGTTGACTCGGTTCTCCGAAGGATGAGGAATGCTGTACCCGCAGAATTCAACTCTTGGACTGAAAATCCAAACAAGATGATAATCAGTCAAAATATTATTAACGGGTTAAATATTACATTTCTGGACGATATCAATAAATCAAGAATCATGTTAAAAAAACAGAACGGAAATATGCATCGACCTTTCACCTTTAATGGAAAACTACACAAAAGAGACAGCCCAAGTAAATGGGTCGTTAACTGCAATGAAATGAATACAAATTTTACTTCAGTCAACAACCAGTTTTCTCTCTCATCCTCTGCAGGATGTGGTCTAAGAACATCAGAGATTAAAAAAGGTTTTGGAATGATATTTATAGAAACCATGGAAGATCATACGTCTGAAAGGTAATTATTAAGGGCAATTTACATAAAATAACTTCTACAAAGATCTAGTTCTACATAAAATAATAAAGAAAAGTCCATGAATCTTTTCCAATTGGGGGGTAAATTCTTAGGACCAAAATCAAATTCATAAATTCCTAAAGCAAAATAAGGCATTCGAAACAACCAAATTAATTTAAATAAAATAAATCTTCGAGCAGCTTTTCGGTATTCCAGTTATCTTTTATAGGCCATAAATTATAAAAATTATTTAATTTCAATAGAGTAAAATATTCTTTTTTTTATGAAATTGACTCACTCTTGATTCAAAGTGAATCGGACTGAGTTGGCGAGGGTGTGATCTTCATCCATGAGTGAGAAAGTCGAAGAACGCAGATCTGTGATGGACCCATGCTCCATTTCTTGTTAATATTATTCTGCATCCAAAAACTGTATTATTGCGATTCTGAAAGTCTGGTTATCTGATTAGAATGTAAAAAAACTATAACCAAAATGTGTGGGTAGGCGAGAGAAGTAGAACTACGGATGGAAGGGGGAAGTCTCTCTATCTCTCTCCATTTACCTCTTTGCAAGTAATAACTTTCTCTCTCTCTCTCTCTCTCTCTCTCCATTTCCCTCTTTGCAAGTAATAACTTTTCTCTGTCTTTCTCTCCCTCTCCTCCCATTTACATCTTTACAAGCAATAACTCTCTCTCTCTCTCTTCCTCCATTTATCTCTTTACAAGTAACCAAATTTCTCAATATACATATTTACTTCTTTACAAGTAATAACTCTCCCCCCCCTTCTCTCTACCCGTCTCTCTTCTCTCGATTTTTCTATCTCTTTCTTCTCCCTCTCTTTCTCTCTCTAAATTTAACTCTTTATAACTTTCTATATCTCTATCCGGGAGACCAATAGAGGGAGAAGCCAGTAGGAGAGAGAGAGAGGGCACCCGGGGTTTTCAGCGTCGCGGGATCGCCGCTCGCGGCGTAGATGGTGAGAAAGACAGGGAGACGAGGAGAGAGAAAGAGAGAGAGAGAGAGAGAGAGAGCACCTGGGGCTTTCTACGAGAGTTTGGCGGCGTCGGCGGCGTTAAACTGTAGAAAGCGCGCGGGGAAAACAGCTACCGCAGATGTTTCATTGCTTTTCAATTTTCTGAGAAAAATATGGGCCAACGTTAACTGAAATCATGATAGGCCCACTTTCAACGTCGGCCTCTAACTTGCTGACTGGACAATATGGGCCGCCGTTTTCTCCCCTACAAAACCTTCAAACTAACTTTTAAACTTGAATAGGCCCACACTGATGATTCAGGTAGAATTGGTAGACTGACGATCAGGACTGTCCGATGGAGATCCTTCATGATCTCAGATCAACGGTGAGGATTGCTCGTCAGGACTTTCAAAAGCTGGTTTAGTTTAATGTGGGCCTTTGATATGCCTGATCCAATATCCAAAGGCCCATTATCTCTCTCATGACATGCGCCACTTAGTTACATGTTTATGTATCTATCTATGCATGTGCACTCTTGTTGGGCAGGGGAGGGACATTGAGAGGGCTTGTTCATTGATGTATCCTCCTATGTATGAATCTATCATTCATCCATTAAATCATAAGGAGAGAGACATAGAGGGTGATGATGTTGGAGGGAAAGAAATTGAATGAGATTGTGAGAGTTGTATGGAGATGGGGAGAACTCGAGCGAGAGTGATTGAAAAAATGATAGGGTAAAGGAAGATTAAGCATATTTTTTTATATAGTAAATTTCTATGATCCTTTATCTTTAATATTCTTTATTGATGTGGAAAATCATGATATTTTATGAGCTTAATGTTCTCTTTTCTAAGGAACTTTTGAAGATGCAGGGACAAGGTTTTTGTAGAGTATAGCTCAAGAAGCCTTGTAGAAGCATTAGTCTCTCATGAAATATAATCTCATTCTTTCTCTTTTCTCTTCCATATAAAAAAAATGTAATTGTTTATTCCTATTTATCGATCATGATATTTTCTCTTTGCGCAATATCAACGCCATACTCCTCCGAGGGCTTTTTTTTCAATTTAACTCCAATTTGAACCCAAGAAGAGTCAAAATTGACTTGAAAAATTAAGGAATCCATCGATGCAATATATTTTGTGAGATCTAATCCCTTTCATTTATGAACTAAGCAGTTATTGATGATACTCATGAATCTCCCTTGGCTTCACACTTAGTGGCTCCAATGTCAGCTAACATGCCCTCCTTTGCTATGTTGACACTAGTGCCTCCTTGTTCAATAATTCCAAATACTTTGTTGATTGATCCAATACTACTAGCTTGTCATTCCATTACAGCTTCCTCAACTCAAGGAGCTTATATCTTCAATAGCCTCAATTATAGGTCATGGGCATATGGATTTGAGGATTTTCTTCAAGCCCACAATCAACTACATCATTTGATGTCACCCTCACTGTATCATTTGATGTCTCCTACCTATACTACATGACCACAGCCTGACTCGATGGTATTGATTTGGATACGTCAGAGCACTTCTCCTATTATTGCTTAGCCTCTCGGTCAGATCAAGTTTACATGAGATGTTTGGCAAACAAGTAGAGACTATATATAGCAACAAGATGAACAGTAGATGTACTGTGGAACTTTATGCATCACTTTTTACATACAAGCAAGGTGACCAAAATCTATAAGAGCATTTGGTAAACTCTAGGACATTATTTGGTAGTTGTCCCTCTATCAGCCTTCCACTACTAATTTGTGCACTCTTCAACACTACCATCAAGAGCTCTTTGTTATCACTTATCTTAATAGATTTCTTCTATCTATTGCCTCTCAAATCCATGGTCACGTCTTACTTAGCAACCAAGTATCTATGATCATCTATTTTTTGCACTTTGTGTTAGCACTAGTGTATCACCAAGCATTTTGGCTTCCTCATCCCTCTCTATTGCACCATAGGTTTTCCACTCTTGAAGCAACTAAACCACATGGTGGCCGAGGATCCAAGACTTTTGAGAAATGCAATGACTCTACCAAGGAAAAGACCATATTCCCTTCATGCACCTATTGCAAAACGAAAAATTACTTATCTAAAAGTGTAGAAGGAATTAGGAAAGCCTAAGAGGGTCGTGCTCTTTTATCTTCTCTTCCTTCATCATTGTTCCCCTAGCCGCACCTTCAATATCTCAATCGAACTAATTCTCTAATTACCTCACTATCCTTCCCTCTTGCAGAGAACAAGTCGTGAAAACAAGCTCAAGCTCATTAATCTTATACAACTACATTGTGGCTAAGAAGGGTCATCCTAAGATGATTGGGGCTTGACTAAGGTCCTAGGTCATTTTCATGTCCACAACTAGGAAGTCAACCGTAAAATAGCAATATTCTATTTTTACGATTACTTCCTCTACTATGCCATGATGTTTTCTTAACAATTCATCTGATAAGCACAATTCTACAAAGAAATGCTACAACTCCCCTACATGACGACGATCAAATACTACTTTAGGGAGGATGTTGATATTAGCTCTAGTGTTTAACAGGGATCTAGTAAAGGTCATTCCTCTAATTTCACGCGTGATCATGGGTGCTCTAGATCTCTCTTTTTAATCGGTAGGGAATTCATCATAATTGAACTCACTGTTTTTATTAATTGAATCCTTTTGGGATTCCTATAAGGAGTGCATATGCCTTTAAGAAATTTTGCGTAAGATAAAATATGCTTTAATGGCATATATCAAAGGGATGGTAATGGTCACCTTTTGGAAGGCTTCTAGTAGGTGATCGTCTAATTCATTTACCTTGGCTCTAGGGCGATTAAGTGCTTGAGGATAAGGCACAAGAGGCTTCTATGTATCGGGGTTAGGTTCAGCCTTGGTCTGTTCTTCCTCTTCCTCAGAATCGTTGTCTTGCTCCATGAAAATTGGTGTTTCTTCACCTATCGGGTCTTGGTGGAAGGGATGATCGTTGAATGGATCCGATAAATCTTTCCCACTTCGGAGGCTCGATATAGCTAACATCGTTTCAACCGCTTTTTTTGTCAATATGAACATGGTTCACATTATGTGTTAGGCTTGACGATGCCCCTTGATTCCTCATGTTGGCAGTGGCTTGCGATGGTACTTGGTTAGAAAATGAAACCTGCTTACCCTTCTTGTTATCAGCCGTGAGAGGGACGTTTGTCTTGACAAAGTCTTGTATCTCATCCACATGTGAATTCATCCTGTTCATTTGCTCCACTAATTGTAAGATCTCCCCGAGAATCAGATCTGATGCCAATACATTATGTCATGGCGCTTTAGTGTAGGATTATTGTTACGAGGCATACATCAACTATCTTGTGTTTGCATAGGGTTGTTGATAACCGGTGTTCTATGTCGAAGGGTATGTCTGATCGTTATTCCTCCTAAATCTAGCAGGCTGCAAAGGATTGTTATTGAAAACAAGGTTACTATAATAATTTGGGTATGAACTTGGATAATTTAGTCGACTCTGTTGACTTGGCCCTCCTATCGGGCCTTGTCTATATATGTCTTGCCCTTGTGCTGACATGACTGGGCAATCTATCTTGACGTGATTGAGTCTTGAGCAATTTGTGCCTAGTGACGCTTCTGTAGTGAAACGAGTGTAAGTCCTTCAGAACTGTTATGAATGTTGAGTCGATCCAATAGAAGGTTCTGGACTTTCGCCTTCTCAATCCTTTATAAGAGCATGCCCGTCTCCGCTGATTTTGTGCTGATCAATTGTCCCTTTGGCATGGCACCTCTTCCAAATGGTTTGAACGCATTATGATGGCTATTCTCTACCACCATCTTGATCAATTCCATCGCGTCGTCTTTAAATTTGCATACATGAAGGTACCACCACTAGCTGCATCTAAAAAATATCTATCTTTTATTGAAAACAAGGTTACTATAATAATTCGGATATAAACTCGGATAATTTGGTCGACTCAATTGACTTGGTGGGCCTAACCCATCATAGAATATTTGCGTTAGTTCATGGTTAGACACTCCATTGTGAGGACACTCCCTAGTGAGGTCTCTAAGTTTCTCTTAGGCTTTGTGAAAGGTTTCACTCGGGCCTTGAGTAAATTCACGGATAGCCTTTCGAACAGAGGTAGTTTTTCCTACAGAATAATATTTTCTAAGGAATTTTTCCTCCATCTCGATCCATTTAGTGAACACTTTTCCTAACTTTAAAAACCAATCATTGGCTCGATATCTAAGGGTAGCGGGAAAAAGTTTCATTTTCATTAAATTTTATGGGACATTATGTATTTGATTGATTTCGCATACTTGGCTAAGCTCATCTACATATCTATAAGGATCCTCGAAAGGTTTACCATGGAATACAGGTAGCATACTCATAACATGGGAATCTATTCTAAAATTTGCACCTCTATTTAGGGGCACGTGAATACGAGTGACATGCCTCTAGAGGACGGGCCTAGTGTAGTCACCAACGTATTTCCTTGGGTTTCCTTCATCATTCCAAGCCATTTCTACGAGTTCTATGATCGAAGAGGACTCGAAAGAGGTAGGTGTTTGCGAGGAGCGTTCAAACAGATCTACGTGTAAAAGGTTATTCCTCAATCTTCATGTGGTCTGTCATCTCATGGAAAGGTGGATCGTATATGTATATGAATATATATATATATATATATAAATATATATATATATATTACATATAAAATTAGTAAATAATGACACACGATCGTACTTGACCATCGGTATTCGTGAGAGTTACGCCTTCTTAAAGTGGATTTGAAAAAATGATCATCCATAATCCTTAGAACAGGGAAGATTACTCAATCTCGTCAAATTAAGGATCTCAAAGATTGATTTCTACTTTGGATCAATTAATGTAGGATCGATGTGAGTTAATTTCTAGAAAGAAACCAAAAAATTCCAAAGTTGACCAGCTCAAAATTGACTAATTTTCTAAAAAAATATGCCTTAATTCCCCAAAAATAGTGCCATTTGACAAGACTAATCCACGTGGTCATTGAAAACTCATGGATACGTGTCAAAACATATTATAAACTCACTAATTTAAAGTTATAATCACGAATTTAAGAGTATCGTCATGAATATGGGTCTAATCTGTGGAGAATTAAAGTATTTTCGAGGTATTCTTTACATTTGATCAAAATCTAAAGATAGATTGAGATTAGAAATTAGAGATTTTGATAAATTTCAAAAGATAACTCAAAGACGAATCCATGGAATCAAAAATCACTCGATTTAGATCAAGATTTGCAGAAAAATCATAGAGCGAAAAAAATTAGGTAGAATTTCTAAATGCAAAGAGAGAGAAAACCAAAATTAAATCTAAAATGAACCTAATCTACTATTCAAACATAAACTCTGATGTTATAGGAAGAGAGATTAGCAGGAAAACACGAATTCTAACCTGAGATAGCGCTTGAAATGATCCAATTGATCGTCGGATTAAAGGGCTTTTCATTCTGCAATTTTGAAGACAATCGGGCGGCATTCAAGAAGCGATTTCTCCCTATTTTCTCCATGAAATCTAACTTTCAAACACTCCTTGGAAACAGAAATTGATCTAGAAGAGAAGAAAAGCAAGAGATTTAAGGATTGAGATGTCTAAACAGCTCGATTACTTGAAACACCCTTTAACTGTTTCATTGCCGAAGAACATTTGTATTTATAAAGCAAATATGGGCGTGGCCGTTGGATTTGGCTCTTCATCTTCAATCACCGGCTCAAATAAAATGCTTGAATGTTGACGAGACGAGACCGCGAGGTTGTTGATTTCACACGGTATCGCGTCAAAAATTATTCCGAACTTACCAATTTTATAAAAATAACTCGAATTGAAGGGTATAATGGTAAATAACGGTCGAATCCATAGGAAAATAAGGAATTTCTTGATGTAATCTTCGAATTTGATCAAATCGGACAAATAATTGATGGTAGAAATTGGGGAAAATGATCGAAAATGATCTTGATTTCGTGAAGAAATCGCAAATTGAAGTGGAGAGAAATTTCGGAACGTTAAAATCGCGATTTTGGATGAAATTTGACAAAATTGAAATATGAATCCTAATCTAAACAGAAATTAAACACTATAGGAAGATTAGAAAGAAAAAACCGCTTCCACTAATCCCATATTGCGATCAAATCGCTGCGATTAAGCCTCTTAATCGTGAAGAACACGAAGAACGCGATCGATGGATTCAAGCGGCGATTTCTCCTTCGATTCTCCACCAAATCTTGACTTCAACCCCTCCGTGGATGCGGAAATGAGAGAGGAAGAGGATGGAATCAAGAGAAACGAGAGAGAGGGTGTCTAGACAGCTCAATTGGATTGAAAATCTCAACTCGAATGCTTACAAATGATGAAGAACAAGTCTTTTTATAGGGCTTTTAATCGTAACCGTCCGATCGTTTTGATCGACGGTTACGATGGAACAGTCCATCGTGGACCGTTTTGAAAATATCGTAGCCATCCGATCGTGATGGACGGTCTAGATGCGACCGTTGAGATGCATTTATAAAAGGCTTTTGATCGTGTCCTTTGGATCTGATTTCGACGGTCCGGATGCTCCCCGTCAAATCGCATCACGACCATTATAACTCCTTTTAATTAACACGTGCGCTTGATGATCTATGGTGGACCGCACGTCCATTCGATCGATGCGCGTCGATCGGTCATCCCGTTGATCCGGTGCTCCTCATCAAGCCACGTCACCTACATATTAAAACATAGTGTGGATTAGTCCCACACGGAATGAAATAAAGCGTTTCGTTGGGTTTATAAGACCTGACGATTTATAAGGATCACTAACCCTTTCGATATACGGAAGGGCTGAAGACCCTTTATATATACTATATAATAATAATAATAATATATATATATACGCCACGTGGGCCCGTGTGGCGTTGCCACGTGGCCCGGAGTGCCACGTCGCATCCACGTGGGCCCGCGCGGAAATAAACTACTTTTTGCCCTTAATTTAAATTTATTTTAATCAATTTAAATAGAAAATAAATTCATAAAAAATCCAAAAAAATCCCTAAAAATAGAAAATTCATAACTTTTAATATATAACTCCAAATTAATCCAAATTTCTTTCATTTGATCCGAAATTTAATTATCTATTATTCTAAAAAGTCAAATTTAAAAAATAATAAGAGTGAAAATTATTATTTCAAAAATACATTCATTTATTAAGATTTTTAACTTTAGAAAATGAAATGAATGTTTATAAAAAATGATTTCTCTTGTTATTTTAATTTAAAAACACTTATAATCTCAAGAAAAATATGGGTTTATCGAATTATTGAATTCTAATTTATCAAAATTAACCCTAAATTGACATATTTTTAGATTATAATGAATTTTTTATAGAATAATAGAAAAATATACATATAAGTATGATAACATGCATGGAAAATAAATCATTTATGCCTTAATATGCATCCAAAAATCATGTTTTATTATGTTAATATAACATGTTATCAGATGTGAATCATTATCATTAAGTTATGTCCGTTCGATCGAAGATGGAGTGCTCAGATTTTGGCACATTGCGCTTGAAGAAGAAACGTCGCGCGATCGCGCCCGTTTGATTTGGGAATTGACGCGTGAGATGTCGCCACGTGTCTAACGAAGTCCATGAGACATATTTAATCTTAGTCGTTTATAACTCTTCAGATGAATGGCTAAGATTTTTTTTTTCAATGAATCGCCGCCCAATCAGAGTGTGTCGCGTACCCCCTCACTTAAGTAAAGATCGATGATTGAGATTTGATTCACTCGATCGCACGCTCCACATTTCGCCATGTCACATGCGCATAAAAACAAACAAAATAATCCCACATGACAAAAATTAAAGTCAATCGATGAGTATATAATATATGAGTAATTAGTGAGTTAGCAAAAATCCTGAAAAGGGTGCTTAATCTCACTAATCACTCACACTCACACATACGCACATACGCACGCGTACGCGCACCCACGCGCACATGCATGCGCATGTGCCTCCTGACGTGTACATACGATGCCATGTGGTGACGCATTTTTGCCCGCGCCACGTTAGCTGCCATATCAGCAAGCGATAAAAATATTTTTTCTATTCCTTTTTAATTTAAAATAAATTTAAATAAATTTATAAAAAATCAGAAAAATTCCAGAAAAATTCTTAAAAATTAGAAAATTGATATTTTTCAAAATATAACTCCAAATTAATCCAAATTTGTCTTGTTTGATCATAAATTATATAATCTATTATTATAAAAATTTAGATTTAAGAGATAGCAAGAGAATAATTTTTTATTTAAAAAATATACTCATTTCTTTTAGAAAAATAAATGATTGTATAAAAAGTATTTTCTCTTATTATTTAATGTTTAAATATAGATGAGAATAATATAATCTTTAAATATTTCTCTTAATTATCCATGATTATCCCTAAAATAGGTACATTTTTAGATTATAACTTATTTTTTTATAGAATGATAGATATGTACTCAAAACATGAGAACATGTATAAGAATGAAATATTTTATGCCTTAATTTGTATTAATAATCATATAAATTTCATATGTAAATTGCATGTTGATAGAGAAGAGAAGAAAAAAAGGGGGAGAAAAGGGTGTGACGGTGATGGCAGAATGTGGAGAAGGAGGATTTTTGTCATGCAAAGGAAATTCCATTTAGGTCGTGGGAAAGAGAGAGAGAAGAGAGGGGAGAGGAGGAGAGGACAGGAGAGCACGCCTCTCCTCACACAGTGGAAATCTGTTTTCGTTGCGTGAGAGAGAGAGGTGAGAGAGAAAGAGAGAGTTTACTTCTCTCTTCTCTTTTTATTTATTTATTTTATTTTTTAAAAAAAAATTCTAAATGATTTTAATTTCTATAAATTTCCAAAACATTCTAAAAAATCTAGAAAAATCTCATATTTCTCATAGAAATAAATTTATTCTATAAAATTTATAATAAAATACATTCATAAATATTTCATGTCATTTAAAATGAGAAAAAAATAGAAATTTCATTGTATAGTAAAACGAGATTATCTTCTTGATGAATCAGTATCATTAAAAGCTCATAAAATCTTATTAATTTATGAAAAATCAATATATCATTTTAAAAATAAGAATTATGATTTTAATTATTTTAAATCATGGTAACATAAATTCGTGATTATATTTTTAAGAAGAAGTGCATAAAATAAATGATATCAATGCATAAAATTGCGTGGTATTAGTTATCGACTTTTTATCATGAAGATCTTCATGTAATCAAGTGGAAGACACCTATGGATCTCAAGTTTTGAGCTCTTTTGTATTGTGGTATATAAGATTTAGTATCTTGTCCCAATTATGCTAATATTAGACATGCAAAGTGTCTTTACTCTGAAATTTAACCGTGATGGCACTGTGGTTGGTCACAAGGCACACGTAAAGGCCAAAGGATTCACTTAAGCATATGGCACTAACTAGAGTAAGAAATTTTCTCTAATGGTTCATTTGACATCCATCTAGTTTCTTTTATCTTTGGAGATTAGCCAAGCATAGTATTTGCATTGGTTGGATCTATCTAGCACCTTTCTATATGGTGACGTAGTATGTTCCTCTAGGGGAGTATAATAATGCCTACTTACATTGTTATGTTATCTATAGACGTAAACAAAGTCCCCTTGCCTAGTTTTTGAAGTTGAGTATTCTTCTCACCAACTACGGATTTATCCCCAATAAAATTGATCCAATTGTGAGGCACAAGTCTATGTCTAGAGATATTTTACTATTGAAACTTTATTTCAGATGATATTCTTTTGACAAGAAGTGATAACGTGGATATTTTAGCTACCAAAACTTACCTGCATTTGCACTTTTCCACGTGGGATTTTCAAACCCTATGTGATATTTTTAGGATTGAGTTACGAGTCAGTCAAGAAATTAGCTCTCTTCAATAGGAAATATGTCCTTGATCTTTACAGGAGATAAGATTATTTGGGTGTAAACCTAAGATTTCACAAATGGAGGCTCGATTGAGGTTTTGAGATACCAAGTCTCTAGCATTGAAGGATGCCAACTATTATCAACGACTCTTGGGAAAGCTGATATACTTGAAAATGACTTGCCCTAATATTTTCTATGTCGTTAGTGTTCTTAATTAATTTAATTAGATTCGTATAAAGTTCATTGTGGTAGCATCTACAAGGGACTCATCTATAGACGACACGGTCATCTTTGTGTTGAAGCTTTGTCTCACTCAAAATGTGAGGGGAATTGAGGAGATCAGACATCTACTGCTAGTTACTGCATTTATGTCGGTGGCAATTTAGTTACTTCGAGCTCATGGAAGCAATAAGTTGTTTCACGTTCTAGCCTAGATATGGAATATTGTGTTGTTTACATAACTTATGAGTTAGTATGGTTTGAGTCTTTTCTTTCAAAGTTGGGTCTTATCTCTCTAACACTTAAGACTATGTTTTATGATAACCAAGCAGCCATTTTTATTCGAGAAACCCCATACCTCATGAACAAACGAGGAACATCAAGCAATACTACACTAAATTTGAGATAAGGTTCTCAAGGGTGTTATCTCCATGTCGCTTGTTGCTTCATCTGACCAATTGGCTAACATCTTCACCAATCTTCTCAACAGAATCTTCAACGATTTGGTACCAAAGAAGGTTTTCCCACTTCTTAAATTACATGAGCTATTTTTTTGTGAATCATGCCTAGTAAGATGTCTAATCATGACATATAAAAGATTTTTACTCTCCCTTCCATGTGGCTCCAAGTTAAATTCTATAAGTATCAGGTGCTTAACTTTTTTTCAAAAGCTATAACAGATAGAAAGGGTGCTACTTTATTTCTTAACAAAGTCTATGTAGTGTCACATGACATTCAATTTAGGCAGGATGTTGGAAGCTACAAACATCTAGCAAGAATGCACTTCTTGTTGACTTCCATCAAATTTCATATATAATTTGCCTAGGACATTGACACCTTGGAGCTTGAGCACTTCTTTAGGAGCACCCACCAATATTTGACATGCTAACCCTTTTTGCCCTAGTATGTTGACCAATGCAGTTCTCTCTATTTTTACAAATTTTACCATGATTTTTCACAAAATATTCAAATGGAATGAATAATATTTTGAGGTTATTTGAGAGTTATTAGGTGTACACCTTGCAAAAATAGGTTAATGCCCATGAGAAAATTTAAGAACCCACCAATTAAGAGCACGAAAAACCTTTTTTTTCACAATGTGCGCAATCAAAATTATGAGTGAATGAAATATTTAAATTAATTTTTGTGTATTACATTCAATGCTTCCAATTTAAGTGGTAATTATACATATTAAATGAATTACAATTAATAAGAATTCCAGGGCAACATCCACAAGGATTAGACAATGTTTGGTATAAATAAATGGAAAGGAGTGAAAATAAATGGAGGGAGAGGAAAGGGAGAGGGAAAATAAATGGAGGGAGTGAAAATAAGGACATGGAATCGAATCTCTCTCTTTGGAGTGATCTTAGAAGCTTAAGGAGATCTTCCCTAGAACTTCAATTCTCCTACATTAAAGCCCCAAAAAGGAATCTTCGACTCAACCCTAGATGCCAAACGGTGCTTGCTTGACACAAAGAGCACAAGGAACCCTCCTATAAGAAAGAGAGCACTCACTAGAGAAGCATATATCTTTAATAAAACAATGTTAGAAGCACATTATTTTCCGTTCGTGGTGTAAAAAAGAAGCCAATTCCAATTTCATAAGGGTCATTGCATTCTTGTTTGCTATGTCATCACCATCTCTAACCATTCGAGCCATTCTGACACCCTTCTAAAGCCATTGAAACCATGTCATCAGGCATCATTGTCATCTTTTGGAACCATGTCAATATTGACTATGCATGCCATCATAAATCCTGCTGATTTTGAGTTACTCAGAATTGATCATTCTTAAAAGATGTTTTCGATGTTCAATAATATGAATGAAGATTGACCATGCTCCTCGATAGTCTCATCAAGCCTTTTTCTTTTCAAATGAAGAATAAGAGGTAACATCATTCCAACGTGTCTTAAAACCATCAATTCTAGAAATTCATGCTTTAGTCACTATGATTCGTTTATCAATCATAACAAATAATTTCATGTCAACGCCTTCATCGTATAAGTATCATAATCAAAACATTCTCGATATTCTATTTTCATAATTTGTAACAGCTCAAGAAACTCATGACACCATACTGAAGCAAGTGGCTGAAAGCACAGTGAAGTGAATAACAACCTTTGTCATCATTATCACCAATGAGAGATCAATTTCATTAAAATAACAGACAGTTTTGAAGCAAATCTCAAGAACGAACCGTTGGATATGATGTTTGGTAAATGGAACAAAATGATAAATTTTCTTTAACCTGCAAGGGACGATTTACCCAACAAATCGGTGACCGACCCACTCAAAATCAGAGTTAAGTTTCCAAATCATTAGATCCCACACCAACTCTCTTAAAGTAGGCTTGAAAATATTCCCAAATCTGTGTGAAATCAGTTACCAATAACCTTATCAATGCATGGTACAATGTCAATGTACTCGTATTATTCAAAACATAATAAAAGAAATAGTAAATTGCTCCATTCTAATCTCATTTTAATCTACTCAAAAAGCCATCAATTAATTATATCATTATAGATTTCTCTACTAAGAAATCCAACAAACTATTATTTAACCCATTTGAATTTATGTTGAAATTAGAGTTTTCTATAATGCTGAATTGATAAAAATAATGCACTTCAGTTATACAAAATGGCTAAAATGTACCTCATTTAATTTAAATCAGGTATTCACAGAAACTTACAAACATGGAGATGCAAACAAATAACAAGAGCACACTGATCAATCGATTGACATGATTTGAATATGAAAATTGTAGGGACGAGTTACTTGTTGTTAGACCTTCAATGAGCCATCTTTTTCTAGATTAATGCTCATGCCTCTGAATCTCTCTCTAGAATACTGCTTAGAGGCTTTCCTCCAATCCGTACCAGACTTCATCATTGCAACAAACTCCTCATAGCTTATACGACCATCCTGTACAAGCCCCAGCAAGAACATTGAACATTGAATACGAGTTAGTTCTTGTAGAGCTTTATTTAGAATGACATCTACAGGAGATAAACTATCCTTATCAGAGGGCAGGTTATATCATGTGTGCAGGTTATAAGATACCCCAATAAGATCATTGACCATAGAATGAGCGGATCAATGTAGACCTAAATCTAGAATGACAAATAACACCATCATTAGAAAGACAACTGTAGTGGCATGCTTGTCATATCGCCACAATGGCATGTATGAGAGATAAAACATCCCCACCAAGAGCATTAACCACAGAATGAGATGCAGTTTCATCTAGAATGGCATCTGGAGGAGAGATAGAAACGAAGGCCTTCATTAGGGAACAGTTAGAGGGGCATACTCTAACTATCTCTCCCCATGATAACATGGACATAAAATTCTATTTCTAGAGCGATGGCTTGAAAAGAGATAAAGATTGCAGAGTCATTACGAGATAGCATTCGTAGAGGCATACTTGTCCTATTGCCATAACAATATGTACACTAATAAGGTCCTCAGGTAGAATGAGGAATAAAGAAAAGATCAGAAATCAACAAACCCACATTACAGAACAGTTGATGGGATCATTCTTGAAAAAAAATATTCCTCATAAGATGGACACAATTGTAGATCTTTTCCTACAAGATTTTAGTGGATGTCATCCTCTTGATCTAGTTTCAAGGATGAGAGGACCAAGTAATATATCAGATATCCTAGGAAATTCCTTTAAAATTGATTAATATATCAGACGATTGTCAATGGGTTGACTATCTTGGTGATGGTCAAATAGTTAGCAAAATACAGTACTGGTGGAAGAAAATATGATAGAGAGATGAAACTACCTTATCTGTGTCAACTTCCTGCATGATGTTGATTGCAGTTTCAAATTTGTCGAGTGAATCGGAGCCAGTTGTGAGGGCCTCAGTCAACTCATCAAATTCAATAAAGCCACTTTGATTTTGGTCAAAGAACGAGAAGGCCCTCCTGAGATGGTTATCATTCTCCATCTTTAGAATGTGGAAGGAGACTGCGGCAAATTCCCCATAGACCAAGAAGCCCTTGCCATTTGAATCCGCCTACGAGGAGAAACCACAAGATTAAAAGATAAAGGAGAAGAGCTCCAATCAATTAAGGTAATCTGAGAGTATTCCAAATCCCTTAAATCTATCAATACACACACACACATGTATCAGTACATTGCTCTCTGTCTGTGCATCTATCACTCTATATACTTCTCTCTATTCCTTTCTTTATCCATATATTCATGCATCTATCTATATCCTCTCTATGTCTATTTATAAGTATATCTGTCTATTATTGAATCTATCCATCCATATGTTCATCTCTCTCAGTCTACAGGTCTAAGTCTGTTCGCCTGTCCATCCATCCAATCCTCCATCTGTCTGTCTGTTCACCAGTTTATTCACCTCTCTATATATCCATCCATCTATCAATCAATCAATCTGTCAGTCAGTCATTCTGTTTACCAATCTAATTTTTCAATCTAACTACTTGTCCAGTCATTTATGTATCCATCTCTCTTTATCTATCTGTCCATCCATCCACCTGTCGGTGTACCACCTGATTCATCTATTTATCTAGATATCCGGTCACCACTCTATCCATCTTTCTTTATTTATCATATATATCCACATCTCTCTACGTAGCTTTATGACCTATCCCAGAGAAAGTACTTACTGAGTTCATCAGCATCTTCATCTCGGTTTCACCCAGTAAGGACCCAGCCTTAATCAGCCCAGCTTTCAGTTCCTCAAATGCTATCTTCCCATCTCCGTTAGTGTCCATCAGGTCAAACATATTTCTGAAAACTTTCACATCCTCGACTGCAAAGTGTTCTGCAATCACCTGATTCAGATTCAATTGAAATATTATAAAATATAAGAGATTTGATTATTAATCAGCAACTGAAATGGACAAATAGAATTCATCGCTTACTCTGATAGCTTTCTTTTTGAATTTATGCATGGCTGAGAATTGTTTCAGCTTTGACCTAACAAAATCTCCAAACGGGGCATTTGGTGCTTTCCTCACATCTTGTAACCATGGATGTGCTGCAGTGAAACAGTTAATTGATGCCAATAGTTTACCAAGTAAAAGTTGACGTGATCAACTGTACAGTTGGCCAAGGAAAAGTCAATATCTGGAGGGTGAAGAACTAGTTAAAGATAAAAACATAACTTACATAGAACTTGTTGGACGGTCAATCTATGCTTGGGATCTCGCTCGAGCATCTGTCCAACAAGATTCTTCGCATGATCAGACACTTGAGGCCAGGGATGTTTCTCAAAATCCAAACTATCTTGAAGAATTGCCAGTGCAATTCCCTGATCGGTCTCTGTTATTCCCCAAAAAGAAAAGTAAGAATCAAATAATAATCCTGCTTGAGCCAAGGGTAGCTAGTAATTATGAGTGCATCCAGAGGTAGTTTGATTATCTGTACTATGTGCCGTATGACTATTTAATTACAAACTCTCTTGAGTAGCGGTGAGCAGCATTAACTGATTTGTTTGGATCATAGAACAATGGAGAATTGTGAATTAATAAAGGTTTACATGATAGAGTCAATGGTAATCTAGCAACTGTAAGCTTCCCTAGGAATATTTCAATTCATTTGTATAAATCATATTACATGTTTTATGAGAATAGAGGTGAGAAGTCTACCCAAAAACAAAGAATCAAAGTCTAATCAAGCACTGTTCACTCAAATAAGTGAAATGTTGCTCAGGGGGCAAAACATGAGTTTAGAAGAGTTATTTCAGGGATTTGTATTATTTCTTGTATGACAATTGGGGATCAGGATACCAATAGCAGTACCAGTTGGTATGGCCGTAAAGTGCCGCCGGCAGTTTACGAAAATTCAAAAACAATGGCAGTTTCAGCTTTTACATTTGTAGGTAGATCGGGCCCAATAACTTCTTTCGAGCTATGTTGCTGACAGCGGAAGAAGCCCACAAGAGCCTCATTTGCTGGTTTCTTACCAGCCAGACAGAGGCTCCTTTTCTGAGTGCGGAAGAAGCCACCAAGAGCCCTCCTTTGCTGGCTTCTTCACCATTCGGAGAATGGCTCTCTTCCCTTTGCAGAAGAAACTGACCACTCTCTCAGGCAGCAGATTCTTCCAACAGCTCACATGAGAACTCTTTCCTCTCATTATTCATCTCTTTATCTCTACTACGATCTCCCAACCATCTCAAAATTTTCTTGCTTTCTCCATTCTGAGTTATTCTCCCTACCTCACCCCTCTTTATTCATTTCCAAATTCTTCTGTAATATTCTTGCTCTCTCTTTTTCTGAATCATGAAACTTTGAGATAGCGAGCTCATTCGCTACGCACAGGATTAGTTTTGTGTTAATTATAGTGGTTAATTAAGATCATCTATTGTTCAAATAGTTTAGTTAAGAAATTTCCACTTTACGTTACTAATTTGGTGAAAACTTCATTTTAGTAACGAGACAGGGCTAGGGCAGGACAGGTCTATGGGTTTTCCAAAAATATGGGGCCAGAGCTTTTACTTGCTAAACTAATGGCATCAATTGACTGCTTCTTTGAGGCACATCTATTGACAACCTCCAATGTAGATCTTTTGAATATAGCAGTTTTAGGCAAAAAATAAGAATCAAACCCAAATCCAAGAAGCCAAGAGCATTCGAGCATCAGGAACCGGAAGTTAAGTGTTGATGTCAATGGTCGTAATCTAGAGATTATGAATTTATTAAGAGTATTTCGATAATTCCTAAAAGGCCTTCAATCAATATTTAATCAAATTCAACGGCTCAATTCCTTAATTGCTCAGCTGCTCTAAATTCAGCCCATACATAAAGCTTAAAAACTCACCCGCCCAAAACGGGGGAAACCCGCAGAGCAAGATATAGAGAATGACCCCTGCACTCCAAATATCAACCTCCGGTCCATAATTCCTCCTCAGCACCTCCGGAGCCATGTAGAAGGGACTACCTACAACATCTTTTAATCTCTTTCCAGGCGAAAAGAACACCGATAACCCAAAATCAATCGCCTTGAGCTTAGCATTCTCCGAGCCATCAGAAAAAAGGAAATTTTCCGGCTTCAAATCCCTGTGAATAACCCCATTAGCATGGCAAATCCCAATAACCTCTCCAATCGTCCTTAAAATGGACATGGCCGCTCGTTCTGAGTAATGACCACGACTGACAATCCGATCAAAGAGCTCTCCTCCAGCGCAAAGCTCCATAACAATATGAACAGCATCAGAATCTTCATAGACCGCGTGTAATCGAACGATATTCGGATGCTCAGGGAGAACAGACATGATCATAACTTCGCGGCGAACATCCTCCTTATCTATATCAGTTTTAATCTTGCTCTTCAAGATCGTTTTACAGGCGAAATCCTTCTTAGTCAACTTATCTGCGCAGAGGCGCGTGATTCCGAACTCTCCGCGACCCAATTCGCGCCCGAGAAGATAGTTGTCGCTGACGTGGATCTTGAATCCCTGGATCGGAATCAGATCCTTGAGAATTAGGTTTTCCGGAGGGGAGGTAGCTAAGCCTTGCGCGGTAGGGTTTGATTCTCGTTTGATTTTATTCTCCTTCGCCTTCCGGCGAGGAACGGGATAGAGATCTCCGCCATAGTCGATCTGTTCGGAATCGCGATCTACGCAAGCACAGCGAAAAAATCCCATGGATCGGGAGCAATTGGAGTTCTACATGGAGGAATTGTCGGATGTCAGTGCCTTCAACCGAAATAATGGAGAGCCTGTTACGGGGGTAACTGTGACGGTTTCTTCACGCGGAGACGACTTTCTGGCGTCGTCGTAGGTAATCTGAAATGCGCCGAAAGAGGAGGTGACTTCGCGGCCTTCCTCATCCGCCTCCATGACGACTTCACCTCGTTGGTCAAGTCTAGAGAGAGATAGAGACAGCATACGTTGGTACGCATGCAGATGAATTTATAGTTCGGGAGAAAGAGAAAGAGAGAGAGGCCATTGAAGGGATCATTTTCAAATTTGTTAAACTAAAAAGGTACTTCTGTTATTGAATTCATAGATACAGTCATACGGCCATTTGGAGTGGAGACGAGAGAGAGAGATAGAGGGACAATTCTCAAATTTAACCTGCTTCTAGAATTTTCTGCCATAAAGGGGGAGAGAGAGAGAATTTGAGGGGTAATTTCAAATTTTGTTAAACTATGAGGTTTGTGATTAAATTGTAGGTGAAGAGAGGGTGTGTCACTTTCAAGTTTATTAAAGTAATATTAAATTGTGGAGTATGTGAGACAGAAATGGGAGCCAATTTCAAACTTTTTATGATACTTGCCAAGTGATTTTCAAATTTGTTGACCTTTTATTCAGCTATTTTATAAGGGGTTTGAATTCAATTTGGTTTTAGTCAATGCGAGCGGGAGAAGATTGACCGACTAATTCAAAGTTTTTGGCCCGTCTGATAATTTTGTCCTTTTTTACATCATCTTTTTGCAAGTTTATAGGTTAGATTGATCATGGAACTTTAAATGAAGGAAATTGAGGACGAAATCAAATGGCGAGAAAATTTATCGTCCCTCAATTTATTTGCACGTGTGCGCACACATGCGAATGCACACACATGCAAACACACACGCGTGAGAATGCACATACGCGCACAGACGCTGTCACGTGGCGCGTACACGAGTCACCATGTGGCGATGTTCTACCACGTCAGCTCACGACATATATAAACATTTTTATTCTTTTTAAAAATCAAAAATAGCTTTAAATAAATTCAAAAAAAATTCTAGAAAAATCCTAAATATTAGAAAATTCATGACTTTCAAAATACAACTCCAAATTAATCAAAAGTTGTTTTTTTAGATCATAAATTAAATTATCTATCATTGTAAAAAGTCAAAATATTTAAATAACAATAGAATAAATTTTACTTTCATAAATACACTCATTCCTATTAAAAAAATACATGAGTATAAATAAAAAAAATTTCTCTTATATTTAATCATGAAAATGTAATTATGATCTCAAATATATATGAGAATAAAACTATATTATTTAATTATGCATAATAATCCCTAAAATGATATATTTTTATATTATAACCTAAAATTACATAAAATGATAGATATGCACTCAAAATATGATAACATGCATACAAATAGAATATTTAATGCCTTAAATTACATTAAAAATCATGCAAAATTCATGTATAAATTGCATGTTATCAATATGCCCTTCTCATTTTTTTATGAACTAAGGAGCATAGGAGTTCTTCTTATACTATTCATAGCATGACATGAGTTTGTCCTCTTCAATGATGCTATGCCAAAAAAAATTGTGAATTTCAAAGATCAAAGGTTGTCATGTGTTATTTTGATTGTTCGACATACTGTTTTATTATTATGAATGACAGGGTCATAACGTCTATTATGAGTTCTTATATTGGGATACAAAAACCTTTAGATCGACGATACCTTTAAGGGGTTGGAGTTGATTGCCTCATATACGAGTCTAGAAATGGTATGCATCGTCTTTCATGTGGTAAAAGAGTAGAATTTTAAGACATGAAAAAATAATAGATAATTCATATTTAGTGATTCTCACACTTTTTGTAATGCTTTACTCAACTATTTATCTTGTTTTTTTGTCATCAAGAGGCACAATCCTAGAAATAAAAAATTGATGGCTGCATGATTGGAAAGGGCCTCGGAGAAAAATAATGATAGTTTTTCTAAGGCATATTGTTCCCAATGAATTTCTCTCATCCTTAATATTACAATCCAATGATATCCAGAATAATTTAGTGCATATAGATAAAGACTGAAGATGTTAAATATGCATCTTTCGACAATAGTCTAAGCCATTGAAAATATGCTTATCCAAGTTCATCAGCTTGACATTTTAGAAAATGATCACCTAAAAGAATAATAATTAAAAGACTATGCAAGAGGAGCTAAGTATGTCGGATAATAAAAATATTGTATCGAGTTCCTTCATATAGAATTTATGGCATGCTTGAAATCACATGTTGGAAGAGAGAAATAATGACCATTCATCTAAACACAAGCAAGATAAAGTGCTCCTTTTAAACCAAGGAATACAATTTTTGAAGATATTTGCAGATAATCTTTTGTCCTTATGAAAAGGAACAAAGCTTTCCAAGTCAAATGCCATATCCACATCATCAACTTGAAGATTCATAAGGCAAGTGATGAATCAGACAATTGGTTCCTATTTCTACAAGACTAAGATTAGCGATTGATCAATCAACAAAGTTGAGGAGAACTCAAAAGCGGGTAAAAATATGCTAAATAATGTACATAATGTGTGAGAGGAAAGTCCTTTTTGTGATTGGCATAGTGTTGGATCCACTAATAAACCTATCAAACGTACATTTAATTTATCGATTCATTTCTCCTAAAAATCACTATTTTTTAGCTAGAGTATCATCATAGTCCACCTGCAGTCATCTTGATACATATATAAACAAAATCTGCGTTCATTAAAGTATATTCATTTTCATCAGAGGCATGGAAAGATCCCATAAAATAAATACTAACAAATTCAAAATTTTCTACCCTATTGACAGATTTTAAAGGCATATGATCTTTGTTTCTTCCATTCATTACTGCTTGAAATTTCAAAGAGTTCTTCAAATTTATAATTATAGATAATTGGTATATCCTAGATGGTTCTCCATAAATATTTTCTTGGATAGACCTCCAAAGAGAAAATGGTTGGTGATGTCAATTTGATGCTAAATCCATGAAATATTGTTAACAATTAAGATGATAAAGCAAATTGAGATGAGGTTGACCACTATTGAGATGAGGCTGACCACTATTGAGAAAATCTTAGTGTGATGTACCCCTTTAGCTTGCATGAAAACACAAGAAAATGAAAGAGCTTTGGTGGCGATGAATGGTGTCATCTAGTTTATATTTTATGGTGAATATCCACTAATATGTGATAATATTTGCATTAGAGGTTCATGGATCTAACTCCCAAATGTTGCGCTAAATGAGAGCGTTGTATTGCAAGTCTATTGTTGCATTCAACTTGGGCACTTGCAATGCCTATATGTATAACTTGGGTAATGTCTCAAGAGCCAATCTAAATGCAAAAACTCAAAATGATAATAGGTAGGGTTTGTTGGGGGGGGGGGGGAGAGAGAGAGAGAGAGAGAGGTAAGATGATCATAGGATACAAAATTAGAAATAGGATGAAGATTAATCATCATCCTCCTTTTAGTCTTAGACTGTAGTCACTTGACAACATGTAGTATATGCTTGAAAGTATATGATTATTGACGAGATGAAACCGCGAGGTCGTCGATTTCACATGATCTCGTGTCAAAAATATTTCCAAACTTACCAATTTGATGAAAATTATTTGAATTGATGGGTATAATGGTAAATAAGGGTTGAATCCACAGGGAAGTAAGGAAATTCTTGATGTTTTCTTCGAAATTGATCAAATCGAACGACAAATTGATGGTACAAATTGGGGAAAATAGTATTTTATGAAAGATAACTTCAAATTGCCTCCATGAAATCAAGAATCATTGAAATTTATCTTGATTTCGCAGAGAAATTGAAGTTTGAAATAGAGAGATATTTCCAAACTTAAAAATCACGAAATTAACTAAAATTCAAATTAAACTTGAAATCCTAATATAAATTGAAATTAAACATGATTGGATGATAGATTATGAAAAACTGATTCCACTAATCCCAAATAGCGATCAAATTAACACGATTAAACCTCTTAATCGTCGAAAACGTGAAGAACGCGATGTGGAGATTCAAGTGCCGATTTCTCTTTCTCTACTCAACCAAATCTTGAGTTCTTGCCCTCCGTGGATGCGGAAATGATGTAGAAGAGGCTAGAATTGAGAGATTTGAGAAGGAAGGTTTCTAAATAGATTAATTGGATTGATTTCTAACTCAAATCCTTACAAATCGGAAGAACATGCCTTATTTATAGGCTATTTGGGCGTAACCGTCCGATCAAAATGATCAACGGTTACGATGGAACGGTCCATCGTGGACCGTTTCAATTAAGTCGCAGCTGTCCAATCTTGATGGACGGTCCGGATGAAGCTTGATGAGATGCGTTATAAAACACATGAGTTTTTGCCCCTTGGATCGCGATATGACGGTCCGGATGCTCCCCGCGTGATTAAATCACGATCGTTATAATCCCTTTATTAAAGCACGTGCTTTTGATCGCGATCAGTGGTCCGCGCGTCCATGCGATCCACGCCTATCACGTGGTCCGTCGTTCGATCCGACGATCCACCTTTCAGCCACGTCACCTGCACATTTAAAAACTCTGTGGAACTTAGTCCCACACGGAGAAAATTAAAAGAAGGGGGCGGGTTTATAGTACGCGACGGAATAAGAGGGATAATAATTATCTTCCGATAATCGGAAGACTTATATGTACGATAAACCTTATATTTACGATATATATAAATAATGCACATGTGTCACATATGCACCACGTAGGCGCCGCGTGGGCCCGCGTGGCGCTGCCAAGTGGCCCTGAGTGCCAAGTCACATCTACGTGGCCCCAGCGCGAAAATTAAACCCTTTTTGTCAATTTTTAAATCGTTTGTAACATTAAAAACTTCAAAATTAATTCAGAAAAATCCGGAAAAAATCCCTAAAAATTAGAAAATTTATAACTTTTAAAGTATAACTCCAAATTAATCCAAATTTCTTTCATTTGATCCAAAATTTAATTATCTATCATTCTAAAGAGTCAAAATTAATAAATAATGAGAGTTTTAATTTTCATTTCAAAAATATATTTAGTTTTAAAGGATTTTAACTTAAGAAAATATAAATAAATGTTTATAAAACATTTTCTCTCATTATTTTAACTTTAAAAACCTCTATAATCTCAAGTAAAGATAGGTTATTAATAATTTATTTTTAAATCATCATATTTAACCCTAATTTAAAGTATTTTTGAGATTATAATGACTTTTCATGGAATGATAGAAAAATACACATAAATCTGATAACATGCATGGAAATGAAATCATTTATGCCTTAATATGCATTAATAATCATTTTTTATCATGTTAATTTAGCATGTTATCAATTATCAATGCATTTGAAGGCATGGTTCATACATTTATGATACATATTATCATATTTTAAGTCTATTTTCATAAAATTTTGTGCTAGTCATCTTAAAACTCAAAACTCATTATTTAAAAGGGATGATTTTGTAAACTTATAAGTTTAGTGTTTTAACCATTATTTTCTTTAAGATCAGCCTCATTTTACTTGAGATCTTGAATTTCTAAGATTTACATGAAAATAATAAGAGAACACAACTTTAAATTATCTACATTTACATTTTAAGTGAATTATCTGTTTTTACATTTAACTAATTTTCAATTAAAAATAATCTAATTTTACATTTTAACTGAAATTAGTGAATTTTATGGTTGAATATTTTCTTCTCTTGTTATTTCTTAAATAAATGGCATAGAAGATAGATTATTTAATTTCTCATTTAAAAAATAAAGTTTAGATTAAAAAGGAGTTATATTTTCTAAAAGATATGAATTTTCTAACTTTTTACGGATTTTATTTTGAATTTAATTTAGTTAAAATCAAAAAAGGGTCCCATTATAGGTGACTAACATGATGGAGCCAATGTGGTAGAGCAATCTCGCCTCTCGACACATGGCAGCGCCTATGGGTGCCACACAACTTACAAGTAGCATCAGTGTGGTATCCTATTAAGATAATTAAATGTTTAGGTAAGATGCCCGAATGGGGTGAATTAAGATCATTAAGAGCATTTAGATACATAGTAAAAAATTATTTTTTTAATTTAATCCATGTGGACTAAGAAAATTTTATTTTTTAGGTGACATGATATGTTGTGGGGGCATCAGACCTCTAGATTAAATCAAAACCTTCCATCATCACTTAAAATGGCTGGTGTGCATGGCATGCGCTCATAAGATGACAATTTTTCTTATTCTTGAGTGCATCTTGGGAATTGATCAAAAGAGTTATAACGGTTCAGATTTCATGTGCTTGATCGGCTTACTCGACGACATGTAAGAGTAGGAGCATTGTATCATGATGATGCACATTACACGATGCTTCATAGCCTTATGGGCACACGGCATCATTAGATCAATTGGATCAATATCTAACTGTCATGAATTAAAGTCATCAATTTGCCTCCTTTTTATTAAAATTTATATGCTGATTGCATATGAGAAGGCGGTTCAATGGCCAAGCCCAATTCTTCTCGTACTTATATTCTCTCTCCTTGATAGTGTGAGTATTCTTGGAAATTTTTTATCGATAAGACCTTGGATGGATATTTCCTCAAATCTCTTGATCTAGAATGATTTTACACTTGTTTTACAATTTTTGAGCATTCAAACTCAAGATTTCATTGAAAGAAGAGTGAGAATTTGTCATCTGAATTGTGAAGAACACATTGATATGAAACGCCTTGTTTTGGCAATAAATTGGGTCATTTTCTTGGTGGTTTTAGCTTAGTAGAGTATGATTTTCATTCATCTCTCATCCTCTTCCTTAGATTCCCATTTGAATTATAAATTAATAGGATTTTTATGTTCTTTCATTACTTTCTCTCTCCTCACTCTAGATTATCTCTCTCTAACTTCTCTCTTGATTCAACTTCAATTTGCATGATTTTAAATTCACTAGAGGTCTTTGAGTTATATATCTATAATGATATTAATTGAAATTCTCACCCAATTAGTTGTTCTCATTCATCTAAATCATGCAAACCTCTTAAAAATCGATTAGCCGTTTTGTTTCAAAACTCTTAACAATTAACTCTAATTCTTTGTGGATTTGATTGGTTCTCAATATTTCTAGATAATTAGTTTTATTTTAAAGTGAGTCGGGACAGGTTTGACCCGCCGACGTGTATTTTCAACGATCTCACAAAAATAGCTTGACTTTAAGAGAGAGGAAGAGGGAGGTGTAGAGAGAGGAAGAGGGAGGGGTAGAGAGGGAGGGGGACAGGGAGGGGGAGATGGCGAAGAGACTTGTCCTCTTGGGCAAGTCACTGACTAGCTCTACGTGTCCCTTTTGGAGAGAGAGAGAAGGGTCGCTCTTTTGTCTTCTCTCTCTTTTTCCAAAATGATAAGGCTAGAATCTTCTTGGCCCCTGCTAGACGTGGCAGATATCGGAGGTCCATGGAATTATCGCAAGCTCGTGACAAACCTACACTGCATTTTTCACAGGGTGACCCGTCCTTTGGAGCTCTCTGGAGCTCTAAATTTCCATTCATTGAGAGAAAGAGACAGCCAGCGCATGTCAGGGCCACCTGTCCTTTTTAGGGCATCCCTCTATCCGCCTCCCTTCTCTCTCTCTGTGAAGAAAACAGAGAGCTTGTGAGAGAGAAATCGATGGTCAGAGAAATATCCTTGTACAGGCCTTCAGCTGTCTCTTTCTCTCGCAGGCTATCGTATTTCTGCCCATCCCGTCAAGACAGAGAGAGAGGATCAAGGCTATAGAAAATGTTTATTTCTAGAGAGAGAGTTATCCGCTGTCTCTTTCTCTCCCCTTGAACTGCGGGAATAGAATAAACAGAAAAACTTGATGGGTTCATACTTCAAACCTAGCTTTTAAATGCACTATTCATAATCTCGTTCAACTACCATCAAAATCTCCTCTCCTGTGTACCCTCTCTCTCTACCTTTCTCTTCGTCTATTTTTTTTGGTTTGGATTCCAGATGGTTCTGGAATCATGCGGAGATCCATCAATCTCCCTCCGCGCGTGTTGAGCACGTGTTCTTCGTCGTCGTGCTCCTCGGTAATCTCTTCAATTCGTTCTTCTAAGACGAATAGTAGGCGGAATAATGCAAGATCCATTGCTCTTGAATTTTCGCCGGTGAATCTTCGTTTTCTGTCGAGAAGAAGAGATAAGGTTGTAGGTTATGAATTGCGCACAGAGAGGCAGAGAAATTGTTCTTCATGCTGCGTTAAAGCGGTGGAAAGGATTGATTTGGAAGCAGAAATTTACGATTTCATGATGAAATCTGGGAACCCTAGAGATTTTCCTTCTAGAGAGGATTTGATTATAGCTGGGAGAATGGATCTGGTGGAAGCCATTGCGTGTCACGGCGGCTGGCTTGCTTACGGCTGGGATGTTGATGATGATGATGGTGAGGAGAGATCGGAAGAAATTGTTGGAGATAAAATCAGTAATGATGGACTCTTCAGTAATTCTCAGTTTGATGTGAACTTGGTAACTGCGGAGGATCATGGGTTGTCTATGAGTTCTTATGATGGAATATTTGATGGAAGATCTATGTAAGCCTTATTTCCTTCTTCTCTCTCTCGACGGAGGTGTCTTTTTTTTCTTTAACTAACTTTGATGTTTCTTCTGAGACAGTGATCATGAAGACGAGAGTGGCATTGATGGAATCTTGAAGCGCCTGGAGAAGGAGAGAATCTTGTCCATTGCAGATATAAATCATAGGATTTCGTCAGAGGGCTATGATTCCAAGATCTCGGGTATGTTGATCTGTTAAATGGAGGAATTTTCAGTTTTAGATTGATTAGACGAGATTTATTTGTTCTTATCCTTGTGTTCCTATAATCATGAAGCTTTGATTTTGGAATTTTCCTTTTCTGGATGTATGTATTTTTATCCTTACGTGATGTAATATGCACTTGTTGACATAGTTAAAACTGACGTAGAACACCATCCCAAGAGCACAAAAATAATGCTTTGGATAGCCATATTTTGATGAAATTTTATTTTCTGATTTTGAAGCAGCCGTGTCCCGGTTAAAATCTTCCTTCTGATTGAACTTTGCTTCACTAACTCGACTGTCCGATTCTAAGGTCATTTTGGTAATTTGAAATGCATGAGTATTTTGTTATTTGATAGTTTGTGCCTTCGTACTTCATACTAAACATAACTAGCCTTTTAGAGTACTTGGGTTATTTCATGGGCCCTGAGCTCATTGACTCTACTATAGGTGGACTAGGAAAAAGGAAAAATGACAGAATCAAGGAGGGAAATTCAAATACGAAGAGGAAAAGTTGAAGGTGGTCTATCAAGGGGCTCTACTTCTTTACTAGAAAGATCTGATAGTTTTTCCTGCCTCATGTTTGATTACAGTCCTTCAATCTACCATGAGCACAAGTTGAAGGATCATGAAAACATAAAAACAAGTGGATGTTTTCTAGGCATCATGAAACAATCAAGAAGCACGTGCAAAAGAGTGTGATCTGCTCTTAGGTTGTCAGATCAATTACCAGCATCCAATCATCTTTGGAAAACCTAATGATGGGCTATTTGGACGACTGCTCAAGTCCGGCAGATAATAATGACATTGTGACTGTGATAGACTTCCTGTCCGAGTTAGCTTACTTTATTTCTCTCCCACATGGTTGTAAAACTGTGTTTGTGGTCTAAACCCTCATCTACGTGATCAGTCGTTAACAATGCATGTCTTCCTTGATTATTTCAGACTTGTATCTCCCATTCTTGCGTTAAAAATGGTCCACATTCTTAAGGTTGCAAGACATCTGACTCAGAAACTCCACTGCTTATCATCCAGAATCCAATAAGCCAACTAAGATGGTCAACTATTGAGTCTAAGTCGTCCTGACTTGCTTTTTGTTTCATCAGCCCTGCAATGAATTTGAAACTAGAAACTCGTTTGTCCTCGTTTTATTTAGTCCTTGCAACGATGTACTCAATCATGCTTTTTGTAGGTTTAAATTCAAATAATGTTGCAAAATGGAATCCAAAGATGGCACAATATGATAGATAATATGCCATAAGCCTCTTCAGAAAGCTGAAATGGTAAAAATTTCACTGACTGAGCATCTGCAAGAGCCATTCACTAACACATCAATTGAAAATGATATGCCTCTTCAAGCTCTGTACTCAACAGTTTTTTCTGCTATCCTTTGATGTTCTGATAGATCGCTTGAGGGAAGTATTAAAAATGTGATCTGATATGTAATGAAAAAAAAAAAAATTCTCAAAACAGAAATGATGTCTTGCTCGGAGGTAACAAAGATGAGAGAAAAAGTGGGGTGAGAGAGATGATTAGGATAGATGGTGGAGATTGTTGTGTGCTCCTTAGAGAGAGATGTGACCTGCCGCTCAGTTTGGGGAATGAGAATTAGGGTAGAGAATATGAAGGGGAGGGAAAGGGGAAGGAAATAAGAATGTAGGTTTGGAGCCACTCACGAATGATTTCCTGGTTGCCTTTCTCCACGCGGCTCTTGCTCATTTATTCTTGATCCATGATATCAGGCCCTTGTTGGCCATGATGGCCCATTTACACATTTCAAAAACTTGGCCCAGTTGGGCTGTGATGGCAAAAATGGTCACGGCAGAGAGTACAAGTTTAGCTCCTTCAGAAAGCCCCAATTCAAGTGATCATCAGCAATTGACATTTATAGACATATGAATTAAAAATGATTTGGTTGTTCCAGCTCCATAACCAACTGTCTTTTCTGTTATCCTTTGATATTCTATTTCAAGCATTGGCATTGGTCTTTCAACTATAATAGTATTATTTCCCTGGATTTCCTTTTGGGCGTCTCCTAACCAATCCTCTCTGTAAGTGTTCTTTGAGTGGATTTTTTTTTGGTGAATGAGAGAAATCTTGTCATAGATTTCAAGCAAGGTAAATAGTTCTTGAAGATCTGAAACCTGACATAATATCTCAGGGGTGGACATCATCTCTTATGGGGCTTCCTGGGGCCCTCTCAGGGGTGGAGTATTTAGAAGGGAGGCAGAGTGGGGAAGGATCTTTGCGGCGTTATGGGCAATCTAGCTGCAGAGAAATGAGGTTATATTCCAGGGGTGGATAGTCTTCGCAGATGGAGTAGAACACTATGTGGGGGGCCTGGTTGCAAGTAGAGAAAAGTGTTGGTAGGGGGGGGGGCACCATAGAAAAGCGTATAACCATAAATATATATATGTATATCAATAGTAGCGGGAAGTTCACCGACCTCCGGTGATCTTTCCTTTTTGATTCAGAAAAAAATTCTGGAAGAACTCTTCAAAATTATCAAAAAATGATATTTATTTGCATTAAGTCTAATTTTCTTTTATAGCCAATGATATTCCAATATGATTCTAATCTACGCCTTCTGCTTCATATTAAAAGGATAGCTGGTGGCACAGCAGGAGTTAGAAAAGACTTTTCTCTTGATCACCAGATGCATAGTTTTGAAAAATGTATTGTCTTTGAGGCCATTTCTCTTTCTTGAATTTTTTTAGCAATTATCTGCATTTTCTTTATTTCTTAGTTTTGGTGTGCAGTTGAAAGGAAAAAAATGTTAATGGAAAGGCAAATGGAGTGAAACAATTTCTATACGGTATCCATCGGACAGAACAAGATTCTTCCTCTGAACTCAGACAAAATCATTTAAAGTCACGTCTTCTGCTGTTAGAATCTGAGCTTTTTTCTGTTATGAGTTCCATTCGGTCTCAAAAGGATACAATATCACCATTAGAGGTACGAATTTATGTTTTCTTATCTTTCTGTTGATTTCTTCATTTGATTTCTTTGTCGTTATCATTATGGTGATATTATCTGGTAATTATGCATGTAAATAAACAATGTCACATGTTAGGACTGAATATGTTTGTATGTTCGGTTGTATGTCCTCCTCTAGGACAACCATTGTAAAGTTTACATTGTATCTATCAGGCCTTTAATAGGATGGGCCTTCTCTTGTAGACTGTATCATATATGGTTCTATATGCTTAATAAAATTATTACACTTTCATTTATACTCTCTACCATTTCCAATTACTCTTCTGATAGGTCTAGGATTTCGACCCAATCAAACTGCATGCAATATAAGGGGTGCAAGAATTCCGTATTTTCAAGCTGTTTCATCTCAATAGCATTTATAATACTTTCCCACGTTCTTAAGTTTATCTATCTGCTAAAATTTTTGTGTAATTTTGCATTGTTTTGTAAGATTAACATTCGACTTTAATCTTCATTTCTGTCTTATATTTTCAGGGTAAAGGAAGGTCCCAGAAGGAAGCACACAAGCTCGCAGATGCTCAGGAATTCGTTGAAACTGAAATAATGAATGTGCAAGATAAATTACGTTCAATTAAAGCCCAAAAGTTTGTATTAGAAGGCAAAATGGCGCTTCAATTAATGTAATTTTTCAATTTGTTTTTCATATTCTGTCAGTTTTATGACTCTCTATTTTCCACTTGAAGTGAACAGCAGAAGATCATTGATGAGAAGCAGAGAAGGATCAATGCAACTCGGAAAACATTGAACTATCTTAGAACAGCTTATGTGGCATGGCCCAACTTAGCTTCGGAAGTTTTTGTGGCTGGATCTTTTGATGGCTGGACCAGTCAGGTTTTGCCACATGGACCTTAGAATCCTAACTTACTTTATCATGATGCTTTTGGTGATGCTTATTCCTTCATCTGTCAATGAAGACATGTCTGGCTCAAATCTCTATTTGTTAAATAGAAAAATTATCTCATAGTTGGTATATTGAATTAATTATATATACATAGATAGTTACATGTATGCTCATCTGCTGAGTATCTGGATTTTTCCCGTTTTCCAAGTTACATCCTTATTTTCAATTTTATACGGCTGACGTTACTAAAATTGAGGCAGATGTTTTTTCCCGAAAGATTCTTCAAATTTTCATCATATGTTCCCCTTACTGAATTTTTTATTCAATTCTTGCCATGTATGTCGCTGTCAAATAATTATTGCACCTGGATGTTATGCAGCGAAGGATGGAAAGATCAAGCATGGGGATCTTCTCTCTGAACCTGAAGCTCTACCCTGGACAGTATGAGGTGGGTTCTTGCAAGCAATGCCATCATCTTCATCTTCATTATGCCATCATCTTTATTCTTGTCATCGTCATCATTGACCTAAGTCAAACCCTAAACCATACTCAGAAATCAGCGTATGGCAAATTGATGGCCTGTTAACTGACATTTAAGCTCCCAGGCATTCAAGGTCCAACCAAACGTTGATGTAAGCAGTTAGCTTAAACAGACCCCGGAGAGGGGCTTTAGGGGGCAACTAGTTTGGCGACTTCCCTTACCCTTTCCCAAGAGTTGCATTTAAAAAAAATCTTCATCATTGACTCGAGATTGAGGACTTTGATGACAGGAAGCATGTACAATCTTTGAAGTTTTTTTTAAAATAAAAAGTAGAATCTAGCTTGACCAAGATTCCTGAGGCATATGCATACATAACTTAGAAATCACTCTAGGAAAGAGTGGAAAGTCAGCAAAACTTTGTAAAAGAGGTAAAGCAGATACGTTAACATCATCATCATCAGTTTGATATAAAAAAACTGTCTGGCATAAAATGGATCATCCTCATCATCATCTTACATCATCATCACTATACCCATTCTCATTATTGTCATTGTTGTCATCATCATCATCATTTGTTGTTGTTGTCAGAGTCACTATCATCAATGTCATTTGTTCATATTTGTCATTCATACCACCATACACGTCGTCTTCATCATTAATGTATGCCGTGGTGTTGGAGGAGAAGACACTAGGAAATGTACCCACTCACCGAACCAGAATAGCCATCTCTGTTGTTTTCTTTTCTCCATATTTTTAATGCTAATTTCAGTCATGCTCTTACAGATCAAGTTCATCATTGATGGTGTGTGGAAGGTCGATCCCCTCCGTCCAATTGTTCATCACCAAGGATTTGAGAACAACCTCCTCACTGTCTTATAGTCTATCCGTACATCTAATCTAAGGTGATCTGTTATCCCATGCTGCATCATCTGTGCATCTCCCTCTCTCAATCTGGCATCCTTGTCATTATGATCACGTTGATAGCCAGTTGGGATCGCTGTTGCCTTCCTTTTTAGGACACTTAAAGTCCTTTAAAGATAGATTAACTTGTGAAATTTACAAGTTACACCAAAATCTTGATGAGTTGTTTACTTTGTAACCTGCTCTACAACTTGCCCCAGAATCTGGACCTCTTCTCTCTGCTCACTTGCCTTTTTATCTTCTTTACCCTTCTTTTATCTCCCACTTATTAAATTGCAAACCTCTACAACTCATCCCTACATTTGTGGGCTCACCTTTAATGGAAAAATGACGAACCTCTACAACTCGATGACTGTATCTGTACAAAACCCTGCTAGCACCTTTTTTTTCGTTTGCCTCTTCAGTTCCATTCAAGCTTGATATTGTTTAGATCTTCGTGGAAGAAGTGGTTCACTGGCCACCGAAGCAATATCAGAATGTATTGATATTGCAGACACTTGAGATCAATTGACGTCTCGTCAATTTCTATCTATGATGATCTGAAATTTGCCGAAATATGTGGCTTTGCTTCCAATTTCATGAATTGGATGGGATTTTAGGCTGATCAATAATGTGGCCTATTTCATGTGACATGTTGCAAGTTTCAGTAATTGAAAAACAAATTTTGAATTACAATTATATTAATGATATTTGAAAATGAGAAATGCCTAGAAATTCTTAGTCATAAATGAATCCATCTCACTTTTAGTCGGTTTGAATGAACTACATGCTCTATCAAATCATGATAATGAAATGAATCAAGTAAATGAGTTTTTTCAAATCATGATGGCATTCTCAAATCCTGGAATAGTTCTAGTGGGCTTCAACCCTTTAATCCTTACTATGGACATGATTAAAAATCTTACTTTAAATATAGTGATTGTAAATCTTTTATGAATAACTAGTAGTCTCAAATCCTTTGAAGGAGATTTTGCTCACTGCTTAATTTTTTTCTCTAGAAAAGAATACATATGAGTTAATCTGAGTAATTAAATTAAGTTCTTAAAACTTAATTGACTTCTAAATTGACTAAACTGACTAATTAACAAATAAACCCTAGGTGTCCTCGATGGATATAAATTAAAATCTAATATAAATTGAGATCTATCCATATAGGGTTCATTGAAGGAGTTCTTGATGTTATTCAAGTGTTTACCCTCTAGGGGAGTCCATACGATTGTCGGATAGTTAGATATCCTCTTTAATGCTCTTCACCAAGATAGAAAGAGAAAAAAAGATAGTCTCCAAAAGGTTCGCATGGGCATCTTACGATGTGGTCGTGCTCCCCTAGTTAATATACATTGGGTATATGAACATTTTGTAAAAATTCTTAGAATTCTACCAAGCTCTATAAATTATATGTGTGTGACCCTCTAGGTCCACATATCTCCCTAGTTAATAATTCTATAAAACCAATGATATATATTATTCAACCTTATTAATTATCTATGTGAACATATAGAGTACCTAATAAAGGATCGATTAAACAAATCAATGTTAGGATCTTAAGTTGATAAGCCTTAAAATTTTTTTATCAAAACATTGAACAAACTTGAATACATTGAATTGGATATTCAAAACATCGAGACATTAATAACCAATGATCTTATCATTTAGTATGTATGAGAAAATATACTTATAGGGTTCACTTGAATGAGTTCTTGAAGTTCTAATGTCCAGCCTCTAGTTGTATCCATACTATCATTAAATGATTGAATTTCCTCTTCAGTACTCTTCACCATTAGAGAAAAAAAATAAAGGAGAGAATTTTCATAAGGATTGCACATATACCTTGAGTTGTGATTGTTTTCCGGTAATTTATATACATTGAGTATGTGAACTTTTCACAAAAATCCTTATAATTATGTCTATGTCCACCAACTTCTATAGACCCAAAAACATCTTATTGGCCAACATTTATTAATTTCCTACATGAACATATATATTAATTAATTAAGGATCGATTTAAACCAATTGACTATCCCATTAGGTGTCAAGCTAGGCCACATACCCTGTATTCAAGATATAGAGTGTATAAGAACTCTGGTAAAGAACCTTCCCATTATAGGTTACTATGAATGACTTATGGTATGGTTAGTTGTTAAATCCTAATAGCTCACACAACTTAGAACTATTGCGTAGAGGAAATCATTGAGAACTCTGCCAATATTTCCACTACTTTGGCCAAGGATTTCATCCTATCTCATTCCTAGAGTTAATTTCCTCAAATATTGAAGGCGTGCAATCCTGTCTTGACCACACAATCATTATTAAGGATTTCACATCGTATCCTTAATGTCACGTTTTTAAGATCCCGTGGTTAGGGATTCATAAGTCATAATCAAAACATAGTCATATATCTATAAGAAGTCTTGCGTGGCTTAAGTCAAATGATTGACCATGCACACAATCTTGACAGAGACCATGCACACAATCTTGATGAACAATTATATATAATACTATTCAAGAATTCATGCACATCAATTCAATTAACCTTTTCTTCAAACATCATCCACTTCTATCATTGGAGTCTCTGCACAGATGGCTATAGAATTAACCATACTTATCATATGATTTGGATCAAGTAATGCTATTCTTTCTGTTTAATTTGATGTCCTTCTTGAATATATAAAAAATATGAATATTTAAAATATATGTTTAAAAAAATAATGATCATTGTATTTATGATCTCATCAAAATTATCTTAGTCATTGTATATGCATATGGACTTCATTATAAACATCATAAAAGAATTAAAATGAATAAATTTCATTCTAATGAATAAATTTCATTCCGGTGAATAAAAATGAGTTACATAGAAGTGTGATTGACTTATAGGCCACATAATAGACATTAATCAACAAGTTGAGTGCCAGCTTGTTGTGTGCCAAGCTACACCATTTTCTCTAGGAGACATGAAGTATACCAGCGGTTATCGGTTATCATGTATGTATAATTATTAGTCTAAGAAAGACTTATGAATGACTTAAGATCTAGTTAGTTGTTGAATCCTAATTGGTCACTTAATCTAGTACTAATGCATAAATAAATCATCAAGGACACCTACTTAAGAGTTCCTACTACCTTGACTAATGATCTTATTGTATCTCATTCCTTAGTCAATCTCCTTTAATACAAAGAATGAGTTAGCCAATCTCCTCTAATACTTAATGGATATTATGTCTTCTATAAGCTAATCATACTTCCATGTATCTAGTTTACATTCATTGAAATAAAATTTATCTAGTGTCATTCTTGTCCGATGTTTACAACAAAGTCCATGAATATACAATGACTACGTGATAACACTTTCATGAATTAAGATGAGATCATAATATAATGATCAATAGACTTTAAACATATATTCTAAACATTACTATATGTGATATATTAGAGAAGGACATTGAATAATATAGAAATAATAACACTATCTGATCCGACTCACATTATGAGTATGACTGATCATGTAGCCATCGGTGTGGAGACACTAAGGAGAGATAGAGGTTGCTCTTTAAAGAAAGAGTTCACTGAAGTAATTTTTATGAATCCCTGAATGGTAATATACCTAACTGTTGATCAGGTTGATTCATATCATGGTCGTGTATATGATCCTTTGATTTGAGATACCAAGGACATCTTGTAGATAGATGATTATATTTTGATTAGGACTTACAAATCCCTAGCCATGGGATCTCTAAAATGTCATTTATTAGATACGACATGAAGTCCTCGAAGATTATTATGCGATCAACATGGGATCGTTCACCCTTAGTATTTGAGGAGATTGACTCAAGGAGTGAGATACAATGAAATCATTGGCCAGGATAGTGAAAATATCAAAGGAAATCTTGATGATTTCCTAAACACATCAATGCTAACTTGAGTGACCGATTAGGGTTTGATAGTTGACCATAACCTAGGTCATTCATGAGTTTTGTGTGGATAAAGGATTATACATACATGATAACCGATGATGAAAAGGTTCCATAATGGAGTTCTTATATACTCCATATCTCCTAGAGTACGTGATGTAGCTTGGCACCCAACGGGATGGAAACTCAACCTCTCGATTGAGTTAAATCAATCCTTGATTAATTAATCTATAAGTTGATGTGGATAGTTAATTAAAATTGACCAAGAAGATGTTATTGGGCCTATAGAGTTATTAACTAGTAAGATATATGGACCTAGAGAGTCATGCACATAAGGTCTATGGATATTGGTGGATATAGACATAATTATGAGGGTTTTTATGAAAAACTATATACCAAATGTCTATAAATAGGGAGAGAACGAGCACAACTCAAGGTGTCTATAATTCTCTTATATAAGAGAATTATATAATTCTCTCATTTCTTCTCTTTCTCTCTTGATGAAGAGCTTTGAAGAGGAGATTCAACAATTGAGAGATCGTGTGGATTCTTCTAAAAACTAGACACTTGAATAACTTTAGGAACTCCTTCAAGGGACCACAAAATTACCTTATATGACTTCATGTCATATCTAATAAATGACATTTTTGATATCCCATGGGTAAGAATTCATAAGTCATAATCACAACATAATCATCTCTCCACAATATGTCTTTGATGTCTCAACGACCGCACGGATTTGTCTTGTCAGTCACCAGAAACTTGTTGGTCTTTATGTTTTCCTTTGTCCTTGATCTTTTCCTTGGAGGCAATAGTGAATTGAGAAATTTCACATTGTTTTGACTTCAATGTCTCCTCCTCTTATACACAATGAGAAATGATCTTGTTAAGTAACTATGGATTATTTTGACTACTTTAGCTCACTTTGAGCTAGTTAAATTTAGGAAGAGATTCAAGTGACATGAAGATAATAAAATCTTACGGAAGTTCCAAATTCAAAGCTTTCTAGTTAGAATAAATGTGCGACATTTCAATAATGTGCTCTCTTTTGTTGCCATTTTTCCCTTATAACTTGTAATAGTTTTGAAATTGATAAGAGAACTAGTCTCAACTCTATCACCTTTTGATAGATTTCTCAATTTCTTAAGGGATAACTTTTTACTTTGTTGTGGCTTTAGAAATCATGCTCTTCATGAAGATTAGGCAAATGAGATTTGATTTTCCCTTCAAAATTTTCATACAAGTGACTCCTTAGATCAAGTTTTTGTGTAATGTTTAGCCGTGCATAATGTTCCATAAAAGGACAATGTTGTTCGAAGTTACTAGTAACATCCAAATTTTGTGAAGTCTATTTCATGTTTATAATCTAGTTTTATGATTAATTCCATTAAATTTTCCATTAGTATAAAAACTAATATTATTTATGCTTCATTTGAATACTAAATTAAAAAATAAACAATTATCTACACAACAATGATCTATACCTTATTTTTTTTCCATTCTTGCTATTTGTCAATCTTCTCTCTTATATGATTCTCTATTTTACATAGTTTTTAAATTAGTATTTATTTTATTTTACCTCTTATCCAATAGTTATGATTATTCATGCCGATGTAAATCAAAAGTGCGAGGAAGAGAAAAAATTCCCTAAACCATTTTCCCCATTTTCATACCTAGTATTTTCATGTTATTTCTTTTCTTCTTTTTATTTTTTACTGTAATTTTTTTCTACCTTTTCTCTCCTGCAATCTCTTTCTCTTACTCTATCCTATCCCCCTTGTATTACATATCTCCTCTCTCAATCTCTCTCTAACCCCTTAAATTTATCTTCTGAGTCCCTTTAAAATTGATGAGCTGAAATTGTGTGGTCATTGATAAAACATGATCAAGGGTAAAAAAAACAAAATTCCCTTAATTGGATGATTAATTTTAATATTAGAGTGACAAAGGGTCGAAATCTATGGAGAACTAGCGTTGACTTTGAAATTTTTTTATATTGGATCAAATTACATGAGAAATTATGAAAAATAGTATTTTTAAGAATAATAAGATTATATCATTCCAATGAATCAAATTATACTTGATTTAAATTTATAGAAATCCAAGAGAGAAAATTATCCTAAGAGAGAGAAAATTGTAGAGAAAAAAGTGATGAAATTATCCTTATCCAAGCTTAGAAAATATTCAAGCCTAAATGACAAAAGATTTAGATTTTAATCTTCACTTAACCCAACAAATCAAGAAATTGATCAAAATAATCATTGAATCATGGGCTTTTCATTCTGCACTCTCTTTGACAATATTATGGATTCAACCAACAACTTCTCCCTGTTCTTTCAATGAATCTTGATTAAAAGCATTCAATAATAGTGTCATGAAGCCTAGAACAAGGTCCAAACAAGAAATCTTAAAAAAAATTCCAAAAGGATTTCACCAATTGAACTTTTAGGAAATCTATTCATCATCAAAGAGTGAGTTTAACTAGAAGAAATAGCTCCCTATAATTTTGTGGCGATCGGATCTTCTTAAATGAGATCAACAGCCATGATTGCACATATACTTGAACAAGAAATTGTCGATTCATTGCATGCCATCGTATTGAAATTTGATGATCGTGATGAAGCCTTGAAGACAATAAGACACAAAAATCAATGCCTCTGGAGTCACCATGTGTTAGTAAAGGGTGGGTGTCATGGCCCATACTACTAATTGGCCAATCAGTTTTTGCCCAGAACCCCTACCAATCCTTAAGTGAAGATCAACAATCGTCATTTAATCCTATCATCTGAAACCTTAAATTAAATAATACCTTAAGGAGTTTGTTGGCCCCTAAAATGTTGCTATACCAACATAAATGAAGATAACTATTTGAGATTATTTCACCAGATTAGATGCCTCTCGTTCCACCAGGTGTTATGTGATTAAATAGCCCCTCATGCGGTATTATTTAGAAAATGTCAAGCTATATGAAGGTTGCAAATCAACACCACGTGCCTTATGTGCTAACTTATAATTAAAACTCTTACTACCCTTAAAAGACACCATGTGTGTGCCCCGTGGCACTTATGGCGCTACTTAGTGTTGCCACATGTGAGTGTGATGCCATGTTAGTCATTCCAAGTAGGGCACCATATTTGAAGACTCTAGCCTTAAATAAGTTCAAAGGTAAAAAAAATCTAAGAAAATTAGGAAAATTAGAAAAATCATATCTTTCAAAATATAAGGCATTTTCAATGAAATTTTCTATGAAATTATTAAAATTTATTATGTCCATTATCATGCCATTTAGTCTCAAAATAAAAATATAGAAAAAGGAGAAGATTGTTATTTAGACTTAGTTTGATTTAAAAATTGAACAATTAATGGAAAATATATAAAGATTCAATTCTCCCTGTGTTTTATTTGATTCATTGAATTCATCTAAATCTTGCAATCCTCAAAACTTAAGATAGACACCTATTCTAAAATTAGCATTAAATCATGAAAAAATTAAGATAAAATTAGGTGAAAAGGTCATGACATGCATAAAAATAGACAAATTTGACGATAACATCCATTAAAATGATATGGTTTATTTATTAGATGAGACAATGAATCACATTTTTGTAATTATGAATACATGTCATAAATAATTCCCTCTAATGTGGGACAAGATAGGAGAATAAATTTTTTTTAAAGAGAAGAGTAAGGGATGATATTTTGATGGAGGGATGTTATGAATTTTTAAGATTGGTGACCTTGAACTCCCTAGGGTTAATCCCACAATTGGAGAGGAGAGAGAAAATTTTTTAATAACCTTGAAGTGGAGTTTCTATTCAATAAATTAGATCAAATATCACAACCAGTGTGCATGAATACACAAATATATGATTAGAGGCTATCTTAGGGTTCGAAAAAATCCTAAGAGCAAGAGATTTTTGGGAAGGAATCTATCACACAAAATGAGAGGAATCAGAGTAACCTTGATAGAGATTCTTGACTAATATGACCTTGTTGGGGAAAAATTCAAAATCTGCTTCTTGATTACTCCTAGATTTGAGATAAAAGAGAGAAGGTAATGAATAGGAATGATGGAAATAGGGAAGTATGAGAAGAATGAGAAGGAGAAATGGGAAAATGAAGGATGTGTGTTGTGAAGAGGAAGTAGAAGAGGGATGGAGAGGGGAAAGTCGTGGATTGGTGTGTATGAGAGAAAATGAGAGGGGGGGGCAATTTGTGGAGGATGAGAGAGAAAGTGTGGGGGAACAATAAAATTGCAAAATTTTTCAAAATTCAAATTATGAGAGAGAGTTTCATAAGATCCACATAAATAGGGGAAGAGAGAGAAATTTTCAACCCTTGAAGGTGTGTGTCTCTTCAAAGGGTTCCACCTTTTTAGGAGAAATTTTGACCCTCTTGAAAGGATAACTTAAAAAGCCACTTGTCAAGATGTGAGGGTGCCATTTGGAAGGTTTTAATTGATGGAAATTTTAGGGGTAATTTGGGTATAGTAATCTGCCCTAAAATCATGGGTTTAGGTTGACTTGGTCAAAGAAAGATCTAGGATGCAAATAACTTGGACTTTAGAATCTAAAATTGGTTCCTTTAATTTAGGGAGATGGTTTGACTTGGTCAAGGTGTTCCTAAATTTTAGGAAAGTGGTTTGACTTGGTCAAAGGCTCAAAATTAAAGGTTTTAGGTCAAGAGTTGGATTTGGCCAAGTCAGGGAAGTGTTTTAAGGATTCAAAAGATTAAGGGGTGACACCCTATCTTCTAGGGCTTTCTCCTCTTCATGTCTTCAAAGTCCTCTCATATATATAGGTCTTAAAATGATAGATTCTTAAATTTCTTGGTCATGATCAGCATATTGTTTACTTGATATAGATGACTTCTAATCCTTTCATTTCTTTGGTTATATTGCTTTGGTGCCTCCTTGGATGTTTCTTTTGTTATTGAGGTGTCCCCACCACCCTCTTTCTTTATCTCAACTTTGTTCTCTTTCCATCTTTCTTGTTTCTCCAACTCTTTCCCCTTTTCAAAGGAGAGACACATTTCCCCAACATATTTTCTCTCTCTCTCTCGGGGATCTTGGACATGAATGGTTGAGAATATTCTAATTTCTTGATACAAGGATGATGTTTTTATTGTTGATGCTATACATGAATTTCTTTCCTTCAATGAACTTGAAAACAATCTCAAACAGACCATCAACCCCTAATGTTTTAATACATGAATAGAAATAACATGACATAGATGAATGGTGGTGAAACCCCTTTAATAAATATAGATGATTGTCTAATGGTGTCAAGATGATTGTACACGTGACTGATGGTGGTATATTGACAATATCCTTGATGCGAGCAATGTAGAATGATGAACACAATCTTAAACTACAAATTTTTATGACTTCTAATTTTTAATGATTGTATTTTTTGGTGTTTGTGATGGAAAAAATCAATCTCTCGAGAATGAATATGGTAATGATAGATCACGAATGTTGTTCTAAAGATGACGAGTTGATTACGTTTCTCCAGCAGTTGCCTCTCTTTCTATGGGGATTAAAGATCAAGAAATAGGACCATGGTCATATATATAATAATATTTAAAGAATTTGTCATGGAAAAAATTTAAACCAAATTTTGATTATAAATGCTCAAGTAATTATTCCCATTTCTTGAAATTGCATAAAACTTGATTATAAAGAAAATATTTTATTTGATCACATAAAATATTTTAACTATGGTTGACTTAAAATATCATACTGCTTTAATCTTCTAAACAAGAAGATTGATCATGATGATGCAAGAATTAAACATACGAACCCAAAATTTTATCTAAAGAGAAATATAAATAGAACATGCTTAAAAATAATACTTTGATCTCATGCGTAAAAAATATTTCATTTCTTTCATCAAAACGTTATTTTATTCTCGGATATACTTGGAAGACCCTTAAAGATTAACATCCCTTCCTTCATGATCCTATGCCTTTGCTATGTCTTGCACTTTTGACTTGTCCTTTTCTGTCCTGTTCTTTTAAAACGAACAGAAAATTCGCACAAAAGAACCGCACATGGCCTTGTTCTTTGTTATGTTCTTTTTGTGCGAGAAAATTAGAACAACTTTTCGCACAATTAATTCGCACAAAATTGCTATAATTAATTTGTATTTATCATATATATGATATATATTTATAGTATAATATATATGATATGTTCCTAGTATATTCATGTGTTCTTTTTATATATGTATACTATAACTAATTGTTCTCATTATATTTATATCTTCTATACAATTTGCTATAATTAATTTGTTCTTATTATATATATGATAGATATATATATTATAAAATATATGATATATTCGGATTGTGCGAATTTATGCGAATTATGATATGTTCGGATTGTGTGAATTTATGCGAATTACGATATGTTCGGATTGTGCGAATTGATGTGAACTGCACACAGGTGTGTGCGATATTCTGTGCGAATGTGAAAATATTCTGTTATGAAAAGAGAATAGAACACACAAATCGCACAAATTTGCACAAAGCGAACATAAGGACCATGTCTAATCCCATGCCTTTGCTACGTCTCGCAATTTTGACTTGTCCTTATTTCCATCTTATACTAGGGTGGACAAGAGTTTCAATGAAGGATTTTTCTTGAATAACTTCTGAAATATTTTATAATAGAGCAGGATTTTGGGATCAATTTGAACCAATCACAATTAATACAAAAAATCCAACATATAATCAACATAATAGAGACACTAGACATCATAATCTTTGTTTTTTATCAAGCAATCAATGTGCAAACACAATTTATTTCAAATCATAGAAAACATAAAATGGGATGAATCACATCATGTATCTTTGTGTGTATCGATTGGTGTCCCTTTATTTTTAAGAGGTTTTTACTACAAATTTTATCTCATACTCAGTGGTGGCGTACGACCCCCATCGCCACCAAGGCATGACACTACGGCGCCGGAGGAGCCGACACCCACGCGCGTCCAGCCCCTCGACCAGGCGAAGACGAAGGATGCCGACTTTCACTATACTAAGTGAGGACTTCATCTCGCCACCACAGACTTCTTCAGGCTCGCGCGCGCGGGGATTTATCGTTCTACTCTTTCCTTTATTTCGCGCTTTTGTAGCCCGCACGTGTTTAAGCGGGCCTTTGCATATCTTCTTCTGTCTCTTTTAGGCCTTGGGGGTGGGTTCCCTTCGTTTCGGGACCCTAGCCTAAGGCCCTTTCCCTTTGTGAACCTTTTTTCCTTTCTATGAGCATGGGTGTGGGTTGTGGGCCTCAAGTGGGCCCTTTCCTCTCTTGGCCCACCATGGGCTCTATAAGAGGGGAAGGGACCCCCCCACAAACCCTAGCCATCATTTGAGAAAAAAGGAGTTTCCTCTCGAGTGGCTGCTCAAGGAAGGTGAGGGAAGGGGTCCAACCGCCGACGTCGCCGCCGCCGCCGCCGCACCACCCTTGCCGCCGCTGCCGCCGCCACCCCTTGCTCCTCGACCCCCAGCATCGACTCGCCGCCCACCCTGCTGCGCCCTGCCACCGCCGCGCCCTAGTTGCTACAGCCGCCGCCGCGATCCGCCGCCGCTGCGCCGCCGCGCCCCTATCGCCGCCGCCGCCGTTGCGCCCAACCGCCACCGTCGCAGCGCCCAGCAGCCGCCGCCGTGACCCGCCATCGAGCCGCCGCCGCGATCTGCAGCCGCCGCGCCAGGCCGCCGCCGCCGCCTCGCCGCCGCTGCCATCGCGCCCGGTCGCCGCCACCGCGCCCTTCGTCGTCGCCGATCCTGATCGTCCCGCCGCCGTCTCGATCCGCTGCTGTCGCCGCCTCATAGCCGCCGCAGCCGCCGACCCAATCCGCCGCAACGACGCCTCGATCCGCCGCCGCCGCCGCCTCCATCGCCGCCTCCATCGCCTCCACTCGTCGTCTCGCCTGTTACGCCGTCACCACCGGGACGCCGCCCAGATCGACGCCCAAATCATCTCTGCTCCCCGATCTGCCCAGATCTCCCTTCGCCCTGCTCCGCCGACATCGCCGCTCAACGCCTCCTTCGATCCGCTGCCCTCCACGGTCGCCCAAGCCGCCGCCGCCGCGGATCGCCATCCGACCGCCGTCCGCCCCAGGGGTTACGCCCATCCACCCCGCCTACGCCGCGGCTCGCGCTGCTCGCCGCGACCTCTGCCCCTAGGTCGTGACCGTCTGCTCTTCCGCTCCATCCACGCTGACTCGCCCCACCATCAGCCGCCGTTGCCGTGTCCGAACCACCTCCCTCGCCACGACCAACCGGGCTCGCGCCCCGCAGGTTAGGCACGCATCCCCTCCCTTTTATTTTGAAGTGCAATATTTCTTTTCGCACTTTCCCGCATCTGTCTCCACCGCCCTCGGGCCTAGTTAGGTTGAGTGATCCTTGGTTACGGGATTGGGATCGTGGATCCGGCCGCCGGGTTGACGGTCGAGCTCCCACCGACGACTCGAGGTTGCTCTCTCTCCTGCCACGACGAGCCCGGGAGGATTCCCGACCCATCCTACTCGGCGCATCCCAGGAACTCCGAGGCGACGTGTTGGGAAGGTTGACTGCTTGAGGAGTACATCGAGACATCACCGCATCATCTAGATACCATAGGCCACACCCCTTCCCTAGTTCCCCATAGTATCCTTAGCGTCAGGCCGAGTTCATCTCTCGGTCCGGCATCACTCAGACTCTGACTCTCCATAAACTTCTTTTACGTAGATTTTTCATGCCACAATTTTGGCATTATGCACGACTACATCAGATAGATAAACCAGATTTTTCAAGATTCATCTACCAAAGCTTCAATTACACATATGAACAAGTTTTATAAACATGCCAAATTTGATAGTCGACAAAGATCAAATGATATGATGAAGCAATAAACAGATAGCCGAGCTTGTCTCTAACATGCATATAAAAGATAGAAGGTAGGCTACTATTTTTGAAAATGTCATGAAAATGTGTGTGGGAGGAGGGGGGAGGGTTCTAGTTTTGGATATAATGTCATTTGACCAAGGTGATTGTTAAATGTAGTAGGCATAGACAGAAGGATAGAACAAAATGACAATAAAGTCATTAAAAAGTATATTATTTTTAATTTTCAAGCAGTCACAAAATGGTGGATTTCTTCTTTTAATTATAATCCCTTTTCTCTACCATTAAAGTGAAAGCGATTTAATAATAATTCCTCAACTTTGAATAAAAAAAAACTATAAAAATAGCATACACAAGTTCAAACCAAGGCAATGATGATCACTCATCAGATTGCTTGATTGATTGGATCGCCATGATCGATGAATGTGATCTGATCAAGGATCATAGGATCTCTTATTGATCCACTCGATGACCAAGGTTCTATTATCAATCCTCACCTTAGACGGTCTAATAGCTTTTTTAAGTGTAATCTGTCTTTCTCTATGATCATCTGCTGATCGGCATGGTATAATTTGATCATGAACCTCATTGGTTGATCAATCAATGAGATTTAGATCATGATCATGATGATCTGATCTGATCGCCATTGCCCATTTCAAAAGATAAAACAAAATAATAATAGATTATTAAAAAAAGATTGTTTTTAGCTTTGAAGAGTCATAAAATGGGGGGTTTCAAACTTCCTATTTTCAAAGGAAATCTTGTCTGAATAGGCTACTATTTTAAGCTCCCAGGAATCAAGGCCCCATTATTTTGACTTTTCTGCGTTAAAGACTTGATGGGCATGGACCGTCCGATGTGAAGATCCGCGGGGATTCGTCCTCGCGCTTGCCCATGCAGCACGCTGGCCGATCCAGGTCAACTCCGAGGAGGAACGACAGAACGCCAGAAGAACCCAGGTATACTCCCAGAGCAAAGGAAGCCTTGTTTTCCCTCAATGTTTTCCTTTTTTATAGAAACCCAGGCAAGAAGTCTTCTTTTAGCAACAGGTGATTTTCTTTGCTCGGACTCTTTCTTTCTCTCTCTCCTCTTTCTCTCTCGACCTTGCTCCTGATGCCATTTTCTTCCCTCTCCAGGACTAGTGTTTTCGTTTTGTGAATAAACGCAATTGAAAAACTCTCCTTGGCCTACCATTATTTCCTTGCTCAGATCTCTTTATTTCTCTCTCCTCTTTCTCTCTCGACCTTGCTGCTCATGCCATTTTCTTCCCTCTCCAGGAGTAGTGTTTTCGTTTTGTGAGGAAACGCAATTGAAGAACTCTCCTTGGCCTACCCATTATTTCCTTGCTCGGATCTCTTGATTTCTCTCTCCTCTTTCTCTCTCTAGCATGCTACTGACGCTCAAACCTCCAGGAAGAAGATTGCCTCCAATGTCTTCCTCTTGTCAAGAAACCCAAGCAAAGAAATCTTTTTGATCAACCTATTCTTTCCTTGCTCAGATCTCTTTCTTTCGCTCTCCTCTTTCTCTTTCTAGCTTGCACCTGATACCGCCGGGGTAATGCAACTGGCGTCATTTGTGTTTTCTCGGGAAAGAGGGAAAAAGAGATGGAGCGGCGTTGGGGGTGGAGAGTTTTTGTTGCCTTGATTCTCTCTGCTTTGTTCTTGGAGCTCGCTTCAGCTACATCGGGAGATAATTATCATCGGGCGTAAGTTTCTTTTCTCTACCATTTAGATTTACTTATATTGTTCGAGATTTAATGGGCAATTAAATTTTTCTTCATGGATTTTTATCCCAAATCTGTGCAAGAGAGATTTTTTGTTACTCTTTTTTATTAGATGATTTTATCGCTTGATTTTAAGGCCCATTCATTCCTGTAAGTGATGCAACTGTTAACATTTGAAATCTTGACTTAGTCAACGGTGCATTTTGAAGCTGAAGAGGCCAAATTCACGTAAATCTTTAATAATACTTACAGGTAGATGAAATATACTCCTAGAGCTTTCAATTTACGGTCATTTTTTTACTTCAAATTAAAAAAAACCAAATCATGAGATATAATTTAACATCTTTAATTAAATTAACCAAATAAAAGAGTTTTAAAATTGTAAATCTAATATAGAATTTAGCATCTTTAATTTCAGGAGTCAAATTAAAGAGTTTTCAAGTTCTAAATCTTAGTAAGTTGTTCTTTCAAAAAAAATTATACAATTTATTCAATCAAGCTGAAGAGAGAAGGGTTATCTCTCTCTCTCTCTCTCTCTCTCTCTCTGTTTCTGTATTCAAGGAGACTATGATGCACATGTTACAATGATCCTGGTAGGGTGCACTGCAGCTGTAATAAACAAATGTTCTCAAAAAATCTGATGGAAAGTGAGTTATCTTCAAAAGCCTGATTAGAGTTGAAACCATGTTTGTGTGGTTCTTTGAAACCGATTTTTTTCTTTGAATTCTATGTTTCTGCTTAGTATACATTTTACTTATAGTTTTAAATTTGCTTCAGATTTCCTATCGTTGAACCAGATTCCGGACACACAAAGCTTCTTCTTTCTAGAGAGGGTTTAGAGGCGATCAAAAGGATTACTAACCCAATAGCAGCAATTGCTGTAAGTCTTTTTTTGAAAGATTTAACTTATTTTTCTTACTCTTTGATTCTTTTCACTATTTCCGGGTTCATAATAGATCATTAGGTTTTTTTTCTAAAATATGATAGCAAGAGGGAAATGATTAAACATATTATATAACTCTTCTCTTTGTTTTCCTTGTTTCTCTTTTGGGGGTCCTAGCAGATATCTTCCAAAGTTTACACTCTGGAAGACTCACCGCCATTGTAGGGATATTCTGTTGGTGCGAATGTTTTTTCACATAAAAAATATTTTCCAAAGTTCACACTCTGGGAGAAAAGACCCACTGAGTGCATGAAAAAGGTTTACAGCATCTGCTTTCATCAGGTTTCCTTATCTTCTTAACATAAATTAGATGATCGTCTTGGCTATTGTTATCTGCGTGAATTCTGTGATGCTGATCACTCATATGAGTAAATTAAGGCAATAAGATAGTGCAGAAATGGACGAGGACTTCCTTCCTCTGGTTTTCCTACTTAAATGAGTGCCTTGATATTTAATTAGTTGTGTTTTGGATATCATTTGTATCTCAATCATTTACAGGTCCCAGTATGGTCTTGGTTTTAGGAGAGGAGAATGATAACTGGTTTTAGGCGAGGAGAATGTCAATCTGGTTGAATGCTAGGTTACGTAGTTTGTGATTAACTTTTAGAAGGGTTTAAGCCCAACTGTGAGTATCCATTTATTTGGATATCATATCCATTAATTGAGGCAATGAATTTGATATTCCTTACAGTTATAGTGCATATTGCATCAATCATTTACTTTATTAGCTTTAACATCTCTGTTTAATCTCTTTCGTTTGTTTTCTTACAACATATGGCCGCCGATGTAATATTTTGTTTATCCTATGTGGCCCAGGTCATTGGTCCGTACCGTTCTGGAAAATCCTTTCTCCTCAACCAGCTCCTATCCCTTTCATGTGATGAAGGTCTAAGCTTTAATTCATTGTACATTGCCCTCTGTTCTGTGAAACTAAAGTGTATTAGCATCTAAAATCTTCATTTTTTATTTTGAAGGTTTTGGTGTGGGCCATATGCGAGATACTAAGACAAAAGGTTTCAATTCAAACTTCAGTTAATCCTAATAATAATAATAATAATAATAATAATAATAATAATAATAATAATAATAATAATGTCTCATTACCTTAAGGTTTTTCCCCAAAAAATCAGGTATTTGGATATGGGGTGCTCCCGTAGAAGTGGTTATTGACGGAGTGCAGACTTCTGTCATCTATCTTGACACTGAAGGTTTTGAAAGTATCGGGAAATCCAATGTTTATGATGACAGGTTACTTTTGGACCCATCTCCAGCGAATTTCATTAGATGCTTCGAGTCTTCATTATTTGATTTCCCTGATCTTTCTTTTGTGTTCTTCAGGATCTTTGCTTTGGCCACTGTTCTTAGTTCAGTGCTCATCTACAACCTTCCGGAGACTGTTTGTTTCATCTTTGAATTATTAACATATATATTTTAAAAATATTTTAAGTAATCTACATTCCTAAAATATGATTCTTATTTATAATCTAGGTACGTGAAGCTGACATTTCTCGGCTATCATTTGCTGTTGAACTTGCGGAAGAATTCTATGGCAGGTCTGGTTTATTAAACATCAGCATTTGAGAATTCAGTTCAATTATTAACCAACTTTTTCTGCTTTTCCCCTTTGCTGCCTGCTGAAATTAGAGTTAAGGTAACCTTCTTATCACATCTTATCATCATGTATGCTAGCATATGATTGTTTATTGGACACAACTAAGTCTTTCATCAGGGACAAGAAGTAGCATTTGAACCAGCAAAACTTTTGTGGCTTATTCAGCGTGATTTCCTTCGTAAGTTCTTCCGGATGAGATCATTGTATAGTGAATGGAAATCAACTATCCATGCATCTTTTTATTTAATTTGCTATTCCCGTTCATGCTATTGAAATTGTCCGAGTCAGATTGTGGTAATCTTTATGTAATTATTCTCATAATTCCTCTTTTTTCTTTATTGATGATTAACCAACAAAGCCAATCTTTGAGTGTATCTTGATTTTTGTTTTAAATTTACGCAACCCCAGAATAGACTTTGAATAAAAAAGGGAAGATCACCTGAAGTTGGTGTACTCCTTGGTACAATTTAGATATATATACACATACATACTCTTATTTACATGTTTGTCTATACTGGCCCCCCTCCAACTTGAAATTACTCTATACATACTCCGTGATACAATTTAGATATATATAGATATACGTACACATCCCTCTAGACCAACTTGAAACATACACCCCCTCTCCCGACCTACACATCCCTCTAGACCAACTTGAAACAAATACCCCCCTCCCCACATTGTTCTCTACCTGTTTGTTGTTGAGACCATCTGCCCCTTGAACAAAACTTAGTTATGATGCAGTCAGATTGACCATAACATGGCAAGGATGCTTCCCCATTCTACCCCTGGTATATTAAGTCTAGGCCAGATCTCATGTGCAAAATGGCATTCAAAGAAAAGGTGAGAGCAATCCTCCTCCCTCCTTTGTGCATAACACTGTCTTGACATTTTCTTCAGAAAAACCTGCATCATTGATCTGCATCGTAGAAGTAGCCAACCAACAATCTGCGCTTTGAAGTGAACATTCTGCTTCCAGAGTAGCCTGCATGCGTGGATGGTTTCCAGGATTTCCTTCTTCCATCCATCACTAATCTTCTTGTAGACTCCCTGAACAGAGGAAGACGTCCATTCCCACTCTTTGGGATGTCTGATATAATAGGGATGTCTGCATCCCCGGGAGGTCCTCCACCCTTTGGTCTGACTGGACTCCCTCTAGAATGGGTTTCCATGTGTTATCCCAGCACTCCCTAATTGTGGCTTCATGATCTCTTTCCAGGGCAAACAATTGGGGGAACTCCTGGCATAGTGTTCCTCTATTCAACCAATCCTCCAGCCAGCCGCAGAATAGGATGTTGTTTCCTACCTTGGCAAAAAAGTGTTCATGAACTTGTGGGAAAACCTGTTGCAGGCCCCGCAGGAACACTGATGCCCCATGCATTGCCACTGCATGCCTTTCACAATCCAGGCATATGTCATAACATTACTTCAATACCTGTATAGCCAGATCCTCATAGGGATTCATGATTTTGCCACCCATCTTATTAGGAGCACTAGATTCATACTCTCTATATGCAATGCCTCCGGTCCTCTTGGGTGGAGAGGTCTGCAAACCATGTCTTCAACAACTAGCGCCGATCCCCTATTCCTGTATTAAAAAGACCTCCTTATCAAGCCCTCAGCTGCTTACTAATACCCATGGGTACCTTAAAGACTGATAGGTAAAAGATAGGGATCACAGAAAGCATTGAACATAAGAACACCAAATGGCCCCCTCGATAGCACTTTGTCCTGTCACCAATCCAGACATCTCTCCACCTTCTCAGTCACTGGCAGCCAGTCTGCGGTGGACAGCCTAGCCCCCCGACTGTGGCAGACCTTAATATTGCACGGGTAGTGTCTTAATTAGTGTCCCCAAGGCCTTTGAGCAATGGATCTCTTCCTCTGGTGATAGTCCAAACCTCACAAAAACTGATTTTTCTTGACTAAGGTATAGACCTGAGAAATTTTCAAACAGGTTTAACAATTTGGAAAGGTTCCAAGCCACCTCCACAGATCTTTCCATGAAGAACGTGGTGTCATCCATATATTGTAGCAGGTGGATGCCCCCGGGTACCGAAGAATCTTGCCCCCCTGTAAGTTGTGCGAATAATCTTGACTCGTGCATGTAGTGAGTGCATCCACTACTAAGATGAACAGTAGCGGTGCCAGCAGACAACCCTGCCTGACCCTCCTCTGAGGGAGAGACCAGCCTCCTGCCAAACGCCAATTCAATGTGAGTGAAGAGGTGTGGGATGGAAAGGAGTGGGAAGCCTCTCCTCCTTGTAGTGGACGACAGCAACTTTCAATCTTAGTCAGTCATAAAATTTTGTGAAGTCCACCTTCCACATGAATCCCTTTGTAGCCTTTCTCTGCCACGGCACAGGGATCTCTCCTGCTGCCACTACATTGTCTGCCAGCTGCTGAACTGAGATGAAAGTTGACTTAAATGGTCCAAAGACCGGTAAAGAGAGTACTGGTTGCATCTAGCAGTGCTCAATCAGGGCTCATTAGGGGAGGTGACTCTTCTCCTTCTCTCCTTGTTCTTCTGATCAATAGACTGTAGGTGAAAGGTTTTCTGCTGACAGATACAATTTCTTTGTAGAATTGCTTTTTGGGTTTCCTGTTGTTCAAGGATCCTTTAAGAATTGTATCAGATAAGATCTAGGATTGTTTCATAAACATTCACTCCTATCCTTTCTGTCTTTCAGTTTTCCGTGGCCAGTCCTTGCAATTTCTAGTATTTATTAATATATCCTAACGCCATCCACTCTTGTACTTATGAAGTGTTCTTTCTGGATCCTTTCCTGTGACTCTGTATAATCTTGAAATGGTGTTTTGACTATTTACACGGTACAGTTTGGATTATTCTTAAAATTTGTGCGGTGACTTTCTAGAACCCCAATGTTCTCATTCTCTGGCACAGATAGAAAGTGGTGAAATAGGGTTTGTGAACCCAAGGACCCAATAAAAAAAGACAGTGACTGTCTAGGCCCGCTATCGGCATATGACATCCAACAGGTCCCTTTTAGGACTAGAAATATGAATTATATTCAGGGTTCAGGTAACAGATCAATCCCACTTTAAAATGTTAATTTAGAGTCTCACATGTTCTTTGTCACGTGATGAAAATTAATGTTTGGGGCACTGACAACTTTATTGAGAAAATTCTGGCATTGATTTCTTCTTTACCTTCTTATAAGTTGGGTTAATAATTTTTTATTTGATATGAAATTATTTTGTATATGCCAATGATGCACAGAAGGAAAATCAGTTCAAGAAATGGTCACTGAGGCTCTCCAGGAGGTTCCAAACACTAGTGGTCCGTTCCCTTTGATCCCTAAGAATATTTTCAATCAAAATTTAGTCTAACTGGTTCTCTATTTATATCTCCAGGTAATAAAAATATTGATCAGGTATTCTTTACTTCTGGTATCTGTGAGAGTTAAACTCAATATATTGTAATCCTGTTATAAATTTGTCTGATGTTGCATCTACTAAAACAGGTCAACCAGATACGAAAGTCTTTGGCTGCTATGGGTGATAATAGTACGGCCTTTAGTTTACCACAGGTGCCCCTTACTGATCTCCCTCTCCCCCCTTTTATATCCTTGTATTTTTTATTAAAAAAAATCCCTGTATTTTACTTTAACGACATGCCCTGCCTTTCTAACATTAGGATTTTTTTCTCTGAGTTCTTGCATTGCTTCTAGAATCTATTTTTAGTCATCCATTGGAGAAGATTTTTGTTTACCCTGCTTTTAAAAAATTCTAGCTTCAAACATGTAATTGACTGTGACCAATTTGCCTGGCTACTGGTCAATTCTGTTTGAATTTACTTAATGGTTGGGGCCGAATATTCATTTAAATATTTAAACTTCTGTAACTTGATGCAGTTTTTTCACAAGATGCAATTTATGTACCAATATTTTACATGATTTAATATCAAAATGTCCTATAGGTTATTTATTTATCCTGGTAAAACTCTTGGGCCACTTATTTTACTATTCTGATTGATCATGAAATTTAAATATGTAGGTTTTTGTTTTTTGATTGAAGAAATATATGCAGAAATATTTTAACGTTTTCTTTACTGATGTTGTGCCTGAATGTTGATACATAGCCACATTTGCAAAGAACAAAGCTATGTGACCTGAATGATGGGGATCTTGAGTCTGGCTACGTAAGTAAGAGGGAACAATTGAAAGATCTTGTGGCTTCGATTGTTCGTCCAAAAGTTGTCCAGAAAAAGATGCTGAATGGAAAGGAGTTCGTAGCTTTTCTTGAACAGGTTCCTTCTTGGGTTTCTTTATAATTGTTGATGTTAATAATGCTTCTTTTTCCGTTCTTTCAATGAATGTAATTTGATTTGAAAATTTGAATTTCACTTCGGGTGAGTGCTTTGTTCTTTTCCAACTGTCAGTATTCACTGATGAAAGAAGAGGTGGAGACAGAAAGGGAGAAGAGAAGCTTAAAATGAAAATTATGTCTTATTTCGTCTCAGGGTTACTTGCAGCCTTACATAGACCTCACGGGAATGGGCCTTGAATATCAAGGCCAATTCTTCCCACAGCACAAGCATAACACCGGAGACCGGAAAAATTATAAAAGAGTCTCAAACAGTCATACAATATCTCAGCACAAGAAAAATGATATTTTGCTTCATATTTTGCTTACATCCCCCTGAATAATAGAGCTAAACTATAAAGCATTTTACTAATGAATGATCCCTTTTATCGGGCTCATTCACTACTTTACCTTTGGCAGAAGAGTGAATGTTTTCAGCTCGACTTGAAGTGTCTTAGTATGATATTTAGGTTATCGGAAATGTGAGAGAGCATAAGGCAGCAGGCAGAAATTCCCTAGGAATTTCTCCGATGACTGGCATCCTTATGGGCTGTCAGAAGGCAATTCATCAGCTGGATCAAGTGACTGATTAGAAATGAGCAGCTGCAGCACCTTGTCCAAAGATCTGAAAGATGGATTAAGATTTCTGAAGTGATTGTACTGAGGCAGACAGATACCTGTTGTCATCCCCTGCACGAGTTTCATTGGATCATTTTGCAACCCGGATGGGATGAAGAACGCCAGATACATGCTGGAAGGAATCACAAATTCTGTGAAAGGGCCAGTGATGAAACTTTGCATGTGTCGAATGGACCTCTGTTGTGTAGGGAGCTGTGCACAATCTCTATTCAATCCGGGATCTGATGAGCAGATTCTGATATAATCCTCTGATGCATGTATGAGATATAAACACAGAAACTGGCCTGGGTTTTCCATGAGCACTTCTGAGGGGGGAACTTTATAAAGAGCCTCTCAACTTCTCTCTCTTATCAGGAGACTAGGTCTCCCCGAGACCTCTCTCTCTCACTCTCTCTCTCCCCTCCCCCCCCCCCCGCCTCTGTTGCTCAATCACGACCCATTGATGATGTCAATGATGGACTCTGGAAAATTGTGATTGTATCCTTGGCTTTCTTATAACTCATGATCGATTGTGATCTCTATCCCTAAATGTTAAGGTGTGTAGGGACAGGTTTTGGGCTCTCACTGCTTTCTGCTGCTCTGTCTCATCTCTCTTGATTCGGAGGGTAAAATCTCTATCCCTCTCCAACCTTCTCCTTGAATCTCCCTGCTTACACTATTCTCTTTAGGTTAAAAAAAATTGAAAACACAACTTTGTGTAAAAATTATTTAGGTTGAGGAAATATACCTTGATATATTGTGGCAACGCCTTAACTAGAAATTTTCTTGCTTTAAACTTGAGTACTAAAAAAAACTCTCTAACTATTCATACTAAAAAAAATAGAGAATTATTCCAAGTTCCCTGTTTCATGCCGAAAAAAAATTTCAAGTTTAAGGCGATGTCAATCTATATAATAAGGTATTATCGATCAACTTGAATGATGCTTTACAGAGTTTTTTTTTTCCAGATTTTGTAACATAATCATGTAAGTAGAAAGACTTGAGGAGAGTGTTGGGGGGAGAGAGAGAGAGATGTTGTATCTTGATGTGCATAAGGGCAGACACAAAAAGGGTGCAGAAAATTAGGTCTGCTCCTTGATTTCTCTCTCCTCCACAGCCTTAATATCTTCTCTACTCTTCCTCCCATCACAAGTCCGTTCATCTTCTTTGATGGAGCTTTGATATGTCATGTACAGGTGTTATCTTATCTCTTATATTCTTTCTCTTTGACATGGGCAAGGCTTTTGAGGAATCAAGTCAATTTGTAACGATTGGAATGTAGTAGTGGTTGTACCATTATCAATCTCTACCAGTTCATCCTGACGATATAAACCAAATTATCAAGACATAAAGATCTTTGAGTTAACTTAATGATGGAAGATCTTTAACAAAAAAATTGGTGGTGTCCTCCTTGAGGTGTCAAGATAATGCTCCTTGAGCAATTGAAGTATGGTGAGGTCAACTCGGGGGAATATGCTGGTATGTTCTGACCTTGGAGCTCACTTCCATTGTGACAGAACATGCAGAGATCCCCCTAGACGTTTTTCTTCTTCTTCTTCTTCTTCCTCCATCTGCTCTTCTATATTCTTGAATCCTGATCTTGAATTCCCCGAACCATGTAAAAACTGCTCAAGCTGATCAAGAGGGTGAGCGACATAGGTACGGGGTGACATGAAATCCCTGTTGCACTTAGTGGTTGGGATGGAGATCAGTTTGCATTTTATGAAAGAATGAAGCAGATAGGGTATACAAGTGAGCATTAGAAAATAGATTGATGTCTGCCAACTTAGCCAATATGAGAATCTTTTGAGCTCTTATTGGGACTTGTTAGCTCTTATTCGTCTTATGTGGGACATATCTCTGTTTCTATTTTCTTCTTCTCTGTATGTAGAGGCGTATACTCTTTTTCAAAGATCAATCTATTGTACAGGGCTTTTTCTATTCACATGATACCAGAGCCAAGTTTCGATCATGTGACCTGTGGGTTATGGGCCCACCACGCGTCGTTGCATAATTATAGCCCAATGCCTTTGAGATATGGACTCACCTGTGTTTAAAGAAACCAACTACTATCAATGTCTTCTGGGGAAGCTGATCTATGTGATAGTCACTCACCCCGATGTTATTTATGTTATCAGCAATGTTAGTTGGTTAATGCAGCATCCTTTTATGGTTCACTGGGAGGATACATTATGGTTCTTGCATTCATTATGTGTAATGGAATATGGCTTATCTATCTGTGCTACGATCATCTTTTGATTGGGGCCTATTCTGATGTTAGATATGTTAGGGACAAAGTAGACCAGAAATTGACTATGGGGTTTTATACATGTTAGAGATAATCTAGTGACCTGACATTCCTGGAAATAAAAGTTGGGTTTCTTTTTAAGTATGAAAGCTTACTGAGCTATGAGTGCTATTGCTTGTAAGATGGTACAACTACCATCCTTTCTTCATGACTTGGGCATTACAACTGAGATGCCTATGCCTTTACACTGTGGTAACCAAGCATCTCTCTTCAGGGAGCAGTGGCCATTGCCGTATGCCCCTCTTCAAGGAGCAACAGCTGCCACCTGGTGTTTCCCTTGTGGAAACCGTAGCGTGGGGCCCACTTGACCAGCAGGGCTAGTCCAGCTGAACCGGAAAGCCTGATTGGTCTTTTTCTTCCAAAAAAAGAAAAAAATGGCAAGAAATTGGAACAATGAGGGAAAAAAATGAAAAAAAGAGAAAGAGAGGGGAAAAAGAGAAAGAAGAAGAAAAATTATGTCTTCTTTATTTATATGTCAGAGAGGTGGAGATTTTTCTGGCCATTTCTCGCTCCATCTCTATCTCCTGCTTTGTTGAGTGGAGCCATCATTGTCATCATCTACCAATGTCAGTGGAGAAAGGGGGAGATCACTATCATATCTCTCCAGAAACATTTCTAGATCACCACTGCTCTCCCCAATTGGATCTTCAAAGCAGTCGTTTTCTCACCTACTATGGCCATGAGCAGGGCAATGTATGCTCCTTATAGACCTTTGGGCACCTCTGGGTGCTGCTGTCTGCGCTTTTGGGCATCCTAATAGACGGCTCCTTGCGCTTTTGCCAGTACCTCAGGGCACCCCTGCCAGTGCATTTGGGTGTCCATGCTAGCGCCTCCATGTGCTCTTACGAGTACTTCTGGGTGCCTGTGGTAGGGCCTTCAAGCGCTCTTGCCAGCACCTCTCTGGACCCTTGCTAATGCCTCTTAGCAACTTACATTGGTCATGTCATCAGCCTCCTGGGATAATCTCTATGGGAAGCAATGCATGTCTTCACTCTTGCTTGAGGGGGAGTGTTAGAATGAGCCAGCAGGCTTATTAGGGGATAGCTCAATAGGGTTGGCCCATCAGGGGCCCTTCATCCCACATGGGGTATATCTCTGTTTTTATTCTCTTCTCCTCTATATCTAGAGAAATGTACTCCCTCTCTATGATCATGATCTCAGAGATCTCATAAAAATCAAATGTACGATAAATCTATTTGATATAATAACACATCAAACTGAGATATAAATTAATTCACTCTTATGTACCAATTTGAAGTGTGCGGTTTTCATATCTTGATTTTCTCATAGCGTCCTAGATCATGTTGAGATTTTGTCTACTAGTGACCTGCTATGCACAGACAATGGAGAGAAGAAGACAAAGTCTATCAACATTGAATATCTCTCACCATGATATTTACAACACAATTAACTAGTAGTTTTTTATGCAAATTGATTAGGATACGTCCCCAAAGTTCTTCAGTGGCATAGTTTAACTTTTTAAAATAGTTTCATATGAAGCTTTTGTTTGCTTTGAATCAGCCTCCACATCTATAATATTATTAACAGTTTCATAACTAGGTTTTATAATACATGCAATACTAATAGGTTGTCCTTTTCTCTTTGATTCTTAGTTTTTTGGGTCACCTGTGTTGATCTTTCTATTGTTGTTTAGATCCTTGATGCATTAAACAAAGGAGAAATTCCGTCAACGGGTTCTTTGGTAGAAATTTTCAACAAAGAGGTTCTTGAACGTTGTTTGAAGCTCTATACCCAATCGATGGAGAAGCTGAAGTTACCTCTTGACGAGACAGATCTGGAAGAGGCTCATAAGGAGGCAAAACATGGAGCAATGGTCGCTTTTGATGAACAGCATTTTGGTCATAATCATGCTAAGCAGTCTGCTTTTTTGCTAGAGAAAGACATGCAAAAGGTATTCATGGGAGATTCTTGATTGGCCTTTTGGTTGGATTCTTGAAAATATTAACTTTGATCTATCCATTTTTGAGCTTTCATCACAGGGAGTAATTTGTTTTATGATGCATCTCTTATCTTGAATTTGCAAGAAAATGGGGACTAAAACAGAATGTGACATTTAGTGATCAGATCTAGTCAATTTGATCTGCCTTTCATCAATAATTATAAGGAAATGTAGATCTATGACATGACAGGCCTCCTTCAGATTCTAGCTGCATGCTGCTTTAGCTTCTTCAGAGAGCTTGTGTCAGCCTCCCAGACCATCAATTTCCTCCCAGCTGTGTTACATTTACAGTATTTCCCTATTTATAGACTTCACATAAACTTTTAAGGGTCCTTTATTTAGAGCCTTATCAATTATTTGCCATCACTCTAGTTTGGGGTCGTATCAATTGATTCACTTAGCCCAACATTATTGACTTAAAAATCTTTTTACAGAGGTTGTAAGCCAAGATTAAACATCAGTGTCAAATATTGATAGAAAGTGCAAGAAATGATGATGGAAGTCTACCTTTCATTCAAGTTACGAGAAAAACCCTTTAGTGACTCACAATGTATGGATTCCCTCTTCATTCTAGCAAACAGAACTCTAATTGACTATTAGTCCTATTACATCCAATTGACTTAGAATCCATAACTAAAAGCCTTGGCATGATATTTTTATGTGTTTTTAATTTAAATTTCTCTCAGGCTTACAAAAATTTCGTCTTGGCGAATGAATACAAGTCATCAAGGCTTTGTGAAAGATTATATTCAGGGTGCGATGACAAAATGGATCAGCTACAGTCCCAGAGACTTCCTACTCTGGCAAAATTTGATGCTGGTCTTCTGCAGTGCAATCAAAGCTTTCAAATGGAATGCATTGGGCCCCACAAAATTGACTATGATCAGAAACTGTCGAAGGTTAGAACAGTCACGCCAATGTATTTATGATGGTCAAAATTTTAGTTGAAGTTCTTTCTCAGGCATCATATGGGTTTCAGTCACCATCTCACTGGGTATAATTGGAAATTTAGTAGTTAATTTGTTGAGTCCCACAAAGTTGTCTGTAAAAAGAAAATGTCAACGTTCTGACTGACCGTTAAATGGTTGAATTAGTTTTTTTACTTCACCTGGGTTTTCAATTTTTCATAAAAATTCCTTTCCTCAATTTTGATTCTCGTGGAAATCAGTTAATCACTTTTCTCTCTCTCTATAGATGCTTGAGAAGTCCCGAGCTCTTTTCATCAAGGAATATAATCAGAGGCTGTTTAATTGGCTGGTGACTTTCTCCCTCATCATGGTGGTTATCGGCCGGTTTGTCGTCAAATTTATTCTGCTGGAGGTGGCTGCCTGGATTCTTTTCATTTTCTTGGAGACCTACACGAGGATGTTTTGGTCTTCAGAGTCGCTATACTACAATCCGGCTTGGCACTTCATCGTTACAACTTGGGAAAATGTAGTTTATAACCCTATACTTGACCTAGACAGGTAATCCAAGCCCTAAAGTTCTTTGGTTAGACTTTTCAGTATTTTTCTCCAAACCCTGGAGATAGAACCATACTTATTGCTTGTGTTTAATCATGCCCTATAGTTGTATTTTCTTTTTTTAATGGATAAACTTATCTTGCATTTTAAACAGGTGGGTGATTCCAATTGGAGTATTTTTTGTCATTTTGCTCCTGTACTGGCGTTGTAATGGAAGAAAGGGCGGCTCACATCCGTTGTTACCCATGTATAATACCCGACACAGCGGCCCAAATCGCCCAAGATCTGACTGAGGAAAATTCACCGAAAAAAGGTTTCAACTTTGGAGATATTATATGTCATCAATCTAGTATTTTTTTATCTAGGGTACGGAAACCAAGCCACATTTGTTATGAAATTTCCCATTAGATCTGTGTATCAGCTGAGAAATTTCACCGTGACTTCTAATTAGTGCTTTCGATTTATTGAACTGTTGAAGATTTCCAATTTGAAGTTGATGTTCATTACTCTTTGCAGCAAAGTGTGTCACTGATCCTCTGGTTAATAAATTATATCTGAGTGTTTTTTTGTTGAAAAAAACGTATAAGAGGCACCCTAATTGGTGCCCCCTGTTGTCATTGATTTAATAACGAGGGACAAATAGTCCGTTACAGAGGCCCAAAACCCGAGAGGCCTAGATCGTCTCGGTGCCAGAAATGAGTGAACCCCCTTGAGTCGTGCTGGATTGCGTCAGCTGAAGGGGGCGACCTCTGAAGACTACGTCATTCCAGTGAAGCCAAATTGACCGCAAAGTGGCGAATATGGTGCAACAAATCTCATGACCCGCATTTCTACCATTTATACCATTCAATAAACCCAAGCCCTAAAATTCAGAAGGTTCAAATCACCTATGGAACCTTATTCATCATCACATTAATATGATACATGTAAATTATTTTGGGAAATTCCACAATGTCCTAAATGTTCCTACTCTGTCTTGATACCATTTTCATCTAGACGTTGCTACTTCCCATAAAAAATCAAATGTTTTTAATGAAAATGTGGGTTTTCCTTTTGATAAGATTTGGCACCGGAAGATCAGACTTGCCAAAATCCAATTAGGCCTCGCAATCAGAGGTAACAAATACCACTTCTACTCAGCAACTAGTAGATTGACTAGTCTATTTATGAGCTGAATGATTCACTAAAACCATGTGCATGGTTTTAGTGATTCACCCATGAAATGCGAAAATTTAGACTTTGTCAATTCACAGGGGATCATGCACTCTTTATTAAATTCAAGTGAAAGAAGGGCGATATTTCATGTAGCATATGTAAACTAATATAAGTGATATTGAGGAAATTTCAATATTGAGGATATTCTCCAACTAGATTTTCTGAGGTGAAACGCTTGGCATCTATGCATTTTTTTAGGAATATAAGTTTTTTGCTCGTCTAAATTTTTCTTCCTTTCTCAATAAAAGTACATATTATTTTGTAAAAAGGAGGATATTTTGAGCGCAATTCAAGCATCATGCCAATTGAGGTAAACCATAATCTCTCTCTACACCAATAGGGCTCGATGTGATATTGAAGCTGACTGGATAACTCTCCAATAGTAAGAGAAACGTCTTCTATGAAGTGAAATGTACATATTGTTTAAGTCAATTCATGCAGAAAACTAGAATGTCTCTCCAAAGAAACTCAGTCAATTTGGGTCTCATTGATTGCAGGTAAACTACAAGGTCATGCACATTTTTTTGTTGGAACCTTGTCACATGGTGAAGTAAACAGTAGTATGCGGTTGTGAGACCTAGAAAATATGTTGAAATCTATACTTTGGTACAATATAACTACAATGTTATTCCTTTGACCTCAAAAAGGAATATGATGTGAGTTTAAGGTACTGTATTAAACCTAATTTGTCTTTTAAGTGTTATAAAATAATCATTAATTATTTTTCAAAGTTCGATCAAATATGTCTACGAGAATCATGTAGAAGTGGATTGAAATTTCATTAGCTAAAAGAAAGTGGTAATTGGATCAACATTTCGTCAACTACAAGCATGTAGAAGTGTGAGACAATCTACATTCCATATAAAATTACCAAAATAGCACAATGATTGTCTACTTACCTCATGAACGACAAGATTGCCAAATTCCAAAAGCCAATATCCAAGCTTGGATTATGAAATATTCACTTTCAATCATATGTGTAAGAGATGCTATTTTGCTTAAAATTGTGGGGATTATGATATTTGCAAAAAGAAAGCATTGTTGTCCCTCAAATTTCTAGAGTTTTTCCACTATATTAGTGAGTAGATGTAATATTTGGTGTGACTTTAATGATATTGATGTGTGTTCCCTAAACCATCTTTTCCCTCCATTTCTAATCCTGATTTGTCAACCTACAAATGTTCATATAAATTTGAGATGAACTTGTTCATATAAACTAAGCTTGACTAAATAAATATGGGAAATTTTTAATTAATAACACTAGAAATAAATATTAATGCAATACTTTTTATTACTTTGTGTCAAAGAAGAAACTTTCTCGTGTTTTTTGTGTGCAGGAAATTTGGAAATTCTATCAAATTTTTGTCATTTCATTGCTTCTTGTTTTTTGTCACATTTTATTAATTGTAAAAACCTCTTTTATTTTTCATCTCAAAAGAGAAACCCCAATTGGTGTATCAAATAGAAGGATTGCATGTGTATTTATAGAATAGACAAAAGAGAATGGGTATAGGGTTCATTTGAGAGTAACACCCTTCATAAGCTTATTGGGCTATACTTTAACACTTTCCCCCAAGGTCGGGGATATAAATCAAACATTGCTACTAGTTGGTTGGATGAAGCTACATGCATTGTGGAAATCTTGCACAATGTGCTTCATTCATTCAAGAAACACAAGATTGTTTGTAATAAAGATGAAATCTTGGTTGTCACAATAAATAGGCATGGTTTTTTGAAATACAATACCGAATTCTTGTAGAGTGAATAAAGCCGTACCTACTAGCAAGTGGCGTTTACCATGGTGCAATATTCTACCTTCTACATTTTGCTTCTAGATCCACTAAATGACTAAATTGGCACCCAAACGAGAGCATTAGTTAGAAGTATACATCCCACTTCTGCAATTCCCTTATATGGAGTCAGAATAGGCTTCAACATGAAGATGCCCCAAACCAGGGGCTTGCTGAATGTATGCAAGGATTCATAAATCATTGAACTAGTGAACTACACGATGTTCTTGAATGAACTAGCTCAAAAAAACAACATATACAATGTCAAGGAGGGTCATGGTTAGAGATGTATCTTACCAAGTGCTTGTCGATAATGGTTGACATCTTTTAGCACTAGATATTTAGCTTCCCACAAACTAAATTGAGCCTCCATTGGAAAAGTTTTATGCTAATACCCCAGAAAACTATGTACTTCAAGGCAAGTCATGTGCACGCTTTGTATTAAATCACGATGAAGCTCAAGGGAATTGTAGGTCTGGTTAGTGTCTAAGGTGTAGTAAGAGTGAGGCCCATAGGAGTGGAGTTAAACATTTCAGGAGGACATTTAGGCTTTTTGAACTCCTTTCAGCACTTCTAGAAGGTACGACAAGTCATGCAACAATAGGTGCAATTATAATAAGTTTACTTATCTTTAGTAAGAGATTGACTATCGTGTTGATAAAGGGCTTGGATTTGTGTCTCTTGTCTAGACCTATATGAAAAATGGCAACTAGAGCAAACAACTAATGCTATGCAAATGGGGAAGGATAAGCATGTACTCTCAGTAACTCATAAGGCCGCCAAAAATAGACATAGAGAAAGGTACTTTTTTCCCTAAAAATTATTTGAGCCCAAATCTAAGATGCCATATGAGGACTAAGACTATAGAGAAAGATACCAGCTAGAAGTTCTAGATGATAGGACATTAGATTATGTAAGTTATTGGTTGGAGGCTGGTAGAGAAACAATTCTTAGAATATGCTTTGCATGCATGTGAAATGATCTGAAGGGATTACTCATTTGCTTTCTACAAAAGATGGACTAAAAAAATATAAACAATAAGACTAATATTTCTCTTATCAGCATAGATGGCCTACAAAGTAGTCCATAACTCACATGCTAGCTTGATCATTGCCATAGATTGAGGAAGTGCATTGTTCATACTCTAATGCATCCAAGTTAGAATTGACAAGTCCAATTATGACCATGAAGTATCCATCAGGGTAGTCCAAGATGACGGGGATTGCGTCAAGTAATGATGTAGGTTTTGGGTGAGTAGAAAATCCTAGAAGCCAAGAGCCATAATTATAACCATGAAATTATATTTTAGAAGAGCCATTATTGATTGGTGTGATTGTTGTGGAGGAGCCTCTAGAAGGGTTAGAACCAAAGATGATAGATATTATGTGGCCTATAAGCCAATCACACTTTCATGTATCTTATTTATGTTGACTAAAATAAATTTATTCATTGTCTTTCCTAGGTGATGTTTAGAATAAAGTCCACAAGCATATGCAATGACTAAGTGAAGTATAATGAGATCATAATACATTGATCACTAGTCTTTAAACATATATTCTAAACATTCGTATTCGTAGGATATTCAAGGGGGACATTGATAACATGCAATTTATACGTATGATTATACAATTATTAATGCAAATTTAGTCATAATCATTCTATCCTTATGCATCTTATCATACTCTGTATGCATATCTATCATTTCATGTAATTTTAAGTTATAATATCAAAATGTACTAGTTTAGGGATAATTATGCATTCTTCAAAATATATTTTAGAATAAATTATACTCATCTATATTTGAGATTATAATTGGGTTTTAAAGTTAAATAATATGAGAAAATACTTTTTATATACTCATTTTTTTCTAAGTATTAATTTCTAAAAGAAAGGAGTGTATTTTTGAAAAATAATAGTTTATTCTCTTGTGATTTACCAAATTTGACTTTTTAAAATGAGAGATTATTTAATTTCTGATCCAACAAAACAAATTTCGATTAATTTGGAGTTGTATTTTAAAATTTATGAATTTTCTAATTTTTAGGGATTTTTTTGAAATTTTTCCAAATTTTTTTGATTTTTTATGAAGTTATTTGAATTTATTTAGAATTAAAAAAGAATAAAAATTGGATTAAAATGCGCATTGATGTGACAGTCGACAAGGCGAAGTAGTTTACGTGTCACCTTGCGGCACACGTGTGCGTATGTGTATACGGATGTCATTAGTTGGTTAAGCATCATCAATAGATTTTTGTTAACCCATTAAGACCGCGCGCCTTATATAGACATCATTTCGTTTTGATTTTTGTCATGTGGGATTATTTTCTTTTGTTGTTATGCGCTAGTGATGTGACACGACGAGAAGCGTCCGATTCGCTTATTAAATCAAAGTCGTGGATCTTCACTTAAGTCAGGGGCTACGTGGTGAGTAACAATTCATCACCAAATCATTTTAAAATGATTTAATTTTAGCCGTTCATCCGAGGAGTTATAATGGCTGAGACTAAAACTGCTCGATGGACAGGTGAACCCATCTAGAGCATCAGATGAAGATTAAATGGCATGCATTTCATGGTGTTTCATCTTCACGCGCGATGTAGCGAAATCTCAACGGTTCATCTTTGATTGAACTGATGTGATTTAAACATAAATATTCGCATTCAAGTGTTTCATCAGAGCCATTGATAGAAGATTAAATGTCAAATTCGATGGTTACGCCCAAATTTGCCTATTTATACGCAAGTTCTTCGACGAAAAATGTTTTCTTGGATGTTTCGAGCTATCAAACTGTTTAGACATCTCAATCCATGAGTCTCTCATTTCTTCTTCATCTAGAATCAGTTCAACGTCCAAGGAGTGGTTAAAAATAAGATTTCGATGAAAGAATAGGGAGAATTCGCCTCTTGAATGCCGACAATCATCTTTGAAATGACGGAATGAAAAGCCTTTGATCTGACGATTAATTGGATCATTTCGAGCGCTATCTCGGGTTTGATTATGTGTTTTCCTCATAATCTTTTGTCCTGTATCATTATATTGTAATTTAGAATCATAGATTAGGTTAATTTTAGATTTTATTTTGGATTTCTCTCTTTGTGATCGATTTTCTATCTAATTTTTGCTCTCTGATTTCTCCGCAAATCTTGATCCAAATCTTTGAGTTCTCTTTCCAAATCTATAAAAATCTCTAATTTCTCACCTCAATTCATTCTCCGATCTGATAAAATTTCAAAGAACACTTATTCAGATCTATACTATCTATTTCATGATTATTTCTCTAAATTGGTGAGTTTGGAATTTTTTGACATGAGTCCATGTGTTTTCAACTACCTCACGGTCTTGTCTCATCAAACATTGAGTTATCCAAAAAGAATAGCACTATATGATCCGACTCATATGATGAATCTAGGTGATACTCTAGCTATCCTTAGTGTAGAGACACTAAGGATAGATAACATGTGTTCTTTAGAGAGAGAGTTCACTGAATTGATCTATGTAAATTGTTAAATAGTATTATACCAAATTTGTCAATCAAGTTGATTCATATCACGGTTGTGTTTGTGGTCCTTTGACTTGAGACACCATAGACATCTCGTGGATGGATGATCGTATTTTGATTATGACTTAAGAATCCCTAGCCACGGGATCTCTTAAAATTTTCTATATTAAATATGACATGAAGTTTTCAAAGATGATTGTGCAGTGAAGATAAGATTGTTCCCCTCTCTATTTGACAAGATCAGCTCAAGGAATGAGATACGATGAAATCCTTGGCTAAGATAGTGAAAATATCGGAGGAGTTCTTGATGATTTGTTACGCGCATTAATGCTCACTTGAGTGATCGATTAGGCTTGGACAGTTGACCATACCCAAAGTCATTCATGTGTCTCTGATAACATGCAATCTTAACATGCAATTTCATGATTATTAATGCAAATTAAGTCATAAAACATTTCATTTTTATGCATGTTATCATACTTTGAGTGCATATCTATCATTTAATATAAATTTAACTTATAATCTCAAAATGCACTATTTTAATGATAATTATGCATTTTTAAGAATATATTTTTAAAGTATATTATTCTCATCTATATTTGACATTATAATTGTGTTTTAATGCTAAATATTGAGCGAAAATATTATTTATATACTCATTTATTTTTCTAAGTTTTAATTTATAAGAGAAATGAGTATATTTTTGAAATAATAATTTATTCTCTTATTATTTAAATTTTATAAGATAGATAATTTAATTTCTAATCCAATGAAATAAATTTGGATGAATTTGGAGTTGCATTTTGAAAGTTATGAATTTTTTAATTTTTAGGGATTTTTTTAGACTTTTTAAGAATTTTTAAGAATTTTTCTCAATTTAAAATCATTTTTTCATTTAAAATCGATTTTATAAATCGTGCAAGTGACCTGGAAAAATGTAGAGCGTCCAATCAAATCATGATCGTCGATCCAGGTAGGGGGTGACATGGCAACACGTGAAGCGTCGGATCGTGCGATTAAATCACGATCGTCGATCGTCACTTAAAGGCAAGGGGGTACATGGCGCATTATTACTTGTCAGCGAATTGTTTTAAAAATGATTTAGTCACTGCCGTTCATCAAAAGAGTTATACCGGCTGAGATTAAAACAGACGAAAACGCATCCGAAGCGTTAGATCAAGATCCATCGGATGGCATTTCAAGAGTTACTTCTAAAGTGCGCCACTTGGCAAAATCTCGACAGTCCATCTCTGATCATATGGCCAAGACTCAATCGTAACGATTCGCATCAGCGCGTTTCAACATAGCCGGTGGTCGAAGATGAAACGCCCGATCAGACGTATACGCGCAAATTTACTTTAAATTGAGATGTTTTTCAACATTTTAATGCATTCTTAGATGTTTTCGAGTAATCGAACTGTTTAGACACCACCATCCTTGAATCTCTTACTTCCAATCGCTTCTAGACTCATTTTCACGTTGACGGAGTGATTGAAAGCGAGATTTCGTCGATTAAATAAGGAGAATTTGCCTCTTGAACACCGATGATCGTTTTCGAAATCGCGGAATGAAAAGCCATGAATCCGATGATTAATTTGATCATTTCGATCGCTATCTCGGGTTAGATTTATGTGTTTTCCTCCTAATCTTTCATCATGTATCATTAATTTGTAATTTAGGATCGTAGATTTAGTTAATTTAGTTTTTAATTTTGAATTTCTCTTTCTTTGCGATTTGAAATTTCGCTCTAATTCGCTCATCAATTTCTTTGAGAATCTTGATCCAAATCTTGTGATTTTTGAGTTCTCTTTCCAAATATATCAATTTCCCTAATTTATCACCTCAAGTTATCGTCCGATTTGATCAAATTTTAAAAGATCTCTCAAAATTCCCTTATTTCTCCGTTGATTTGACCCTTATTAACCACTATACCCCTCAATTCGTGATTTAATCTTAATATTGGTGAGTTTGGTATTTTTTTTTACACGAATCAGTGTGCAATTAATGACCGCATCGATTCGTTCCGTTTGTCTTGTACGGGTGAAGGATTAGACATATATAAGATAACCGATGAGGAAAAGTTTCCATAAGGGAGTTGTTATATACTTCATATCTTCTAGTTTACGTGGTGTAACTTTCACCCAATAGGCTGGCAACTCAACGTATCGATTGGGTTAAATCAATCATTGATTAATTGATCTATATGTTGATGTGGATAGTTAATTAAGGTTATCTAATAAAGTCTTATTGGGTCTATAGAGCTATTAACTAGTGAGATATATGTACATAAATGGTCACACTCATAAGGTTTATAGATGTTAGTGGATATAGAGATAATTATAAGGATTTTTTTGAAAATTCCATATACTAAATGTCTATAAATAGGGGGAGAACAGCCACAACTGAAGGTGCCCATGCAAGCCTTGTGGGAATTTGACGAGACGAGACCGCGAGGTCGTTGATTTCACATGGTATCACGTCAAAAATTATTCCGAACTTATCAATTTTAAGAAATTAACTCGAATTGAATGGTATAATGGTAAATAAGGGTCGAATCCACAGGGAAATAAGGAATTTCTTGATGTAATCTTCGAAATTGATCAAATCGGACGAGAAATTGATGGTAGAAATTGGGGAAAATGGTATTTTATGAAAGATAACTTCAAAACGAATCCACGGAATTAAAAATTATCGAAAATGATCTTGATTTTGTGGAGAAATCGCAAATTGAAGTGGAGAGAAAATTTCAGACGAAGAAATTACGATTTTTGATGAAATTTGAAGAAATTGAAATCAAAATCCTAATCTAAACAGAAATTAAACACTATAGGAAGAGAAATTATGCAAAACCGCTTCTACTAATCCTGATTAGCGATCAAATTTCCGCGATTAAGCTGATTAATCGCGAAGAACACAAAGAACGCCTCGACGAGATTCAAGCTGTGATTTCTCACAATCTACTCCACCAAATCTCGATTTCAAGAGCTCCGTGGGTGCGGAAATGGAAGAGGAACACGATGGAATCGAGAGAAACGAGAGAGAAGGTGTCTAGCCAGCTCAATTAGATTGAAATCTCAACTCAGATGCTTACAAACGTCGAAGAACAAGTCTTTTTATAGGGCTTTTGATCGTAACCATCCGATCGTTTTGATTGACGGTTACGATCAAACGGTCCATCGTGGACCGTTTCAATTAAGTCGCAACCGTCCAATGGCGATCGACAGTTTGGATGTACTCTGATGAAATGCGTTATAAAACGCTGAAAATAGCGCCCTTTGGATCGCGATCGGACGGCCGAGATGTGATCCGCGACGTTTCATCACAGCCGTTATAGCGCTCCATATACATCACGTGCGTTTGATGGTGATCAGGTGGTCCGCGCGTCTAGTCGATCGACGCATCAGGTTCCGCGCCCACCCGATCCAACGCTTCGATTGTCGCCACATCACCTGCATCGAAAGTAAACTCCGTGGAACTTAGTCCCACACGAAGAATATTAAAAGCAATTTTCGGGTTTATAACACTTGACGTTTAAGAGGTTTTGAATACCCCTCCGGTCTACGGAAGGCTGAAATGCCTATATATATGTTATAACTATATGAATATATAAATATGTATATTGCGCCACGTAGGCGGTGCGCGGGTCCGTGTGGCGCTACCACGTGGCCTTGCGTGCCACGTCGCATCCACGCGGGGCCCGCGCGGAATTTTTCCCCTTTTTTGCTTCTTTTTTAAATCATTTTAATCATTAAAACTCAAAATTAATTCGGAAAATTTTAGAAAAATCAGAAAAAAAATCCATAAAAATAGAAAATTCATAACTTTTAATATATAACGCCAATTTAATCCAAATTTCTTTCATTTGATCTGAAATTTAATTATCTATCATTCTAAAAAGTCAAAATTAATGAATAATGAGAGTTTTAAATATTATTTAAGAAATACATTTATTTATTTAAAGATTTGAGCTTAAAAAGTAAATAAATATTTATAAAAATGATTTCTCTTGTTATTTTAATTTAAAAACACTTATAATCTCAAGAAAAAGATGTGTTATCAAATTATTAAACTCTAATATATCAAAATTAACCCTAAATTAGAGTATTTTGAGATTATAATGACTTTTTCATAGAATAATAGAAAAATACATATAAGTATGATAACATGCATGTAAATGAAATCATTTATAACTTAATATGCATCAATAATCATATTTTATCATGTTAATTTAGCATGTTATCAGAATTCTCCCCTTTCTTCTCTTTCTCTCTTGGTGAAGAGCTTTCAAGAGGAGATGCAACGATGTAGAAATCGTGTGGATATTGCTAGCGGTTAGACACTTGAATAGCTTTAAGATCTCGCTGAAGGAAACTATCTAAGTATATTTTCTCATACATACTAGATGATAGTATCATATGTTAAGGGTGCCTCAATATTTTGAATATCCAATTTAATGTATTCCACAACATTTGATATTTTGATTGAAATTTTGGTAGGCTTATCGACCTCAGAACCCTAGGAGTACGACTAGCTTGGAGTCAACCTAGTCTACGCAGGGAATACTAACTATTCCAAGGACTTAAATTAAACTCAAAAAATGTATCTATAAAAAGAATATTAAAACTAAATCAACGAGAAAAGCTAAAAACCAATAATCTAAATATAAAGTGCATAAACTATATAAAGAAAATTTTTGAAAGAACTCCTCGAAGAATTGATTTGATTTATGCCTTCAACTTTGACTTTAACTTTGACGTTTGCCTTTGACTTGCAGATTAACATTTGACTTTATTTTTTACCATTGACTGTGAACTTTAACTGATAACTTAAATATTGAAGTTGACTTTGAGTGTCTATTGAACGTGTTAGGTCCTAGGATACATGCCCTAAAATAATCTGATGATACCACTATCGGCTGGGAGCCCAATACCACTATCGAACACTCTCCCTCAAGCAAGAGCATATAAATCAAACATGTTCAACTTGGTACATGTGGCATCATAGGAGATCCCAACTAGACTTTTCATAAAGTCTTTTGCAAGTTGATGAGATGATGCCACATGAGGGATGGAAATAACTCTATATATAACCTTCTCCCAAATGTTTTAATAGTCAATTTTAATGTTCTTCATATGCTCCTGAAAAGTAAAATTTCCAGCGACGAAAGATAACGACTTAATTATCACAATGCATGGGCTTTTGGGAGGGAGATGAGATGCCATGATCTTTTTGAAATGATCAAGGCCATACCATCTCCAACGTGGTCTCAACCACAGCTCTATACTTACACTCAGCGCGAGAGCATGATACCACCTTCTATTTCTACGATTGCGAGGGGACGAGGTTACCTCCAATATATGTACAATAGCAGGTTGTCGATTTACGATCTCCCTTGTCAGTTGCATACCTAGCATAAGAGTAGGCTTTGATATGGAGATGACCATGTTAGTGATAGATGAGCCCTCTTCCTGGGGTTTGCTTGAGGTATTATAGAACTCGTAGAGCTCCCTGCTAGTGGACTTGTGAGTGATCCCGCATAAACTGACTCAAAACACTAACCGTGTACACGATGTCAGTGCGAGTGATTGTGAGATATATTCGCTTGCCCAATAATCTTCGATTGCAATTAGCATCCTCAAGGAGTGGATATGAAGTATCCTTGAACTACACTCGAGCTTCCATAGGTGAGGTCTCTGGCTTACACTTAACAAGTCATGTCTCTTGAAGCATGTCAAGGGCATACTTTTTCTAGGTCAAAGCTACCTTCTAGTCTTGATGCGCAAACTCAATCCCAAGAAAGAATCTTAGACTTCCCAAGTCACGAATACTGAGGATCATTAACATCATTGATGGAAATTATGTTGCTTGTAAGACAATCATACTTTCATCTTTCGTTTATATTCATTGAAATGAGCTTATATTTATTTTCATTCTTGTGTGATGTTTGCAATGAAGTCCATGAACATATGCAATGATCAAGTGAGTTATGATGAGATCATAATACAATGATCACTAGTCTTTAAACAAATGTTCTAAATATTCCTATTCGTGGGATATTCGATAAGAACATTAATATATTCGAAAAGAATAATATTATATGATCTAACTCATATGATGAGTGATAACATGCAATTTTAACATGCAACTATACGATTATTAATGCAAATTAAGACATAAAATATTTCATTCTTATGCATCTTATCATACTTTGAGTGCATATCTATCATTTCATGTAATTTTAAGTTATAATCTAAAAATGCACTATCTAAGGGATAATTATAAATTTTTAAGAATAAACTTTATTCCCATCTATATTTGAGATTATAATTGGATTTTAATGTTCAATAATCAGAGAAAATACTTTTTATATACTCAGTTTTTTTTCTAAGTTTTAGTTTCTAACAGAAATGAGTGTATTTTTGAAATAAAAATTTATTCTCTTGTTATTTAAATAATTTAACTTTTTAGAATGATAGATAATTTAAGTTCTGATATAATGAAAAAAATTTAGATTAATTTGGAGGTGTATTATAAAACTTATGAATTTTCTAATTTTTAGGAATGTTTTTAGAATTTTCCTATTTCTTATAAATTTATTTGGATTTATTTTGAATTAAAAAGAAAAAAAATCGATTTGTATCGCGTGCTGACATGGCAGCTGCCATGGCATAGGAAAAAATGGCATCGCACATGGTGATACATGAACATGCCACGTGGTGACACATGAAGACGCCATGTGGTGACACATGAACATGCCACAGTGCGATACATTAACATGCCATATGGCAAACCCATATGTGTATGTGTGCGCATGCCATATGGCTAACTCTCTAATCACGCATACCTTATATACACGTTGAATCATGTGATTTTCTTCATGTGGGACTATGCTTTTGTTTTTATATATGCAGGTGACATGGCGATCTGATGGTTACGCCCAAATCTCCCTATAAATTGAAATGTTCTTCGATGGAAAGTGTATTCTTGGGTTTTTTGAGTAATTGAACTGTCTAGACGCCACAATCCATAAATCTCTTGCTTCCCTTCGCTTGTAGACCTCATTTCTGTATCTGAGGAGTGTTTGAAAGTAAGATTTCGTTGGGAGAATAGGGAGAAATTGACGAGACGAGACCGCGAGGTCGTCGATTTCACACGGTCTCGTGTTAAAAATTAATCCGAACTTACCAATTTGGGGAATTAAGAGTGAATTGAAGGGTATAATGGTAAATAAGGGTCGAATCCACAGGGACTTTAGGTATTTTCGAGATATCTTTTGGAATTTGGTCAAATTGGACGATGAATTGAGGTGAGAAATTAGCGAAAATGATGTTTTTAGAAAGAAGACTTCATAACGAATCCACGGAATCTAGAATCATCGAATTTGGACTTGATTTCGCGGAGAAATCAAAATTTGAAGTGGAGAGGAATATTCGGACGTTAAAATCGTGATTTTGAGCTAAATTTGATGAAATTAAAATCTAAAACCTAATCTAAAAAGCAATTAAACATAAATGGCAGATTAGGAAGCAAAAACCTCTCCCACTAACCCCCGATTGCGATCAAATCGCGGCGATTAAGCTTCTTAATCACGAAGAACACGAAGAACGCGATCGGTGGATTCAAGTTGCGATTTCTCCTTCAATTCTCAACCATATCTTGATTTCAACCCCTCCATGGATGCGGAATTGAGAGAGGAAGAGGATGGAATCAAGAGAAATGAGAGGATCGGTGTCTAGACAAGTCAATTTGATTGAAATCCAACTCGAATGCTTACAATCGTGAAGAACAAGTCTATTTAAAGGGCATCATTTCGTAACCGTCCGATCGCTTGATGAACGGCTGTGATGAAACGGTTCATCACGAACCGTTTCCGTTAAATCTCGATCATCGATCGCCAGTGGACGGCCCGATGAATCTTTGATCGTGTGCGTTATAAAATGCATCAATCGTCGTCCTTTAGATCGCGATCGAACGGCTGAGATGCGATCCGCGCCGACGCATCTCGGGCGTTATAACTCTTTTAAAAATGTCACGTGCGTTTTGTTTGATCGGTGGTCCACGGGCGCATGTGATCGACGCGTGAGATCGACGCGTCAACTGGATCCAACGCCCCTCGTCGCGCCACGTCGCCTGCATGGTAAGTAGAGTGTGGAATTAGTCCCACGCGAAAAATGATTTAGGAAACCGTCAGGTTTATAACTGATAACATGCAATCTTAACATGATAAAACATGATTATTAATACAAAATAAGGCATAAAACATTCCATTTATATGCATGTTATCATATTCTGAGTGCATTTCTATCATTCTATGCAATTTTATGTTATAATCTCAAAATGTGTTAATTTAGGGTTAATTATGATGAATTAAAGATTAAAGATTTTATAACCCATCTTTACGTGAGATTATAAGTGTTTTTTTAAAGTTAAAAATAAGAGAAATTATTTTTTTATAAACATTCATTTAAATTTCTAAACTTAAAATCTTAAGGAAATGAGTGTATTTTTGAAATATAAATTAAATCTCTTGTTATTTAAATATTTTGAATTTTTAGAATGATAGATAATTAAATTTCAGATCAAATGAAAGAAATTTGGATTAATTTGGAGTTGTATTTTCAAAGATATGATTTTCACAATTTTTAGGGATTTTTCTGGATTTTTCTTGATTTTTTCCGATTTAATTTCTATTTAAAAAATGTTTAAAATAAATAAATAAAAATCAAAAAGCGTGCGGGTCCCACGCGGGTGCGACGTGGCACGCAAGGCCACGTGGCAGAGCCACGCGGACCCGTGCAGCGCGCCTACGTGGCACGTTTTTATATTTATAGTATATTTATTTAATATATATAAAATGGGTCTTCAGCCTTCCCTAGATGGGAAGGGTTATTAACCCTTTAATCCATCGGGCGTTATAAACCCGACGGACTCCACTAATTTTCTCCGTGTGGGACTAAAGTCCCACACACTGTTTTAACTGCAGGACACGTGGAGCGAGGAGAGCCGTTGGATCGGGCGGAGCGTAGGATCTCACGCGTTGATCACGTGGACGAGCGGACCACTGATCCATCATATAAACACGTGCTATTAAAAGGGAGTTATAATGGTCCAGATGAAACGGCGCGGATCGCATCTGGACCGCCCGATCATCATCCAACGAACGCGATCAAACGCGTTTTAAAACGCATATCAAGCGGAGCGATCTGGAGCGTTCATCTGAGATCTGACGGCCATGATTTAAGCTTACCGTTTCAAATTGATGCGTTTAATCTCGGCCGTTGATGCGGATTAAACGCATCAATCGGACGGTTTTCCCCAATTCGCCGTATAAATAGACGAGTTCTTCGTCGTTCTATGTATTCGAATTGGATTTCAATCAAATTGACTTGTATAGACACCGATCCTCTCGTTTCTCTTAAGTTCTTCCTCTTCCTCTTTCAATTCCGCATCCACAGAGGGGTAGAAGTCGAGATTTGGTGGAAAATTGAGGGAGAAATCGACGCTTGAAGCTCGTCGTGACGTTGTTGGTGTTCTTCGCGATTAATCGGTTTAATCGCGACATTTCGATCGCTAAACGGGTTTAGTGGAAGCGTTTTTACCTTAATTATCCTCCTATAATGTTTAATTTTAGTTTAGATTAGGATTTAGAAGTTAATTTTATCAAATTTTACCTAAAATCGCTCATTTTCACGCTCGAAATTTTCTCTCCACTTCAAATTTCGATTTCTCCGCGAAATCAAGTCCAAATTCGATGATTCTTGATTCCGTGGATTCGTTTTGAAGTCTTCTTTCTAAAAACACCATTTTCCCTAATTTCTCACCTCAATTCATTGTCCAATTTGACCAAATTCTAAAATATATCTCGAAAATACCTAAATTCCCTGTGGATTCGACCCTTATTTACCATTATACCCTTCAATTCGCTCTTAATTCCCCAAATTGGTAAGTTCGGATTAATTTCTGACACGAGACCGTGTGAAATCGACGACCTCGCGGTCTCGTCTCGTCAATAACACCCGACGGTTTATAGGGTTAATAACCCTGCCCATATAGGGCAGGCTAAAGACCTCTTTTATATAGTATAAATAAATAAATATATATGTATACAGCGCCACGTAGGCGTTGCGCGGGTCCGCGTGGCTCTGCCACGTGGCCTTGCATGCCACGTCGCTTCCGCGTGGGACCCGCGCGCTTTTTGCATTATTTATTTATTTATTTTAATCTATTTAAATCGAAATTAAATCGAAAAATAATCGAGAAAAAATCCCTAAAATTGTAAAAATCATATCTTTTAAAATACAACTCGAAATTAATCCAAATTTCTTTCATTTGATCTGAAATTTAATTATATATCATTCTAAAAAGTCAAATTATTTAAATAACAAGAGGTTTAATTCGTATTTCAAAAATACATTCATTTCTTTAAGATTTTAACGTTAGAAAATTAAATGAATGTTTATAAAAATAATTTCTCTTATTTTTTAACTTTAAAAACCACTTATAATCTCAAGTAAAGATAGGTTATAAAATCATTTATCCTTAATTTATCACAATTAACCCTAATTTAGTGTATTTTGAGATTATAACATAAATTTGCATGAAAATGATAGAAATCCACTCAAAGTATGATAACATGCATATAAATGGAATTTTTTATACCTTATTTTGCATTAATAAGCATGTTTTATCATGTTAAGATTGCATGTTATCACACCCCCCAACTTAAATAATTTCTAGTCTCTTAGCAATTTCCTATAGAATCTTCCTAGAAAGTCCTTTCCACTTCTCAATCCTACTACTAAAGAGGTGAAGTGTATATAAGTATGATTACTCTTCCTCATAGTGTGGACCATAGTGATCTAGATTTCATTTCTAGGTTGACTTCTTTAGTGCATAATAGGGTAGTGCTCATCGGCTGATGCTTGAGTCTAATTCTCAATTGTGATCGAGGTGAGCATATCTAGGGTTTAATGCTATAGGGATGAAAAGATCCTCACACTCTCATGAGCAGATGTAATCCTTACCCTCTCCATAGATTCATCACTCCTTCCCTCAAAATGGCGGCTACTTAATGTATTAGAATTTCCCTCAACTTACCTTCCTCTTAAAAAGAGTGCAATTGCAAAGGTATTCCTATCTTTGGATGCAGCGTTTGAGGTGGTTGAAAGAAAAATTTAAAGACACTATATCTAAAGGAATGATGTGGTTAAAAGCAAATATGTGTCTAAACAAAATGGATTAAAAAGCAAAGGTGGTACCACTTATGATAATTTTAGCTCCCAAATGATGTGGATGGTGATGGATGGTAGGGATAGATGGAAATGGTAGAGATGGTGGTGTTGAGAAGAGAAGATATTCCTCTAACTTATTCTCCTTCTTTTCACTTCTTCTATTTCTCTCTTTTTCTTTCTTTTTCTCCTTCCTTTTTTTCCTTGCCTCTTTCTTTTCTTTTTTCTCTTTTTGTTTTGCTTTTTGTAACATACTTCAAAAATTTCAAAAGAGTTTTACACAAAAAAATAAGGATATGGAGGAGTTGTTTCGTGGAGGTTTGAAGAGAGTTTGCCAAAGTGTGAAGTGTAATGTTTGAAGGGATATGTTCATGTGAGAGGAATGTGGAGGAGATGTGATGGATGTGTGAGTCACTTGGGAGTCTGATTATCATAAGTGAGGTTTAAAACAAAGTGGTGTAACTACTTGACTGATTTGGAAGAGATAAACTAAATGCCTATAAGGGAAAGATAGGTATTTCAAAGAATGATAGATCATTGCACTCTTTTAAGGGAAAGTTCGGAATCGAGGAATTCCCACACTAAGTAGGTTCAGCTGATGTAAGGTAGGGGATAAGAATTTTGCTTGAAATTCACTCAAAATCTCTCCATTTCAAATCCATAGCACTTCAACCTTCTGATTACTCATTTTTCCTCGGTGCCTTGTTAGATACCCAACCCCAAAGAAGTCAACCATTACAAATAATCCCATGGTTTATCTAGATCACTTGATTTTATTACTCAAAATGTAATCATATGGGCTGTTAGGCCCTCATTTCTACATCTCTAGTAGATAAGATCTCAAACTTTCAAGACTTCTAAGGTGGAGAAGACTGGTAATAATTTGGAAAAATAGGAGTTTTTTTAGAATTTAGATTTTTTTAAAAATTTTTTTGAAAAAAATTGTTGAATTTTTTTCTAAGGCCTCACCCCCCAACTTAAACTCTTCATTGTCCTCAATGAAATTACTACGCTCATGATGAAAGATAGCAATAATAATGATCATGGCATGAAAAAGATGATAAAATGTGGTAAGGAGAAAAGGGTTTAGAAAAACTTATTTGGGCTTTTTGATGCTTGTTCACGGGATTTCTCGTGTTTGCGCCCTTCATAATATCGTTCTTCGACAATGTATTTATTCTGAAAAATAAACTAAAGGAAAAACACAAAAAGGATAACTTTGGGCTGCCTCCCAATAAGCGCTAAGTTTATCGTCTTCAGCCAGACTCGTTTAAGCTCATATTCTCCAAAAATTGATGCGATTATTTGAATAAAAACTTGATGCATGATAAGAAATTTCCTCAAGATCCAAACCATAATTATCCTTGTTATGAATAATAAATCATTATACTCTATGATTTGAAAGTGAAATTTGGAATTTATGCATGAAATTCAAATCGTATCATCAGATCAGATTCATGCAATCACAAATTAGTGGAGATAATATATTATATTATAGATATAAGTATAGAGATATATATATATTTTTTTCGAGAAAAATTTTCTATCGATAGAGCGGTTGAAATTTAGATTACTTCGAATCTATCATGGCCTAAGTCTACGCAGAGCATGGCTTCGATGCGGCCTACGACGATGAGAAAACTCTAAATAACCCTAGTACAACAGGCTTTTTCGTATAGAATCGTGAATTTCAATAGAAATAAAATTTTCAACAATGATTTAGAAAAACAAGTCATGCGTGATTCCATGAGAGCTTGGCCCTCTCAAAACGATACATGTGAGCAATAGACCGTAATCCTTAGAAGAGGGAAAATTACTCAAGATGGCATCGAGTTGAGGATCATTTAAGATAAATTTCATCTTCGGAAGGCATTAAACATGTTTTCTAAATGAATGACATTTCATGAAAATAATTATATACTACTAATTATCAAATAATGGCAAAGATCATACCTGGGTGTCGGTATCCGTGAGTGTTTATAATTTATTAACGCGATTTTGAAAAATGATCGCCCGTAATCCGTAGAGAAGGGGTCGAATTCACTTATTCTTGTCGAATTAAGGATCATGAAGATAGAATTCACTTCGGATCACTCAAATCATGATCGATGCGAGTTAAATTCAAGAAATAAAAAGAAAAATCCAATGTTGACCAAGTCAAAATTGACGAATTTTCTCAAAAATATGCCTTAAATTCCCCGGCAACGGCGCCATTTGACGAGACGAGACCGCAAGGTCGTCGATTTCACACGGTCTTGTGTCAAAAACTAATCCGAACTTACCAATTTGGGGAATTAAGAGTGAATTGAAGGGTATAATAGTAAATAAGGGTCGAATCCACAGGGAATTTAGGTATTTTTGAGATATCTTTTGGAATTTGGTCAAATTGGACAATGAATTGAGGTGAGAAATTAGGAAAAATGGTGTTTTTATAAAGAAGACTTCATAACGAATCCACGGAATCAAGAATCATCGAATTTGGACTTGATTTTGCGGAGAAATCGAAATTTTAAGTGGAGAGAAATTTTCGGACGTTAAAATCGTGATTTTGAGCTAAATTTGATGAAATTAAAATCTAAAACCTAATCTAAAAAGCAATTAAACATAAATGGCAGATCAGGAAGCAAAAACCTCTCCCACTAACCCCCGATTGTGATCAAATCGCGGTCGATTAAGCTTCTTAATCACGAAGTACACGAAGAACGCGATCGGTGGATTCAAGTTGCGATTTCTCCTTCAATTCTCCACCATATCTTGATTTCAACCCCTCCGTGGATGCGGAATTGAGAGAGGAAGAGGATGGAATCAAGAGAAATGAGAGGATCGGTGTCTAGACAAGTCAATTTGATTGAAATCCAACTCGAATGCTTACAATCGTGAAGAACAAGTCTATTTAAAGGGCGTCATTTCGTAACTGTCCGATCGCTTGATGAACGGCTGTGATGAAACGGTTTATCACGAACCGTTTCCGTTAAATCTCGATCATCCGATCCCTAGTGGACGGCCTGATGAAGCTTGGATCGTGTGCGTTATAAAACGCATCAGTCGTCGTCCTTTAGATCGCGATCGAACGGCTGAGATGCGATCCGTGCCGACAAATCTCGGCCGCTATAACTCTTTTAAAAACGTCACGTGCATTTTGTTTGATTGGTGGTCCACAACGCATGTGATCGACGCGTGAGATCGATGCGTCAACTGGATCCAACGCCCCTCGTTGCGCCACATCGCCTGCATGGTAAGTAGAGTGTGGAATTAGTCCCACACGGAAAACGATTTAGGAAACCGTCGGGTTTATAACACTCGACGGTTTATAGGGTTAATAACCCTCCCCATATAGGGCAGGCTAAAGACCTCTTTTATATAATATAAATAAATAAATATATATGTATACAGCGTCACGTAGGCGCTGCGCGGGTCCGCGTGGCTCTGCCACGTGGCCTTGCGTGCCACGTCGCACCCGCGTGGGACCCGCGCGCTTTTTGCATTTTTTATTTATTTATTTTTATCTATTTAAATCAAAATTAAATCGAAAAAAATCGAGAAAAAATCCCTAAAATTGTAAAAATCATATCTTTTAAAATACAACTCCAAATTAATCAAAATTTCTTTCATTTGATCTGAAATTTAATTATCTATCATTCTAAAAAGTCAAATTATTTAAATAACAAGAGATTTAATTCTTATTTCAAAAATACATTCATTTCTTTAAGATTTTAACGTTAGAAAATTAAATGAATGTTTATAAAAATAATTTCTCTTATTATTTAACTTTAAAAACCACTTATAATCTCAAGTAAAGATAGGTTATAAAATCATTTATCCTTAATTTATCACAATTAACCCTAATTTAGTGTATTTTGAGATTATAACATAAATTTGCATGAAATGATAGAAATCCACTCAAAGTATGATAACATGCATATAAATGGAATTTTTATGCCTTATTTTGCATTAATAATCATGTTTTATCATGTTAAGATTGCATGTTATCAGAAATCGATTCCTGAACACCAATGATCGTCTTCGAGTTCGAGGAATGAAAAACCTCTGATCCAGCGAGCAAGTGGATCAATTCGAGCGCTATCTTGGGTTAGAAATCGTCTTTTCATCTTAATCTTTCATCCTATAACATTAGATTTCAATTTTCAATAATAGATTAAGTTAATTTTGATTTTAATTTCAGTTTTTGCTATCTTTTTGTTTGGAAATTTCTACCTAATTTGCTCATCAATTTTTCTGGGAAGCTGGTCCCAAATTTGATGATTTTTGTTTTTGTGGATTCGACTTTGAGTTATCTTTTCTAAAAATTTCAAAATATCTAATTTATCACGTCAATTCATTTTTCTATTTGATTGAATTTCAAATAATACTTAAAAATACCTTAATTTTCTGTGGATTTGACCCTTATTCACTTTTATACTATCTAATTCATGATTATTTATCTAAATTGGTGAGTTTAGAATTATTTTTACGCTTATCCGCATGTATTCAATGACCGTGCGGATTCACTTCATCAATGATTATGATTGATCCTATGGCCATCGATGTAGAGACACCAAGGATAGATAGTGGGTGCTTTTAGAGAAAGAGTTCATTAAATTGATCTATTTAAATTCCTGAATAGCACTATGCAAATTATCAATTAGGTGGATTTATGTGACGATTGTGTACATGGTCCCTTGACTTGAGTCACCAAAGACAACTTCTAGTTGGAGATCATAGTTTGACTATGACTTACGAATCCCTACCCACATGATCTCAAAAACATCATAGACTAGATACAACATGAAGTCCTCAAAGGTGATTGAGTGGTCAAGATGGGATCATCTGCCCTCGGTATAAGAGGAGATCAACTCAAGGAATGAGATGCGATTAAATTCTTGGCCAAGGTAGTGAAAACATTAGAGAATTTGTTCTCAATGATTTCCTACTTGCATCAGTACTAAATTAGGTGATCGATTAGAGTTTGAGAATTAGGCATACCTTAAGTCATTCCTAAGTCTAGGACAGATGAAGGATCATACGTACATGGTAACTGATGATGGCATGGTTTAATGGAGTTTTGATATACTCTAAATCTCCCACCGGGTTGGCAACTGTAAGAATCGATTGGGTTAAATCGATTCTTAGCTAATTAATCTATATGTTGATATAGTTAATTGATAAGGAAGACCAATAAGCACTATTAGGTCAGTGGAGTCATTAACTGGTGAGATATATGGACCTAGAGAGTCACACACTTAAGGTTAATAGTTGTTGGTATATATAAACATAAATATAAGCAGGGGGAGAATTTCATATTCCCAAAATATGAAAATTTTGTGAAAATTTCGTATTCCCAAAATTCTATAGACATGGGGGAGAATGACCATGAAAACATATAACTTATACTTATATTTACCTGATTATTAATTCAAATTAAGACAAAATATTCCATTTCTATGCATGTTATTCGAATTTGGTTTTATATTCGTCATTCCATGAAATTTCAATTATAACATCAAAATACATAATTTTAGGGGATAAGCGCATGAGTGATGACACTAATGCAGAGATGGTTTATAAGGAAATCGGAAACCTAGAGGATTTGACCAAAAGAAAGGGAATTAGTGACACGAGTAGTACCACAACCTTGGATTGGATAAGGTCAGTCATCGGCAATGATAGGAAGGGGATGAAAAGGGGTAGGGTGATATGATGATAAGACCAAGAAAGTTTCTAATCATATAAGAGGCAGCCTTTGAATTGATAATACATGATGGTGAAGAGGAAGCAAGGAGAGCTGATGTACCTAACAAGGAGGGAACTGGAAGAGAGGCAAGGCTAGTTGAAGAAGAGGCATCGGTACTTCCAGAGGGGCAAAGTGATTCATACTCAACTGATGTGAAGGTCACATGATATTGTGGAGTAGGATTACTAGGCAAAGTTGGAGTCACAATTGCTTGGGCAATACGAGGTTTGCCAAATTGCTTCCAACATTTATTGGCAAGTTGATTTTACTTGTCACAGTAAGGACATGGCAGAAAAGAGTTGCGACCGCACCCACGAGAAGGACGACTGCCATTAGAATAAGGAGGGAGACTTAAGGAGCTGAGACCACCATAGTTGAGGGAGAAGTGATGACATGCAATTTTAACATGCAATTATACAATTATCAATACAAATTAAGGCATAAAACATTCCATTATTCTGCATGTTATCAAACTTTAAGTGCATATCTATCATTTCATGCAATTTTAAGTTATAATCTCAAAATGCACTATTTTAGGGATAACTATGCATTTTTCAAGAATATATTTTAGAGTAGATTATTCCCTGTATATATGTGAGATTAGAATTAGGTTTTAATATTAAATAATAAGAGAAAATACTTTTTACATACTCATTAATTTTTCTAAGTTTTAATTTCTAAGAGAAATGAGTGTATTTTTTAATAAATATTTATTCTCTTCTTATTTATTAAATTTAACTTTTTAAAATGATAGATTATTTGATTTCTGATCCAACAAAAAAATTTTGGATTACTTTGGAGTTGCATTTTGAAAGTTCTGAATTTTATAATTTTTAGGGATTTTTTAAGAATTTTCCTGATTTTATGAATTTATTTTGACATAAAAAGAATAAAAAATCAAATTTTTATTCCGTGTTGATGTGGCAGCTGACGTGTTGTGAGTGAAAAGATGTCGCCACATGGCAGCATACAAACACGCCACGTGGCGCACGCGTATGTGGTTGCACATGTGTGCGCGCGTGTGTGCATGTGTGTGCGTGTGTGTGTGTATGCGTGTGTGCATGTGTGCGTGTGAGTGAGTAGTGAGATAAAGCATCCTTTTCAGGATCTAAGCTACCTCACTTAATGCACACATCTTATATACCTGTCAAATCGCCCTTATTTTTGTTATCTCGGTCTATTTTCTTTGGTTTTTGATGTGCAGGTGATGTGGCACGACGAGAAGCGTTCGACTCGCTTGTAAAATCAAAGCCGTTGATCTTCACTTAAATTGTGGGCTACGTGGGGCATAACAGTTCTTTGACAAATTATTTTGAAGTGGTTTAATCTCAGCTGTTCAGCTTAGGAGTTATAACGGCTGAAATTAAAACTGCCCCATAAACACGTGGATGAATCTAGAGCATCAGATGAAGATCAAATGGCAGGCGTTTCATGGCGTTTCTTCTTCATGCACCATGCGGCAAAATATCAACAGTTCATCGTCGATCGAACCGATGTGATTTATACTTAACGATTCACATCCAAGTTTTTCATCAGTGTCGTTGATTGAAGATTAAACACTAAATCCGACGATTACGCCCAAATTTTCCTATTTATACACATGTTCTTCGACAAAAAATGCATTCTTGGATGTTTCGAGTCTATCAAATTTTTTAGACAACTCAATCCTTGTATCATTATCCCATGTTCTTCCTCTTCTAGACTCATTTCCGCATTCAGGGAGAGCTTGAAATCAAGATTTTGTCAAAAGAATAGGGAGAAATCACCTCTTAAATGACCAATTTTGTCTTCAAATTCGTGGAATTAAAAGCCCTCGATTCGGCAATCAATTGGATCAATTCGAGCGTGACTTTGGGTTAGATTACTGATGAGACGAGACCGCGATGTCGTCAATTGCAAGCGGTATCGCTTCAAAAATAATTCCAAACTTACCAATTTTTAGAATTATTCACGAATTCAAGGGTATAATGGTAAATATGGGTCGAATCCACAGGGAATTTAGGAATTTTCAGAAGATCTTTTAGAATTTGGTCAAATCGGACGAGAAATTGATGGTAGAAATTGGGGAAAATGGCATTTTTAGAAAGAAGACTTGAAATCGATTCCACGGAATCAAAAATCGTCCAATTTGGACTTGATTTCGCGGAGAAATCAAATTTCGAAGTGGAGAGAAATTTTCGAGCGTAAAAACCGTAATTTTAGATGAAAATTGATGAAATTGACTTCTAAATACTAATCTAAACGAAAATTAAACATGATAGGAAGATAATTAAGGTAAAACCGCTTCCACTAAGCCCAATTAGCGATCGAAACGAGGTGATTAAGCCGATTAATCACCGAAATCGTGAAGAACGCGAACGTGAACTTCAAGCGTCGATTTCTCCCTCAATTTTCTACCAAATCTCGACTTCTACCCCTCCGTGGACGCGGAATTGAAAGAGGAAGAGGAAGAACTCAAGAGAAACAAGCAAGGAAGGTGTCTAGACAGTCAATTAGATTGATTCTTGCTTGGATGCATAAGAACGACGAAGAACACATGTATATATAGGGGGAAATTTCGTAACCGTCCGATCAAAACGATCACGATTAAGTTAAGTTAAGTCGTGACCGTCGGATCGCGATCGACGGTCACGATTAGATCTGTAACTAAGCGTTTAAAAACGCTAAAGATCGCGTCCGTTGGATCTTGATCTGACGGCCGCGATACTCCCGCTATCTTTTAATCTGGGCCGTTATAACGCCCCGATTTTTATCACGTGCTGATTGATCTCCGGTGCACCCTGCTTCCACGCGATCGACGCGTGCGATGCTGCCACGTCGCCCACAATCCAACCGTTATAATTCCTTGATTTGCGCACGTGTTTGATCAGATCGGATGGTCCGTTGGTCCACTTAATCGCTGCGCTCCGATCGCGATCGGACGCTCCACGATCGACCGCGTCACCTGCGTAAAACAAATAAGGTGTGGGTTAGTCCCACACGGAGGATATTTGAGAAACCGTCGGGTTTAAATAACCCGACAGTTTCTAAGGGTATGACCCTCCCCATATAGGGGAGGACAAAGACCCCTTTTATATATAAGTATAATACTAATATAATATACAATATATGCGCCACGTAGGCGCTGCGCGGGTCCTGCGTGGCGCTGCCACGTGGCCCTGCGTGCCACGTCGCATCCACGCGGGCCCCGCGCACCTTTTTTTAATTTAATTTTTTTTATTTCTTTTTATTATTTAAAATCGAAAATAAAATCATAGAAAATCCAAAAAAAAATACAGAAAAATCCCTAAAAATTGTGAAAATCATATCTTTTAAAATACAACTCCAAATTAATCCAAATTTCTTTCATTTGATCCAAAATTTAATCATCTATTATTCTAAAAGGTCAAATTAATTAAATAATAAGAGTTAAAATTATTATTTCAAAAATACATTCATTTATTAAGATTTTAATCTTTAGAAAATAAAATGAATGTTTATAAAAGTTATTTCTCTTATTATTTTATCTTTAAAAATAATTATAATCTCAAGAAAAATATGGGTTATCAAATTGTGAAACTCTAATTTATAAAAATTAACCCTAAATTAAAGTATTTTGAGATTATAATGACTTTTTAAGAGAATAATAGAAAAATACATATAAATATGATAACATGCATGTAAATGAAATCATTTAAGCTTTAATATGCATGAAAAATCATGTTTTATGATGTAAATATAGCATGTTATCAATTACCTGTTTTCATCTTAATATTTCATCTTGTATCATTATCTTTTAAACTCGAATCATAGATTAGGAAAATTTAGAGTTAATTTTGGTTTCTCTGTGCTCATAATCGATTTTCTCTCTTCATAAGTTATACTCGTTGATTTTTCTGCGAATCTTGATCCAAATTTTATGATTTTTGATTCTGTGCATTTGTCTTTGAGTTATCTTTCTAAATCTATAAAAATCCCTAATTTCTCACCTCAAATCATTGTCCGATTTAATGGAATTTGAATAAATACCTCAAAAATACTTGAATTCTCCATGGATTCGACTTTTATTAACTTGTATACTATTTAATTCATGATTATCTATCAAAATTGGTGAGTTTGGAATTTAGCAAATTTTGACTTTTTTTACGCGTGTCCGCGTTTATTTAACAACCTCTCGGATTCGCTTTGTCAAGAAGTCGTATCGTTTGGAGCAAAAGAGAGAGGGAAGGAAGGTGTTACAATCGTGATACAAAGAGCGTCAAAGAAAGTAGTAGTGAGGCTCGGTACACGATCAATGGAGAGAATGGAGCCTTGAATCTAGGAAGTGATGGAGGGATGACACCCACTCAAGTAGATGCCAGCATAGAGCTCCTTGCAATAACGCTTCAACGTCACCAAGTCTGTGGCGAATGGCTGGCAATGTCGACCTCTTGAAGTAAGGTGGGAAAGAGTGAAAAATGGGACTGAAGAGAGAGATCACTTTGCTTTTAGGTGAGAAGGGCCTTGAAGATCTTGACCACATAATCGATGTTCGTCTAGTTGCCATAGGGAGTGCCCCAGCTTGATGTGCTCAAGAGACACGATGATGCTCTACTTGATCCTATGAAGTATCGAAATGATAATGGCTGAGTCTGACTGCGAACAAGAAGCATAAGATGTGTCGTGAAGCAGTAGACGTTCGCTTGTGAGATGACAAAGAAGACTATGAGACTCAAGGAAGCGCTCAAAACTAAAAGCGCACGTCATATAATTGTATTCGCTAAAATTACAAGTAGGCCAAGTAATTTGTGTCGTGATGGAAAGACGAGGAACAGAAGTTCATGAAGTAGGAAGAACTATCTCTGGAAGTGTCACCGGAGTATTGCCCCTGAGGTGTTGGGATGGGCAGTAATGCAGTATCGGAGTTGATGCCATAGAGTGTTAGTGGAGATCTAATAATATGTTGGGATGATGGATGTAGGCGTCACCAAGTGCGCCATCTGGAGGTTCACTCCAGATGGTGCCTACAGGGTTGACGACGGAGAAGCATGAGGGCAACGATGACTGAAGACGATGATGGCAAGGAGAGAGCATCGAGGTGGGAAGAGGCAATGCAATGAGAATTGTGATTGCAATCCTTGATAATGACGACGACGGTGAGAGGAGTTGTTGCTTTGATATTATGTTGGTAATGAGAGTAAGAAACCCTAAAATCACATATGCAAAAGAGAGTACATAGGTCCTTATATAGAGAGCGAAGATGAGGAGCCCTCAATGGATTCGGAGCCCAATACCAGTACTGGACATCTGAAAATGAGCAAAATTAAAAAATTATGCTTAAGATTTTTCCTCAATTTGTTCTAATCTATCATAAAATATCATAAAAAAATAAAATAAAATAAATTTAATATTGAACTAATTAGAAATTTGAGAACTAATAAATCAAACCCTAATTCGATCAGCAATAAAATGTATAATAAAAAGAGTAAGGCCTTATAAACATGAAAATTAAACGAAACAAAATACTGTAATTTTAACCTACTTGCTACCTTCAACTTAATTAGAAGTAATATATGTAATATAATTAATAATTTGCCCTTACTTATATCAAGATAATACTAGAAATACGATCAGCAATGTCAAATCTAACTAATCTAGAAAGTCAAAACTAAATGATAATTAAAAAAAATCCAAAAATTAAAATCACAAGAAATAAAAATAGAAAACTTGAATCAAAATAAATAAATCATAAATAATAAGAAAACGAAATAAAAATAGAAAATAAAAATTTCAAAGTGGATGAGCAAACAATTAAAATAGTTTTCCATAAAATTAACAATGAAAAGATTTAATGGTTTTGTAATCTGATTTGTAATCTGATCAATAAATTTAAACAAATTTAGTCTGATTTATATATTAAAAGCGATATGCGTATATATATGAAGGAAAATGAAAAATGATTGATAGCATGATTTCTCTATTCAGAAACAAAAGAATTAGAAGTAGAGAAACGAAAATCCAATCAGTGGGTTTCTAATTAGCAGAAAGATCATAAAATTGAAAAGATTAAACAAACGAACAAGAAATAAAAAGATAAAGTACAAAAAGCACATGGAATAAATTGAATTTAACCAAAGAAAATTCAAAGAAAAGAATCAAGAAAAAACTAGGAAGGAGTAAACATGATCAGACCTAAACCAAAAATTATTTTTGAAAGAAAACTCAATCTACTCACTCACCTAAAATTGGAAATCGTCTTCAAAGAAAAGTCGAAATCGATTCAAAACACCCAAAACCCAGAAAGGATTTTGTTGGAGATTGCGTCAAGCACCAATTTTGGGAGGAACGACCACGAGAGATCTTGAAAAGAACTTTTAGGAGCAGAGGAATGATTGTCGATGAGAATGAGGATGAGAGAAAATCTTGAGGAGTAGATTGATTGCGGATGAGAAATGCTTGATTGTTGAAGAGAGAGGGTTTGAGGAGTGGGTTGTGTTTAGGGTTGAAGAGAGAGAGCAATGTCAGGCATTTATTTTTTGTTTGTTTTTTTATGTGATACCTGAAAAAAAAGAAACAAATTACCATTAGAAGGTAATAAAAAGTTAAACTTAAACTTAAAATTAATTTAAAGTAAGACTGAAGATAGAGAAAATGCAAAAAAATATAAAATTTAAATGTGATTAAAATACAAGAGTACATAATTTGAGATGGTTCTAAAAATATTAGGGAAGCTTTATTGATACTATCAAATATTTTCATTGTTTAACCAAAATTTTTAAGAAGGTATATATTCATCATTGCAGGTGGTAGATGGCTTGGGCAGGGGACACATGTCGGCATTCAAATATTGACAAAACTTGAAAAACCTTGAATAAGCCTTTCTAACCTTTTTATATATGTTGGCAACTTAGGGAAGCTTTCTCCAAACACATGATGATACAATTGAGAAATTCCTCAATGTGATTGAGGCACACAATATGTAGATGAATCTGAGAGCCATCAGTAGACGAACATGTTGTCAACTCTTCAACATCTACCAGACGCATGGGCAATGACCATACACAAAGGAGGTGTGAGTGTAGCTCTTGCTTCAAGGCATGGAGACATAGACATGTGAACATGTTTGGCAGGCATTAGTGATAACGTGTCATTGATGTAATCATTTTCATTATTAGAAATGGGTTAACACATAATTTGTGTTCATATAAGACATGTTTGTTAGATCTAATCTCATTAAGTGGACATAGTTATGTATTATTGTGGATTAGCTATCATTATAATCCCATTAAGTGATTCAATTATGTTTAATCTGGGGATTACGACATTCATTTATGTGTGTGGAGGTTAATTATGTGTAGAGGCAGTAAATCAGTCATTAGTCAATAATGGGCTGTCTAATGACTGATTAGAGGCTTAAGCTTTCCTCTATCCCTATAAATAGGAGGCCATAGTCCACTTGGATAACCTGATGCTCATAACCCTCAAGAGAGAATCCCATTTCCTCTAGAGATAAGGAGGTTACATCAGGGATATTCAAGAAGACTATTCTCCACTACAGTAATCTACTTTGGATGAAGATCAATCTGGTGAATCCAGGTACGCGTTTAATTACGTGTTTACAATCTGATTATTCTGATGAATCATGATGCATAATTTCTAGTTTCCAACAATTGGTATCGAGCCAAATCTATGCATCAATTCGTTAGGATGATCAGATGATTTCTATATTTTGATTGAGATATTTAGGATTTGCTATTCTCTATCTCATTGAGATTAAGAAGAAATCTTCATCGGATCTTCTAGAATTTCATCGTGAAGTTCATTTAATTGTTCTCCCCTTCTTGAAGTTATCCGCTTCACTTTAGATCGATTGAAGTTAGTTGGTTAATTCAATCCTCTAGTAGGGAAAGGAAAAAAGGGGAATTTCATCGTTGAAATTTTGTTTACAAGTTTTTTTTCCTTAGAACAAAGTTTATTCTTAAGAACTAGAATACGGGGGGAAGGAGAGTCTCGGTCTCGGTCAACTGACGTCGAGGCGTCGCCTTCTCCGATCTTCTCGGAGAGATTTCCTGTTTCGACGAAGCGGAGAAATGTGACGATCTTCGTCGAAATTTCTCATCTGACGGTCCTTCATCCACCGCGGAAATAAAGAAAATGTCGCCGAGAGGGAAGCCTTGACCGGTAAGCCTTCTTCTTCTGAATTTTCTCTCGGCCGCTAGAATTTCTTTAGAAGAAGGTTGTCGCGATGCTTCGCGAGAGGAAGAAATCTTCGATGAAATTCATCTCTGTCTCGGCAAAATGAGGCGGTAACAGTCAAGTTACCGACAACAGTCTTCGTCTTCCTCAGATTATCTGTGATTTCTTGGACCGCCTATTATGGCGGTAATGGAAGTCATTTTTCCGAAGGGGAAAATCTTTCTTGAGAATGAAGGTAAGAACCGCCTCGTATGGCGGTAATCAAGAACGGCGTACGGAACCGCTTCATCCATTGATTACCTTGATTTCGGAAGAAATCAAAATCGATTTTGGCTTCACAAGTTCCGATTTCGGCGGAAAATCACCGAACCAACTCATTAAGTCGGTGAAGACGTCTAATCCGTCGCCGAAATCGCCTCAAGTCGCCGAAATTTCCGCCGCAATTTCAAGTCGGTGGTGAAATTTTCGCCGCAGTTTCAAGTCAGTGGTGATTTCCACCGAAATTTCAAGGTCGGTTCTTTCTTTTGGCCATCTGAAATTTTCGGAAATCGTGAAGAGTTTCCGCCGAAATCGCCGCAATCGCACCAGTCTAAGTCGGTGGAGCTTTTCCGATTCATCTCCTCAAGAATCGTGCCCAATCCACCGCCTTCTGGGAAGACCTGTTCATACGAAGAAAACGGGGAACACGTCGAAAATCCAGGGAACTTCCGCCGAAATCGCCGCCATCTTCAAAAACTCTGTTCACACGAAGATCGCGGAGAAAGAAGTTGAATCGGCGGGAAATTTCGAAACGTCTCCTTAAGTCGGTGAAGACAATGCCGAAATCTTCCGGAAATCACGCCTAATCCACCGCCTTTCTTCAAGCTCCGTTCACACGGAGATCGCGGGGAAGAAAAATGAGGAAGAAAGTCACGAAAGATCGGAGGAGGAGAAGAAATTAAGGATTAAAAATCGGCCCTATCTTATAAAATGAAAGGGCCCATTAACCCTAAAATTGGCCAATTAAGTTGAAATGAGGCCAGCTTTAGGTTAAAATTGGCCCATTAAAGGAAAGGGCTGGTTTTCGGCCCAATAAGGGCTAATTCGCCTTGTTGAAGCCCAATAAAGGCAAATGGGCTTATTAAAGCCCAATACTCGGTTAATTGGGCCTATTTCTTGGACCAATAAGGAAAAATAGGGTCTATTTAAGGCCCAATAATGCAAAAATTGGGTAGATTTTAGGCCTAATAAGCGCTAATGGGCTTATTAAAACCCACTAATGTTAATTTGGGCCTGTTTCTTGGCCTTATAAGCATTTCTAGGGCCTGTTAAAGGCCAATAATGCTAAATAGGTCCAAATTTTGGCCCAATAATGAGTTATTTTGAGGATCTACTTCATTTCCAAAGCCTAAAAAGGGCTAAAAGGCCTTAATATCTTAAGGAAGGCTTGGAAAGAGAAGAGATTTCTCACTTTGCAAAATATATACATGTCTATGATTATGGACTTCTAGATTTAAGCAACATCCTGCAAAAGTGGGCTCTCTTGTTTAGGTCTTTTAGTACAAATCTTAGATGGGGTGTGTATGTCTATGTAGGCCTTAGCTGGCCCAAAGGTAGGCGACGGTCGTACGAGATTATACACACTCGTGAGAATTGTCGTGTGACAATTATTCAAGAATTGTTCATTGTGAAGGGTAATGCGGTCAAAAGATAGCTTGCCTTTTGACAGAACTTATTGTCAATGACATTCATCACATACAAGATGTCAGCTGCAGTTGATGTTGTTGTCCAAAGACGACGCATTAATGTGCACTGATGTCTTGGGAAATGTATATTTTAAATTTTGCAAACTTCAGTAGTGAGCCACTCTTTGTCCTCCTTATGCAATATATTCAGACAAATATGGAAGAATGATGTCATGATTGCACTAGCCTATGCCAATGTTGACTCAGCAATGACCGACCCTAAACCCCCAAATAAAGATACTAAGCAATTTCAGGCATGGAATACTTCAGATAGAGTATGTTTAATGACTCTAAAATAAGTGATTCCAGAGGTTTATCAAGGTAAACTTGAGAACATATCTACCGGATGAATACAGCTACAATAAAGCTTTGTCATCAAGTCACTTCCACCAAGATTTGATCATTTCAAATTGACATATAATATCCAGGAGCATAAATGGAGTCTTGAAGATCTCACTTCATTATGGACTTAAGAAGAACTCCAGTTATTTGAAGTCAATTTTTTGAAAGTGCAAATTTTTACCTCTACCTCCAAATTAAACAAAAAGGAAGCACGGAAAGATCAATCAAAGCGGTGCTCTCCAAAAGGACCAGAAAAAGGCAAAAATCAAGATAAAGCATTGACTTGTTTCCATTGCCGAAAACCCGGTCATTTCAAGAAGGACTGTACAAAATATCATGGTTTGAGTCAAAAGAAATGATTGCCTCCATTGTCGGAAGCCAGTAAGTGAGGAGAAATATGTCTTCATAGGCATCGACACTTTAGTTAGAGTAGAAAGGTATGAAATATTTAGATTGCTTCTAGACATTGGTCATTTTATCTATCTGATAGATACTTTTGTTGTACCAACTTTTAAACGCAATCTAGTATTTGTATCTACTCTAGATAAATTTGGTCATACTTGTACTTTTGGAAATAGAAAAGTTAGTATCAAGTATGAAGGCAATATTATTGGAACTGGATCTTAATTACAGGACAATAACCTATGTTGTTTCTCCATCCAACTTAATTTTATATACAAGCATGAGAGGCAGAAAACTCCAGTCATCTAGTTCGAATTCCTATTCCTTATGGCACAGAAGACTCGGTCATATTTCACGGAAGTGAATTGATCGGTTAATCGTAGAAGGAATTCTTCAGCCATTTGATGTCGGGGATATTGAGAAGTGTGTTAGTTGTATAAAAGGCAAGAACACACACACTACAGGAAAGGGATTTTCACGAGCAACAGAATTAGTACAGTTAATTCACACTGATACGTGTGGACCATTTTCTACAGCAATTAGAAATGGGCATCGGTACTTCATTACATTTACTGATGATTATTTGAGATATGGTTATATTTATCTCATCCGTGATAAATCAGAGTCCTTGGACACATTTAAGATATTTAAAGCAGAGGTAGAAAATCAACTCAACAAGAGGATCAAGCATGTGTGATCAGATCGTGGTGGAGAGTGGTATGGAAGGAATAATGCATTTGGTGAGCAATGTCGGGGAAATTTTTCCTGATATCTCAAGCAATCATAAATTGTTCCTAAGTATACTATGTCAAGCACTTCATCTATGAATGGCATTGCTGAACGGTGGAATCAGACACTTCAAGATATGGTGAGAAGTATGATGGCTGAATCATCACTTTACATAAGGTTATGGGGTGAGGCTTTAAAACAGCTATATACTTATTGAATCGAGTTCCAAACAAAGCAACTATAAAGACACCATACGAACTATGGACGGGTTGAAAACCCAGTTGAAACATTTTCATATCTGGGGATGCCCAGCTCAAGCACAATCGTATGTCCCTAAAGAAAGAAAACAGGACTCCAGAACGATTAGTTGCTATTTTGTTGGATATTCAGGAAAATCGTGGGGTTTCAAGTTTTACGATCCTAGCACTAGAGGTATCTTTGAAACATGAAATGCACATTTCTTTGAGGATATTGAATTTGATGGGGGAAATAAAGTTAGAGACACTGAATTTCAGGAAGAACACGATGATATTGTTAATTTAGAAGGTAATCTAAATTCTTTCATGTGTTCAAGCAGATGTTTTGTGTCCTTCAGCTTCCTATAGTCAAATTGTATATCCTCAAGAAGAAACGCCATTAAAGGAATCCACATTTCAAGAAGAAACTCAGATCTTAAATTATTTGAGTATATATCTTCAAGAACATGAGGTTTGATCTGGAGATAAAGGAATATGATCCTATTAATTTAGGACAAGCCTTGCAGAGCTTTAATGCTCATAAGTGGATTGATGCTATGAATGAAGAAATGAAATCCGTGCATGACAATGACGTTTGGGATCTTGTTCGCTTACCTGAAAGATTGAAACCTATTGGTTGTAAATGGATCTTTAAAACTAAGAGGGACTCAAAAGGTAATAAAGAAAGATATAAGGCACGTCTTGTTGCAAAGGGATTTACTCAACGTGAAGGCATCGATTATAATGAATCATTTTTCTTCAGTATCATTAAAGGATTCATTCAGATTCATAATGGCACTTCTAGCTCATTTTGATCTTAAGTTGCATCAAATGGGTGTAAAGACTGCATTTCTAAATGGAGAAATTGATGAAACCATCTATATGGAACAACCTGAAAATTTTGTGACAGGAGATCCGAAGTCCATAGTTTGCAAATTAAAGAAATCTCTTTATGGACTAAAGAAATCTCCTCGCCTATGGTATCACAAGTTTCATAAAATCATCAGTTCGTACGGTTTTGTCATGAATCCTGCTGATGAATGTATATATCATAAGTTTAGTGGGAGCAAGTATATTTTTCTAGTATTATATGTCGATGACATTTTACTTGCAACTAATGATCTAAACTTATTACGTGATGCCAAGAAGTTTATGTCAAACAACTTTGAGATGAAGGATCTTGGTAATGCCTCTTATGTTTTAGGCATTCAGATTTACCGAGATCATTCTAAAGATATCTTAGGGCTGTCACAAAAGGGTTATATTGAAAAGCATCTCCAAAGATACAATATGCAGGATTGTAAACCATTAGATACCCCAATTGCTAAAGGAGACAAGCTAAGTCTCAGTCAATGTCAAAAGAATGTATTAGAAATTCCAGAGATGGAAAAATTTTCTATATGAACAAGTGGTCGTGAGCCTTATGTATGCTCAATTTTTTTCGCGACCAGTTATTGCTTATATAGTGGGGGTTTTGGGTCGATACATGAGTAATCAAGGTATGGCACATTGGAAGGCAGCAAAATGAGTTTTTTTGAGATACTTACTGAGGACAAAGAATAACATGCTCACGTACAGAAAATCAGAACGACTAGAGATCATTAGGTATTCTGATTTTTTGTGGATGCATTGATAGCATAAACTCAACTTTAGGCTATATTTATTTGCTAGCAAGAAGAGCTATCTCATGGAAAAGTGCTAGACAAGCACTTATAGCATCTTCTACTACGGTAGCATAATATATAGCATGCTATGAAGCATCAAAACATTGGCAATTGGCTGGAAAAAGAGTTTTGTCACAATTTAAAGGTAGTTCAAGAAGTTGAAAGACCACTTAAGATTTATTGTGACAATCAATCAGCCGTTATGGTTGCCAATAACAATCAAAGCTTGACAAAAATCTAAACATATAGATATCAAGTATCTCGGTTGTTAAAAAAACGAGTTCGTAATGGACAACCGTCTATTGAGCACATCAGCTCAAACTCCATGTTAGCAGATCCACTTACTAAAGGAGTTCCGACTCAGCTTTTCCGTGAACATATTACGTACATGGGTCTCAAATCATATGACGATATGTAATTTCAGTGGGAGTTTGGTGTATTTCGTGTGCTTATTATGTAACGGACATGTTGTTTAAGTTTACCATTATGAACTTAACTTCAGTTGATCTCTCTTCATACTTCAGAGGACTAAGTTGAAAATGTACATGTATGAATCACATTTCATGTAATTTTCATGCTACACATCCACACACGATCTATGTCATTCATCCGATCAGTATATGTGATCATTGTTTGGGTTTAGTTACGCTCAATGTGACGAAAATCCCCTTGGTTCGTTGCTGGTTTGATGATGGACGAGATTGATGAGAATGTTCGCGAATGATAGCATCAAGTTGAGCTCATAAAGTGATAATTCACAATATTCAGTTAATACATATCTTGTCCAAGTGGGAGATTGTTAGATCTAATCTCATTAAGTGGACATAGTTATGTATTATTGTGGATTAGCTATCATTATAATCCCATTAAGTGATTCAATTATGTTTAATCTGGGGATTACGACATTCATTTATGTGTGTGGAGGTTAATTATGTGTAGAGGCAGTAAATCAGTCATTAGTCAATAATGGGCTGTCTAATGACTGATTAGAGGCTTAAGCTTTCCTCTATCCCTATAAATAGGAGGCCATAGTCCACTTGGATAACCTGATGCTCATAACCCTCAAGAGAGAATCCCATTTCCTCTAGAGATAAGGAGGTTACATCAGGGATATTCAAGAAGACTATTCTCCACTACAGTAATCTACTTTGGATGAAGATCAATCCGGTGAATCCAGGTACGCGTTTAATTACGTGTTTACAATCTGATTATTCTGATGAATCATGATGCATAATTTCTAGTTTCCAACAATGTTATCATGTTTTTTATGATATTTTTGCATTCATCATTTCAGTCCACTCATATACTCAACTTGCATCTATTTAGTGCTAATAAGGTTTAAAAAAAATGAATATATCCTATCATGCATCAATTTTTTAATTACTTATACCATGAGACTAATCCCATTTGACTCTTTCAAAGTCAAGTGGTTTAATTCTCATATTTTCTATGACTTATATGGAAGTAGGGACATAGATAAATAAGTAAGAAACCATAGATATAAATGACGAAAAGAGAGAAGAGGAAAAAACTCTCCACCAAAGTTGAACACAAAGTCACTATATTTTTTTATGAAATAAGTGGTAAATGAGATTTGGATTTGGCAGAAGTATCATCATAAGGTTTTTAGGATGATCTAAGATTGATCTAGAGTGAATATTAGGTCAATTTGCTTATTTTTTAAGAATGTTGGATCAAACTTAATTTTTATTAATTGAAACCTTACTTTTTTTCTCATGATTTTAGAAAATTTTAAATAAAAATATAGTGGACTAAATTCTTGCTCCAATAGAAAAAATTTTGTGAAAAAAGAGTTGTATTTTGTGAGATTTCAATTTCTAAGTTTCGTGATTTTTTTAGAATTTTTCTAGAACTTTTCCTAAATTTTTAGGGATTTTTTTTTCTGATTTTTCTTAGATTTTTTACATAAAGAATTTTGAAGTGAAAATTTGGGAAAAAGCCCCTCTGCACTTATATAGGATGACACACCTTTTTAGTACAAAAAAAGAGTGTGCCACGTGGCGCTCTCTTATTGCACGATCTCAATTAATGGATAGGATTTCTCTAAATTAAAATCATGATATTTCATTATCTAGATGGAGTTTTGAGTTGAAATTTTATGGCTATACTCATCTTTTAACCCTCTATTCATCCATAATTGAATAATCGAGCTGGAAAAAAATTATTTTAATGATTGGACTCTTTTACTCTTTACACTCAAACCCTAGGAGCCAATCTGTAAAAGCTTTTATTTTCTCTCTCCTTAAATTTTTAGGCTCTCTCTTAGTATTAGGCTACCAAAAAGAAAGGGAGAGGAGGTCAAGGCTCAAGGAGGAGCATTCTTTGATGCTCAATCTGTTTTTAGAGAAGCGAGCAAGCAAAGATCATGATCGGAGCGGATCTAGCATCACGCGATCTAGGATGGGCACAATAATGAGGTTTGAGCAAAGATCTAGATTGGATTTTGGCTTGTGAAAATCTTCATGTATAGTATACATATATTTTATTTTTCTTTTATTTTATTAGCTTCACATCATCTTCGCGTCCATCTCTCACCCTCACCATCACCCCACATAGATCCATTGTTACCGCCATCCATCCTTCTCATTTTTACATCATATGATCTCCATTGCCATTTCTTTTAATCTCATTCTCACATTTCTTTTCTAATTTCTATCTTAACTCTAAGATAAACTCAAAATTATCACTCACACTCACCTCCATGTGCTCCATTTTCACTCACGCATAGTCCCCCACCCTCGTCTTTCTTTTGAACACCCAACCTCATTACTTTAGCTCCTTGTAGATTTGATCCTTGCTGGAATTATACTAAGTAAGGAATTATATTTTTTTTACAATAAATCATTGCACAACAACGACAAAAAATACACGCAATCGAGTTCATCAATCAACTTGAGGTGGGGGAGATGGTTGAAGTTGCCTTCAGGTCAATCCAACAGCACTAGAAATCCTGGAGTTGGCTTGGTGGTCCATTGGCTCATGGTCAAGATGTGCCTCCTATTAACTTGAGATTGGGTTGACAGCTCTAGATGACTTGATTGACAATTGTGGCTTGGGGTTGACTCAATATTGCACGTAATCGACTTGGTTAGCATTATGGAGACCCCAAATAGTGCTGAGTGGCTCTTATTAGGGTCTAGAAACATTGGGCAGCCCTGAAAACATGCACATTGTGCTTGAAATTACATAATTAGTAGCATATTTAAATACACATTTCATGCATATATAATGCACTCGTCATATTTTCTTAGTGCATTTCATGAATTCAATGTCATTTAACTTCAAGTCACAAAAAGTATTGAATAAGGCTAATTTTGAATATTCATAGTTTTAACTTCTCCAAGACTAATAATATTTAGTTATTAGCCTCATTTTCCTAAAATTTTATTTTTCAATATTTGTATAAATATATTTGTGAATCATAAGAGAATAATAAGATATTTTATCTCAAATCAATTTCTGACTTTGATCAAACTTTACTTTTGCAAGTCAAAATAGATAATGCCATTAATGAAACATTTCATACTAAATTGATAGGATTAGAATGATAGATAATAGGATTTCTGTTCTGATGAGGAAATTTAGATAAAAACAATTATATTATGAAAGATATGATTTTTCAAAGTCTAAGGGTTCTTTTTAGTTTTCAAAAGGCTTAAATTCAGTTTTTGCGAATTTATGAGTATGCATTAATGTGGCACGTTGACCAAATAGCATCACCATGCAACAACACACTACTTGCATCCACAATGCTTGTGTGGCATATATGAAGCTTACGTTATATGTTTTGAATGTATGTTTTATTTTAATGTTGATTTTCGGTGATATGGCTGCGTGAGAGGCATTTGATCAAGCGAAATGGCGTGCATTAATATAGACTTTCTATAAAGATCATATCGACGTGGTGTTGATTCATCTTATTCACATTCTATAATGAACATTGATCAAAGGAACAACTAGGAAAGGTGAACCTTTTAGACTCCTATAATTATGATGTGGAAACACAAGGAGTGTCATATCCACTTTTGAAAAAAAATTTGAAATGATGCTCCTAATGAGTGCGGTGATGTGGCATGATCTTGGTCCTGAAATCCAACAAAAAAGGCTTAACGAAATTGATTCAATGCCTAAGATAACATATGCCACAATCTAGGTCATCAGGATCAAGAATCTTGGTGCCTTGATCTAATGGTGTCACAAAAATCCCCAATTAAAAAACTCTTTTTCTGCACCCAAATGGATAATCTTAATCAATCTAGTCTTTTGGAAAATACATCATCAAAACTCTTGATTGAAACATATTTTGCACTCATTTTTGCATCATTCAAGTACTTACAATGATATTTTTTATGAGTTAATTGTGAGACTACTTTCCTTGAACTCCAAATATCTACTTAGAACACATAAAGATGAAAAGGCTTGACATGGTAACTAATTTGGTGATTGTCTTGGTGACTTCAGGTTAGTTAAGTCTTATTTTTGTAATATTGCTCTGGATAGGAGCACTAATGGATTTGGGGAGGGAGCAGGACAAGAGCTTATTTAATTGATTCTTATACCCAATTATTATAATACATGTGCGGCTATTTATAATCATTTCCGGAAAGAGGAAGTAAAATAAAAAATTAAAGAAATAAAAGGATATTAGAAAATTCAGGCAAGAACTAAATCTTAGTAATAGATGACACTGAAGTTTTGGCTCTGCTCTAGCTATGGTGGGGCTAGGTTGCATGACAAACGTCAACGAGAGCTGACACTAAGGTTCTATTATATCACAATCAGATGCCATGCCAAGACAAGATGCAGCAACAACTGTTTGTCATTGTCAGATACGAAAGCTCTTTGTCAGTGGCGGCTGGGTTTACAAGGCAGCTGAAAGTGGCTGTAAATGTGGGAAGTGATTTTCCCACTCCGTGCACGGCTGGAGCGGTGGCACAGTTGTGGCGTGCAGGGGAGAGCACCCAGCGCACGCGCACATGGTGCACACTTGGCAAGTACTATAGCACTTGCCGAGATGGTGCCCAGTGGCACGCGATGGCATGTGCCACAGCAAGCCAGTAGTGCGCGGCTCGGCCATTACTGTAGCACCTACTGAGTAGGCACCCTACGGTGCGCAGTGGCACGCGGGGATGAGCCCTAGTGCACGCCAATAGCGCACAGCTGAGCGGGCGCACGTGTGGCGCATAGGGTGCGCATTTCGGAAGGAACCCTGCGCATATTTGTGCACCCGGCAAGATGGTGGCGCTGGAATTTCTGAGAAACATTTTCCAAGCTTTTCTCTTTTGGAGCTAATAACGTGTTATTGATGCATTCATTTTTCATCATTATAAATGGGTTTTAACACATAATTCTTATTAATATAATGCATGTTATCATGTTTTTATGATATTTTTTTCACTCATCATTTCATTCCACTCATATACTTAACTTGTATCTATTTAGTACAAATTTGGTAAAAAAAAAGTGTCCTATCATGCACCATTCTTTTTAATTACTTATACGATGAGACTAACCCCTTTTGACTCTTTCAAAGTCAAGTGGTTGAATTCTCACATTTTCTATGAGTTATGTGGATTTAAGGACATAGCTTTGCAAGTAGGAAAGCATGGATATAAATGACGATAAGAGGAAAAAGGAAACAATTCTCCACAAAATTTGAACACCAAGCCAACCATATTTTTTGTGAAATTTGGTAAATGAGAATTGGATTTGGTAGAGTGATCATCATAAGGTTTTTAGGATGATCCAAAATTGATTAAGAGTGAATATTGGGTCAACCTCTTTATTTTTAAGGAGGTTGGATCAAACTTAATTTTTATTAAATGAGACCTTAATTTTTTTATCATGATTTTAGATTTTTTTTTGGATGAAAATATAGAGGATTAAAATCTTGATCCAATGGAGAAAATTCTGTATAAAAAAAGAGTTGTATTTTGTGAGATACTAAATTTTTAAGTTTAGGGATTTTTCTGGAATTTTTCTGAAATTTTTTCAAAATTTTTAGGGACTTTTCTAATTTTGAGCATATTTATAAAAATGTCACTCTGATTTTTTTAAGTAGAAATTTAAAAAACGACACTCCAAGTTTTGAAGTAAAAATTTACACAAATGACTCTCCGATGTTTTTAGTTAAAAATTTATATAAATGCCCCTCCGCACGATCTCAATAAGCGACTTTGTATTTCTTTAAATTAAAATCATGATATCTCATGATCTAGACGAAGTTTTGAGCTGAAATTTTATTTCTAGATTTATCTTTTAGCCCTCTATCCATCCATATGCTTGGATCAAAGAATCGAGCTGAAAAAAATGATTTTAATAATTGGACTCTTTTACCCCTCTTTACACTCAAACCCTAGGAACCCACCTATAAAAACCTTTATTTTCTCTCTCCTTACGTTTTTTGGCTCTCTCTTAGTATCAGGCTACCATAAGGAAAGAGAGAGGAGGTCAAGGCCCAAGGAGGAGCATTAGTTGATGCTCAATCTTGTAGTGGAGAAGGGAGCAAGCAAAGATTATGATCAGAGTAGATCGAGCATCACCTAGCATATATATATATAGCTTTGACATCATCTCTGTGTGCATCTCTCACTCTCACCCTTGCCGTGCATGTATCCCTTTGCTACCGTCATATATTTTCTCATCTTTCCATCATATTATCTCAATTTTCATCTCTATTAATCTAATTATCTCATCTCTTTTCTAATTTCCACCTTAATTCTAAGAGAAACTCAAAATTATCTCTCACACTCACCTCTACGTGCTCCATTCCAATGCACACATCTTCCTCCGCCCTCATCTTTCTTTTGAATGCTTTAGCTCCCTGTGGATTCGACCCTCGCTGCACTATACTAAGGAACTATATTTTATTACATAAAATTGACGCACAACAACGACGAAAAAAACATAAGCGATTGGGTTCATTAGGAGCCTATAAATAGGCACCCCTAGAGCATCCCTAAAGGTATATAAGCATTCATTTCTTCCTCTAGAGGGTTGTATGTGAGTTTTGAGCGGTTTTAGTGCATTTCGTCTCTTATTTCTCATTCTTCTTCCTCTTTTCAGTGTGTGAGTGCATTTTTTTAGTATGCTAATCATCTTTTGGAGTGCTCCTTGAGGTGATCAGCAGCCAACTATAAAAGCTACTATCTTCTATTATAGTAGATGGGCGGAAGGGCTAGGGTAACAGGAAAGGTAGGGTAGTATGGCCGACTGACTGCGATGGCCAGAAGGGCTAGCGTAACATGAAAGGTAGGGTAGTATGGCCGATTGACTACGATGGCTTGGATGGCGGGTAGGTCACCCAACAACGCCGACTACGACAGAATTTCTGCCAAACACTAATGTCTTGGGCAGTTAGGATGCCCAGCGATGGAAGCTAAGGCAGAGAGGCCAACCAACAATGATGTCTAAGATGATAGGTATGCCTGATGGTGTCTGCTAGGGGAGAAAGTCTGCCTGATAGTGTAGCCTAGGACAGAAAGTCTACTCGATGGCATCAGCTGGGCAACAGGCCCACCCAACAACGACGGCGAGGGAAGCAGGGCGGCCAGACGACAAAAACTTATGTACCATCGCTACATCAGCATCGAGCATCCATGTCAGGAAAATTTTGAAGCCAAAATCTTATTATTTAAAAAAATTTGGAGTAAAACGCAACTTTTATTAGTAGTAAACAGCATTAAAAATCTACCTTTGGTAGATTCTGATCTAGCAAAGGAAATGTTTAGGAACTTTTGCACAGTATATATGGATGAATAGATTTCATGGTATCTTATTCTTCATAGCTTAAACATTCATTTACTCCTACAAAATGTATCAATACTTTTTTAAGGTCGTCCAAAAACTATAATACAAATTTTAAATGGAATATTCCTCGAGAATAATTTAGTTTGCTCTATAAACATTTCAAATCATATGAATTGAATCTCTGTTTATCAATGGGATGGCTGAGATCAAAGCATAGAATGGGATGGATGAGATCTTCCCAAAGTTCCCAAAGAATTTTTGAATAGTAATCGATGACTGTGAGTGCTATAAATCTATTTCTTTTGTTTTTTTAATCCTATTCTCTACCTCTCACCGGGGCCTTTTTTTTGCACCCATCTCTCTCCCTCCCTCCCTCCCTCTCACTCTCCTTCTCTCATATTCTCACACTCTCTCTCTATCTATCGAGCTGTCCGAAGGATCAGATCGAGATCAGTCATAGCTCTTATATGGGTCTCCTTCTCTCTAGAGAGTCTTCGGAAGTCTTCGTTGCTCTCTCCAGTTCTCTGCAGAGTCTCCCGCCTCAGCTATCTCCATTCTTTGCTTGTCTGCATTTCTCAGTTTCATATGCCCATTTACTGCCAGCTCTCTAGCAGCGATTCCTCTGCTAGTTGTAAAGAATCCCTAATTTCGTGTCATTAAGGTGTCATTCGAATGATTCTTCTAATCCTGCTTCTTCTAATTCTTGATATTCTTCTTTTTCTTGATCTTGGGTTTTTCTAATTGTTCATGATTTAATTGTTGATATTCTTCTTCTTCTCTATTTTTCGTTTTTCTTCTTCTTCGTCGCAGAATTCTTGACAATGGTTTATTTCGTCACTTAGTTTCTTTTCTTCATCGGCTAATTCCTGATCTTCGTGTTCTTCACTATTTCTGTGTTTCTTCTTCATCGCACAATTCTTGATATTCTTCGGCTTCTTCATTTCGGATTTCTTCTTCATCGACTATTTCTTGATATTTTTATGTTTCTTCATCGTCTATGGATGGAACCTCAAAACCTTTTCGAGTAAAAATCTAAGACGTTGAATTCATTCAGGAGTAGCGTAATCAGAGGGATGGATGACAGAGAGAAAGATAGATATATAGATAGGAAGATTGACTGATAGATTGATAGAGATAGAGAGAGAGAGAGAGAGAGAGAGAGAGAGAATAAACTGAGCGGCACCGATGAACAAATAAGACTATTCTCAAATGTCTTAGAAGTAAAAAGGTTACTGAACGTTACGAAATAGTTGAAATTATTGAGAGAAAAGGTTAAATTCACAGATGTCCCAAGAAAGAATTCCAAATTCCAAATTTCTCTGATGTTTCAAGTCAAATCATTATCACTTGCAGTATTTCTTGAACCAGACACCGATATTTAAGAAGCTCTCGAAGTCAGACTGCGGCCTGCAAGGATATTTCTCATAAAAGATTAATCTCGTGCCGGAAAAAATTAATATAATCGCAATAATCAGATAACAAAAAAACAATCAAATATGACAGGATTAAATGAACTTGCAAATTAAACAAGAAATAAATGCTTTAGATATTAAGGAAGTAATCGCAATAATCATATTAAGGAAGTAATCGAAATAAATGCTTTAGATATTAAAAAAGATTAATGGATCAACATATTTCTTCAGCCAATTGAAAATGATACGACTCATAAATAAAAAGGATTTAGAAGAGAAGGAGCAATGACCTGTCGATCGAGTGAACATCATTAGGAAACACAATCACTTTGACCTCAGTTCCTCTTTCTTTCAAGGCCCGTGCATACTGCAGTGCAATTCAGATGAATTAAAAAGCTAGAAAAAAAACTAGACAGTAATTTTAATAATTTAATGCGCATACATAGTTATCATGGTCATTTAAATGAAAACAAAATCACTAATCAAACATCAGGGTTCTTTTGGAGCATGGATCTTTGTATTCTTGGTCATGGGCAAGCCACAGTCATATGAAACTCCTGAGATCCAAATAGAGTGGGTGATAGGAATTGAACGAGAGGGAGAAGTTAATAATGGCAAATAATGTTTCTAGCTGTGCGGAAGAAGATGGGGACTCTGTTATAGGAGATCGGAAAAAAAAGAATGTAGATTATAAGAGGGAAATACTCCAATGAAACCATAACTGGGTAACTCACTGCGTCACTGCTTCAGCTTTCCCTTCCAAGTCCCCCTTAGTCTCTACACCAGCTTAGTGGGTCCACTGGGCCGGCCACCACCATTGTGTTGTATGAGAAATGGGGAAGAAAATGTGGGGGATTTATTAGCTGCAGAGAGTGCTCTTTGTCAAGCTAAGTTCCTGGAGACCCCCACTCTCTTGCATCTTTCAGGGTTCTTGGGCTTTACAAAACCACATTCAAAACAACTTTCCTATTCTGTATGTTTCAATCCTCCAGGTTTTGATGGGCACCTTATGCAACAGGAGGTAAAATGGCGAACGGATCCTAGGAGGAAGATAGAATCACTGGTGCTCGTTTAAAATTTAAAATAAAAATTTACCGAAAATAGATTATTAAGCCAATGTTCAAACCTGTAAGCCATTACTGACTGGAACTCTAAGATCCTGTGCTCCGAGCAGGAAAAGAATGGGGGTCTTCACCTGCAAGATGCTTCAAATCACATAACAAAACCCGAGAGCAATTTTTCAACCCCATTATCAAATATTAGGGCAGAAGTAAGGGCATTCTAGTCCTCTGCTCCTGAAATTATTGGTGAAGACGATGATAAACTGCCTCGTTCCACAGAGTTTATTGCCACAATCAACAGAGAATTGCATAAATAGTATCGAAAATGAAGGTGCTACCAACTGAAAACATAATATTTTTGAGATTTAACCAGCTGTAAGTGAAAGACTTTGTAGATAATACCAAACCTTTGAGATGTGAGCAATTGGAGATTTGGAGTAGAAGTCACTCAGTTGACCGATGGATGGAGCCTCTGTAACTTGACCTTTGCCACCTCTCCCATATGTTTCCACATAGCACCAGTCAGGAATGTCCGTAGTGCCCACCATCAAACTGAGATTGCAAACAGGGTTTCTAACGGCAGCAGCAACAAACCTCTCTGGAGCCTTGACATTGAAAGAATCCATATATCAGAACATGGAGAGAAAGAAAATGAGTAACTGTGAAACTTTTGGTCTTTTTTTATCATTCTCCCAATGCAGTATGTTGAATATTCTTTTTCTAACCCATTCCAGAAAAAAAAAATAGATTCCTTTTTTAATGAAAATGAACAGCATATACTTCTACAGTCAAACTCACTCAAGGCACTAGATATAAAACAGAAATTGATATGATCCTAAGGTTAGGTTACGTTTATGATAGCCTCACTGAGGGCAGTTATAAGGGCATGGAGTCCATCCTCCATATGGCCTACTTGACAACTATAAATAGGGACGAGAATAATGAAGAGTAATAAAGAACTTGCAACCTCTCCTGCTATCTCTTGCTATTCTGGTCTGTCCTCTCTCCCTGATCCCTCTTGCTGTCTGATTCTGTCTCATCTAGCCTCCATCAAAACAAATTCTTCTCAACCTTGGTTCCTATCATCCTGAACCTCTATTTCCCTCTCCACCCACCTGATCATTCTCAAGTCTCAACCTTTCTCCCGCTGCTCTGCCTAACCCATTGATCAGCGCTCTCCCTCATCTCTCTCTCTCTATGAATTTTTTAGAATCCCTCTAACAACACCTTTCATTGCAATGGAACCTCAATTAGAGTGGCACCATAATCTCAATGGCAAGTAATAAATTTGAGAAGTTTGGTAAATCCCCTTGCCTTAGAGAATTGTCATCAGGAAGAGAAGATCAGAAAGAGCAGAAAATGAGAGAGAGAGAGCACAAGAAAAAAATTCTTTCTTGGTCCACCTGAAGTCAAGAATTCTCTTCCATTGCAATAGGAACAAGGTGTCCTTATTTTCCATTGCATGAAATTAAATGCAGACCAAAAAGGAAATAATGTATTTGGTACTTCAGAAAAAAACATAGTTTGACACGCTATCTTAAAAGAGGAAATGATGCTTAGGAAAGTTAAGACCAAAAACATACAAATGACATCATCATCATAACATGAAGCTAAGATGAATTCAAATTTATATTCTAGACAAATCAGAGAGACGGAAAACAACCTGCCCAATTAAGTGGGTCGTTAGGAAACCACCATGTGACCCACCAAGAACAGCTACTTTTGACGGATCTGCTAGATTTTTTTCAATTACATAATCAATGGCTGTAAGCACATCTCTAACGTCCTGAAATAGCAGTTAAGGAAAAATTAAGTCTTTTCTGTCTCTCAGGGGAAATCTAGAAAGTACACTAAAGCCAAGTATATAAAAGAAACCTGGGAGCCAATTTTTCCAGGAAGAGATTGCAAAGCTTCCTCGCCGAACCCTAGGGAACCCCTGAAATAAACGAATATCAAGAAATGATAAATTTGAATGAAGATAAAACCCAAATCCAAAAAAGGTGCAAGGACCTTTTTTTATGAAGTTTATTAGGGGAAATGAAGAGCCAGGATGAAATCAAGAAGTGTCATTTTTGCTTATAAGGGTAAAAGGTACAGTATTAATGGAGTGATAATATTGGTTGTAACGTAAAGTTAAACTGTTCACGTCACAGAACTACCGTGCTATTATTTTCTCTGATTAGATCACCCATTCCAGAGCCACAAAGTAAGTTCATTTCACACATTAGCCCCTTTAAAAATGTTGTAGATTCAATGCTTGCTGAATTTCATGAGAGTATGAGAACAATAACTGAAAGATAAGAAGACAAACACTGAGATAATCTGAGAATGCCAGACAGAAATTTTAAGACTAACCTGTAATTTACAATTAGCAAATTGAAGCCCAGAGAAGCAAGAAAAGCAAGGGACTTGGAAAAGCTGGTCAATGAAACTGAATGCGGACCGCCATGAATGACCACAATAAGTGGATTCAGGGGGCCAGTCTTCTGGCTCACAAAAATAGCTTCCATGGGCATCTGTGCACCTGCAGTCAATGGAGTGGTGCATAAGTCAATGTCACATAAATTTCTTGTAAATTTACAATAGAGGAACCTTATTTGATTCTAGAGTCAAGCAGACGTCGGATTGAGACCACTATAGCCCTAACTAGAGATCATGAGTGACAATACTTTTGTCATGAATGTTGAAGTGTTCTGATGATGGAGATATGAGGAAGTAAATGTGAAGTGTCTCTCTCTCTCTCTCTTGTTTCTTTCATCTCTTCCTTCTCCTTGTCCCTGCCTCATCTCAGCCCTGATCATCTCCCTCGACCCCTTCCGACTGTATTCTTGCCTCTCCTTTACTCTTATTCAGTAGATTGACTTCTCCCTCTCTCTCACTAAATCAGATCTCCTTTTGCCCTTCTGATCGTTCTCTCCGTCTCCATATCTTCAACTATCTTATTCAAGTGTCTGTGCTGGATCATAGATTTGAACTCAATCAAGGAGGTTTGTATTGGAAACTAGACTGAGGAATAGTGAAAATGAAGAACAACATTTAACGCCTAACAATTAGAATAATTAAGTTTACTGAAGAATAAAATCTAATAAAATAGATAATGAGCTAAAAGCGGTATTCTTTTACAGACACTAAAAAACTAATAAAATCTTAGTTAAGATTAAACAGATACATTGAGTGTCATTTAACAGAATGCTAAAGATCTCTGACCTTTTGGAAGACAATCTGCACTGTCAACAGGTATCTTCATTATGCTGAAGTGGTGAGTTGATAACATAGAACCAACCTACCATAAAAAAATACTTTTGGAAGACATTCTAGTGATACTAGAATTGAATTTTAATTACTAGCATATTCCAAACCTTCTCGGCATGATGCAAGAATGGACTAGAGATCTCCAGCCATGCCCAACTATCAGTTTCTCTGGAAGGTAAACCGTATTTGATTTGAGGAAGTTCTATGGGACTGCTACAGACTTTATTAGAAGAAAACTTGAAACCATTAACCTCATTCCAAACGGAACAAAATGTTTTCAACTCAAGTTGAAGATATACCAGCTAGAATCTTATCACCGTCAACCGCAAGGACATTCCATGAGCAGCTGGAATCTGCAGGAGTGATGTTTGAAACCTTGTAACTGAGTAAGAAATAAATTAAAAAAAATTAGTTTTCTTTAAGCTTGGAAGAAAATAGTACAATAAATAGCAATAAAACTGTTCTAGCTTACTTTAAAATGTCGACAGAGAGAATAACTTGTTTACTACCCCAAAAGGAGCACAAAACTATGGTGTGGCCATCTGGAAGCCATGGGTTATTGAGAAAGGATGGACAGTATAATCCTGGGAAGCAACCATCTTCCGCACACTGGACAACAGGGACCTGAAGAAAAAAATTAAACTCGATATTTCAAAGATAAACATTGATGGAAATAAACATCAAGAGGTTGTACGCATTGTCAATGGATCTGCTAGTGAGTTATGTTTTTTTTATCATAGGGGGGTATTGCAATGGACAAAAATACTTAAGCCGGTTGAATGTAGAAATGACAAGAAAATAGAGTAGAAAGGGTGAATTTTCCCAGGGGATAGAAAGTTAGAGGGAATTTGAGAAATACTAAGTTAATTACTTAATGAGAGTTTAACATAGCCAACACTAATTACTTGATGATGAAAATGATAGCCATGATTCCATGAAACTTCTTTTCAGAGAAATAGGTAACTACCACATCGAAGACATTCCCAGAGGAACTAGGCTTTCCAGTAGAAGACCAATCCATTCTATGAAGTGAACAAGTTGTCCAATGCGCTCCACTATCGACTGAAGATTTTGTAGAAAGGAAAACAAGATACTTCCCATCCGGACTGCATCCATAAACCTTTCAAGCCAATCAGTTAATTGTTTTAAATATATTACTATCAAATAAAAAGGCAGATTTAAGTAGGAACTTGATCAAACTGTTAGCTAATAAGACCCTAAAGAGAACAAAAGATGGTATCCTAGAGATTTGAATATCATGTGTAGCAAGATGAATTTAATGGGACAATGTTTGACTATAATTGTAGTTTAAGTTCAAGGGTGAGATATGAGGGTCTTACTGCACCCATACTAGAGAATCCCAATATTGAATAATGTGAGAATTAACGGTATTCTAGTCATGATGAATTCTAGGGGTAATTTTGGCCATTTGAATTAAGTGGGTAAGCCTACAAGAGGCAATTCATCCCTTTTTTTATGAAAAGGGAGAAGGGCACCCCGAAACAGTGTCCTCCCTCCCCCGGGATGTCATTAAAGCAATGACAAAGGATATAGATCATATACTACATGGGTACAATAGTCGAGGGGCCTAGACCACCTCGGTGCCAAAAAGACGCAAACCCCCTCGCTTCGTGCTGAATAGCATCAACAGAAGGGGTACGACCCGTGAAGATGACCTCATTCTTATGAGTCTAGAGGGACTAGAGTGTGGCAAAAATAGTCTGCCACTCAGCTTTGCGACAGAATGTTCTGCCACCGAGAGACCGCCAAAATGTCTCCTCCGAAGTCGCCATGAGGCGGCCGATGCCCATCGCTTGTCATACCACTTAGGCCAAGGGGAAGGCGAAGAACAGGTGCGAGCAATCCTCCACTGCCCCTACGCACAGCAAGCACTCCACGAGGGGAGTTCGGAACCATGCGCTGCTGCAGGGATCTCATAATCAGGCGCCATCGTGGAAGGAGCCAGGCGAACACCTTGATCTTCAGAGGGAAACGACGCTTTCACACCAACCGGCATGGCTGCAAGGAGCGCATCCTCCACGTCCTCCTGGCCCCGAAGAAGTCGGTATGCAGCCCGGGAGGAGAAACGAGGGCCACTTCACACCCACGCATCATGGGCTGCCTTCGACAGGCGCCGGTTGGCAAGGAGCTCCAGCTGACTGAGAATCTCACCCACCCGCCGGTCGAGCAATGATGTAGGCAAAGCTAGAACCCAGGCGTCGTGCCAAGCCCGCCGCACCGAAACCCCCAGAACCGTGGATTTTGCTTAGAGTCGAGGGAACACCTCGCACAATCAGGCGTGTCTCGACCAGTCGTCATCCCAGAACCGGAAGATCTGCCCATCCCCCAGCTGAGAGTGGAAGAACCTTTGCACCAGCAGGAAACTGGGGTGCACACTCGACATAAAAGTAGAGTCGCTGCGCCTCGAGGTCTGCCAAATCTCATATACCCTAGAACTATTGAAATTTTGTTTTTCCACAAATACTGAATCTTTAATGATGAACAGTTTACAAGCCTCATGCCTATGTTTCATATGCTGCTAATAACAGAAGAAATACAATCGTATACAAGTTTTCCCTTTAGTAATAGTTATACCCTTATGAGAACTATTACTAATCTCTCATCCACATAAGAGATTCAAATCATTTGGTCCTATTAGGGCTGCATCGTAACCTGTATTTAACAGGCCCTCAGCAAGGACCCTCACCTTGTTTTGCCTTTAAAATTTCCTCTGAAAAAAGCAGCACTGATGATCTAGGATTATGAACAAGAGAGAAGCAATATAAAATCATGCTGAACAAGAAAAGAATGTGTTTGAGCGTGAGAGCGCTGCAATTAAAATAACCAATGAATGAGAGTCTCCCTACCTCGTTTCCACCAGTTATTATTGTCTTGTTTAATGATCAAACAAGAAATGGAAGCTACATTCTTCAATGCATGATTTTCTTAGCAAAGATAAAAACCCATGTTTTCATGATCAAAGTCCATCGCCACAGGAAGTGAATTACCTGAATCGAGGAAAGAAAGCACTACTTGTTTTTGTCAGTTAAGTTGATCTCCATAACTGAGGAAGCTGGTGCACCAATACTAAAATATCACAATAGGAGTTCGTGAATCAGAATAATAATTACACTAACATGAGAAAGAATAGAAATAACAGTCAACCTACCCATCGGACTTATGGGTAGTAGATTCTAGCATGGGAATCTTGACAGCATATAAAGCACAGGGCCTATTATAGCAATATCTCATACCAAGTTTCCGTGAAGATCCATCCCCAAAATTTTCTAGGTTCCACCCAACAAAAACCAAATACTTTTCAGGATCATTTAAAGAATATGGTGCCCAGACAACTTGCCCAACACTTAGAGATTCATCGATTCCTTCGACAGCTTGAACTTCTCCACTGAATATGACATCATTTTTCAATCAATTCATGGCTAAAAACTCTATAAAAAAATCATGGATGAAGAAACTTAAGTATCAAACCTATTTACACTAAGGACAAAAAGAGTAGGCCTCCGTTTCCCTGAATAGGTTTCCCCCCAGTCTTCTTCAAACTCTCCTAGACCTTTCCATGTGCTGCAATCCTTTGAAGAGTTTCCATCGATTTGGAACCCTAAATGGTTGAAAGTTGGTCTAAGTGTACTTGGCTCCTCTGCAACATATGCAATCATGTCTTCTTCATGATTCCATGAAATACCTTCAAACCTACACCAGAAACAGTAAAATATGTGAAAAAGTTGTGAAATAGTACATTGACAGCAGCATTGCAAGAATTTTGGAGTGTATTTACCATGCATCAGTGTACACTGAACCATGAACACTTCTTGGAATCAACCATTCTCTTTCTAACTGAGAAGATCCCCAAATTTCCATCGATATTGGCAAATCATTTTCCTTGTTTTTCACAACTAGTAGTTTTGATCCAGATGGCGATGGAATGACAGCTGATGCGCCCCCGATCTCGACAGGAAAGGGTGACCAGTTGGAACTTACAGTTGAATTTTTCCTCTGGGATATGTGGGACGACAAGATGTAAGTTCTCTTTTTGTTTTCCAAGAGGTTAATCTGTCCAATCGAAAACATAGCCCAAGAACCATCGCCTACAGAGAAATTTATTTTTCAGAGATGATAAAAATAATGATCTTCGTTATCACTATATCAGATGATGAGAAGAAGCTTCCTCCATAAAAAGGAGTCAGGGAATTCACTATAACCAGTAAATAATACAGGCAATAAGTTGATAAATTTTACGTCAATAACTTATTTGTAAGATAAGAATATAGATTTTATTATAATAAAAAAGGAACAAATGATATCAGAGGGTTTTGCTTTTGGGCTTTTTGTAGGTTACTGGGCCAGGTACCATGAAAGCTGGCTGTCTGAATCAAACATAGGTCAAAGGACCATTCAACTCAATAAAACGGTATATGACATCACCATTACAAAAAGACATTTATCAATGATATCATAAAACATATAGAGCTTACCATCAGATGATTTAAACGTCCATGCCTTGCCAATGCTAGGAATGTCAGTAAATTCTTTAAGTAACTTAGACTGAGTAGCATATTCATCCAGATTTTCTGCTTCTATTCCAAGAGGCATCTTCTTAGGAGATGAAGATCTGAGTTCTTGCATCTTTGCAGCAGAAAATGGCTTGCAGGATATTCTAAAGAAAAAAAATGCTGAGCAAATCAAAGGAAATAAACAAAGAGCTCAAAAAAATTAGAAGTACCCTGATATCTCATTGAAAAAATCCAGAAATTTCGAATTAATGCAAGCAAACGATCACATTGCAGTTTTCAAACAAGATTTTAATTCTATGTAGGAGACAGATCCTTGGAGAGATCTCATGGTATCGGGAATTGATGACAAAACTTATGAAAAAGATGCGACTTCTGATGCTCCGCAAATACCAGCTTCAAAACACATAAAGCTCTAGAAAAATAAAAGTGCCAGGACATCTTATTAAAAACCCAGGAAAATGCTCATTACAGCTAGTAAAAGATTACATCGCGACTTTCTAACAAAATTTAAATTCTATGTAGGTGACTGCGTGATCCTCATAAAGATCTCATGATTTTCAGAGTTAATGGCAAGAAAGGAAGGAGGTAAACGCTGATAATTACAACAGCAGAGAGCTTCTCTAGAATTAACAGATACGGGGTTGAACCTTTTGAGAAATAAATTTTCCATTCTCCCACAGGAATATTAACCAAAATTTTAACAGGAAAATCCCAGGAGATAGAAGATTACCCTCGTTTAGACAGAGGGCAGAGACGGCCGAAGGCCGCAAAGTTGACACGGAGGAAACAACCGGAGAAAGTGATCGGAACTTTGCTCCAGCGACCACTCACATGAGTGTGAGCTCCCCTCATCCACTCAGCATCTTCCGATGAGAGGGGGCTTTAAATATAAAGAAATACACGTGACAAATACGGATTATTATTCGCAGTGAATCTGTCTATAGTTTACTGGCTCTCTTTTTGAAAATTTGTGGGTAATCGAGTTTTTTTCTCTCACTCACACCCTTTTTCTCGTTATCTACTCGAAGCTTTGTAGTTTCTTCTTAAATTTTCGATTATCAAAGGCTGTACTTCTTCATCTCACCTTCCCCCAGTTGACATATCTCTCATTTCTCATTCTTGAGTTTTCACTTTTTTTATCTCTCTAAACTTCGTGATCTCAAACTCTCAATCATATCTCCCGAGTTTATCAAAAATCAATCTCATTTTGAATAAATCAGAATTCAGCATGAATTGTTTAATTTTCAAATATTGAAGAGGGGGCAAGGGGAAAATTACATAGGTGAGAAATTTGTTAAAAACTTATACTTTCTCTCTTAGTCAATCAATCAATCAATCCATCCTCTCTCTAAGTTCTTCCCTCTTCACTTTTTCAATATCTAGAACTTAGTCCCTCAAACACCTCTTATCTTTCTTCTTCTTTTCTATTCACCCCCTTCAAATTGTTCTCTCCTGATGTTCTCCCATGACTCTATTTCTTCTTCCTCTCATTTATGAAGTTCTTGAAATTTCTCTCTCCACCCACCTTTTGCAATTATCTCTCTCAATCTCCTACTATCATTTCAACCCTCTATCCCTATTAGTCAACTCCATATTATCTATGAAAAACTCTCCCCCTCGCCTTCTTTGGTGTGAAGTTTCTTCATTTGTCACTTTTTCAATTCTCACTATATTTCCAAAACTTGTGGACATGGGAGGAAATCAGTTTGCATGCATGAAACTAGGGATGCACTTCCTTCCAACCTCACTTCATAGACTACCATCATCAAATATTCTTCCATTAAACCTTGTTTTGTGTCTCCTAAAATGTGCAAACTTTATTAGTTTTGCTATGGGTATATATTTCTGATTTCAAATTTGAAAAGAAAATTATTACTTTATCTATCATTATTTTAATATTTTCATGATAAAATGCATTGATTTTCTTTTTTTTTGATATATTATCCTCCTAGATCCCTTAAAATTTTGAATAAAATATATTACACTATCCTTGTGGCTGATGTTTTCTTCAGTATCCAAGTTTTATTTCCTTATTCTAGTCATTCTTTTCAAATTCTCTCAAATTCTCCATTACTTGGGTATTTATTATACTTTTGGTTTCACACCAAAATATTATTAGTAACATGGGGCGTCTTTCGGCATCATTATCAAAGTTCTTACCCACACATTTCCCATGAAAACCATCATTTTTTTGTTTAAGTTGGGCATTCTTGTGACTTGTAGATGGGTTGATTTTTATATCGACATACTTGATTAACCATTGAGTGAAGGGAACAATGTCTGTTTCAAGATGCCAAATGGTTTTACTCCTCAAGGCCTTTGTTTATTTTGCCTTTGCACTAGCCTAATAATTTGAACACCATTCTATTGAGTTTTTCTAGGTGTATTCGTACTTTAGAATCATTACAACATATATCTTCAAGAGACTCAAAATAGGTGCATTGATTGAATGTTATTTTAATAGAATATGCACTCAATTTCTCCTACCATTTATCTCTCTTGGCTTCATTTTTATGAACCCTCTCTTTTTTAGGTACAATTCAAAATCCAAGCTCTAGCCAAGTCCTCTTCGTTAAGCTCTACTCCGTCACCATCTTTGCCATCATGGTCACCACCACACAGTTTACCTCTTTTCAATTTGAGCCAATTCAAAAAATGATGCATCTTACATCCCATTTTCCATTTTGTATACTATGACCGTTGAGCCTTTTCTAATTCTTTTTACTTTGACCCAATTCAAAATACCAACTAAAGAAATTTCAGATACAGCATTAGAATTAAGTGATGTATGTTGAAATAAAAAAAATTGCTCTCTCCTAACATGTAAGAATCTTTGATGAGTCATGTTACTAGAATGTGGTTACACATTGACGAGTTTATTCCATTAAGTCACAAATTTTTCTATGGATTTTTAATTAGACTTACGACATTAACTAATTGGAAACCCTCTCTTTGGTTGCTTAAGAAAATCTGTGAAATTTCTTATCTCTTGTTTATAAATATAGTTGAATACTTTCATGTTTTCTCTCTTTTCTTTATGGAGAATTAATTTTTAAAAATTCATTTATGTAACACATTTCTTGGGTATGATACTTTGAGAACTCTACAAATTTTTCTTACCATTTGAGTTCTCTAAAAAATTTCAAACTTCTTGGTTTGAAAAATAACATCATATGCCTCAAAATATTATTTTGGTTGATTACTCATTAGACACACTTCCATATGATGCACTATTTGGACATTTATTCAAAAAATTTTACTATCTAAGAGAAATCTTGTTGAAATTAATCATGTGAGGACAGATTTTTCTACTATTTCTTCCTCCAAGGGTCCTAAGGGAGAAAAACTATAGGGGAGAAAATTTATGTATAGACAAGATATAATGGCGGTCTTGTTGAAAATATTTCTTAGTGTTTGTTGACGATGAGGTTTTGGAACCCTAGAGTGCTTGAAAAGAATAGGAGGGTACATGGGTTTATAGAGAGAGAGAGAGAGAGATAATGGGCCCTAATGGGCTGGGAGCTTCGATAGCTCCCCCTCAATCTATAGCATATAAGTCAAACATTCCCAACTTGTTAAATGTGTCATCATAGGAGATCCCAACAAGTCTTTTGGTGAAGACATCCACAAGCTGATGAAATGATGCATCAAGATGGACATCACCTTGTCACAAATAGAATGGCAGATGATCTTGGTATGCTATGTGCGTTCATGTGGAGTTGCTGGCAATGAAGAAAGATGCTTGGTTGAAACAATGCATAGGCATTGAGGAAGGAGAATAAATGTTAAGGTCTTCAAGAAGTTATTAGAAAAGTTTTTCTCAATGATTTCCTAATTACATAAGTACTAAATTGAGTAATCAATTAGGGTTTGACAGTTAACCATACCCTAAGTCATTAATGAATCTCTTGCGGATAAAGGATTATACGCACACAATAATCGATGATGGCAGGGTTCCATGAAGGAGTTCTGATATACTCCATATCTCCTAGAGCATGTGGTGTAGCGTGGCACCCACCGAGGTGGTGACTCAACTCGTCGATTAAGTTAAATGGATCCTTAGCCAATTAATCTATATATTAATATTATTAATTGATAAGGAAGACTAATAAGTGTTTTTGGGTCGATGAAGTCATTAACTAGCAAGATATATGGACCTAAAGGGTCACACACATAAGGTCAATAAACGTCAGTAGATATAGACATAATAATAAGGGAAGAACTCACATTCCCAGAGTCTATAAATAAAGGAAGAACGACCATAATAGAGGTGCCCATGCAGCCTTTGTGGAATTGCTCCCCTCTCTTCTCTTCCTCTTGTGGTAACAAGTGTTCAAGAGGAGATCTAATCGTCCAGAGTCTTTATGGATACCACTAGAGGCCATACACTTGAAAAGTTAAAGAACTCTTTCAAATGATCCCTATAAGTATGAATTTTATTCTATACTAGATGATAGGATCATCTAAAATGGATGATGAGATCATCTATTTTTGGTGCTTCAACTTTGTTGAATGTTTTGATTCAACATCTTCCTCGGCAATCATTGTTTTGATAAAAATTTTGGAGAGCTAATCGAGCCTCATATCCCAAAAAAAGTAAGTAGAGCTAGCCCACCTCCTAAATTGTCATAAACAATGTTCAATATTAAGCATTGGAATAGGATACCACTCTTTTGTTATTTTCCAAAAACAAGTGAAATGGTTGCAACCTACATAAGCAAAATAACATGTAATGAACTCACCATCACCCTTATCTTCTAAACATCTAACATTCAAGAGGCTTCATTAAAAAGATGCTCATGTCGCCGATAAAGAAACCCTCTCTTTGGAGCTTGTTTGATGTATGCCAAGAACCAAAGAGCTCCCTCTTAATTAACTCATTGAGGTATGGAGTAGCTTATGAATATTATGTGGCCTGCAAGCTAATCACACTTTCATCTTTCATTTATATTGATTTAATTGAAATTTTATTTATTGTCATTCTTGTGTTATGTGTGTAATGAAGTTAATAAACATATGCAATGATCAAGTGAATTATGATGAGATCATAATACAATGATCATTGGGCTTTAAGCATATGTTCTAAATATTTATATTTGTGGGGTATTCAAGAAGGACATTGAATTATTCGAAAAGAATAGCACTATCTAATCCAAATTATATGATGAGTATGGCTGATCATATGGCCATTGATGTAGAGACACCAAGGATAGATAGTGGGTGCTCTTTACAGAAATAGTTCACCAAATTTATCTTAATGAATCCTTGAATAGTATAATGTGAAACTGTAAATCAAGCTGATTCATGTCACGCTTGTGTACGTGGTCCTTTGACCTGAGACACCAAAGACATCTTGTGGATGGATGATCGTGTTTTGTCGATGATTTAAAAATCCCTCGCCACAGGATCTCCAAAATGTCATAGATTGGATACGACATGAAGTCCTTGAGGTTATTGAGTGGTCAACATGGGATCATCTACCCTCGGTATAAGAAGAGATTGACTCAAGAGATGAGATGTAATTAAATCCTTGGCCAACTTAGTAGAAATAATTGACAAGCTATTCCCAATGATTTCCTACTCGCATTAGTACTAAATTGAGTGACCGACTACGGTTTGACAGTTAACCACACCATAAGTCATTCATGAGTCTCATGCGAACAAGGATTATATGTACACAGTAACTGATGATGGAAAGGTTTTATGAGGGAGTTTTCATATACTCTATATCTCCCAAGGCAAGTGGTGCGGCTTGGCACCCAACGGGCTGGCAACTCAACTTGTCAATTAGGTTAATCAATCCTTAAAAAATTAATTTATATGTTGATATAATTAATTAATAAGAAGTATCAATAAGTATTATTGGATCGATGGAGTTATTAACTAATAACATGATAAATAAACATTATAAAACATCATTTTTGATGCATATTAAGGTATAAATAATTTCATTTCCATGCATGTTATCATATTTATATGTATTTTTCTATCATTCCACAATAAATCATTATAATCTAAAAAATACTTTAAATAAGGGTTTAATATGATGATTCAAAGATGAATATATTAATAACCCATCTTTACTTGAGATTATGGATGCTTTTTAGAGTGAAAATAATGAGAGAAAACGTTTTATAAATATTTATTTATATTTTCTTAAGTTAAAAATCCTTAAAAATAAATGTTTTTTTGAAATAAAATTTAAAACTCTCATTATTTATCAATTTTTATCTTTTAGAAATGATAGATAATTAAATTTCGAATCAAATGAAAGAAATTTGGATTAATTTGGAGTTATATATTAAAAGTTATGAATTTTCTATTTTTAGGGATTTTTTCGGATTTTTCTGATTAATTTTACGATTTTCAAATGTTAAAAATGATTTAAAATAAAGCAAAAAAGGGGGTATTTTCACGCGGACCCACGTGGATGCGACGTGGCACTCCGGGCCACGTGGCAGCGCCACGCGGGCCCGCGCGGCGCCTACGCGACAATGTGACACATTATTTATATTTACATATATATTGGTTATAGTACATATAGTCTTCCGATTATCGGAAGAGAATTATTCACCCTCTTATCCGTCGCATAATATAAACCCAACTGCTTCTCTTAATTTTTTCCGTGTGGGACAAGTCCCACACAGTTTCTAATTGCAGGTGACGTGGCCACTCGCGGTGCGTTGGATCGGGCGGAGCACGAAACATCGCGCATCGATCGCGTGGACGCGCGGACCACCAGATCACATCAGCGCACGTGGCTATTTAAAAGCGTTATAACGGCCACGATTTAATCTCAAGGGGAGCATCTGGATCGTCGGACCGCGATCCAACGGCGGCGAAACGATGCGCTTTTTAAACGCTTATTCACGCGGATCAATCTGAGCCCTTCATCAAGATTGGACGGCCACAACATTTTTGAAACGGTCCACGATGGACCGTCCCATCGTAACCGTCGATCGTTTCGATCGGACAGTTACGCCCAAAGGCCCTATAAAATAAGGTGTTCTTTCTGATTTGTAAAGCATTCGAGTTAGAAATCAATCCAATTGATCTGTTTAGACACCTCCCTTCTCAAATCTCTTGATTCTAGCTTCTTCTACATCAATTTCCGCATCCACGGAGGGCAAGAACTCGAGATTTGGTTGAGTAGATTAAGAGAAATCGATGCTTGAATCTCCACATCGCGTTATTCCCGTTTTCGGCGATTAAGAGGTTTAATCGTGTCAATTTGATCGCTATTTGGGATTAGTGGAAGCGGTTTTTTATAATCTACCTTCCTATAATATTTAATTTTAATTTATATTAGGATTTAAGGTTTACTTTCGTTTGATTTTCGTTGATTTCGCGATTTTCTCGTCCAAAAATTTCCTCCCACTTCGATCTTCAATTTCTCTGCGAAATCAAGATCAATTTCGATGATTCTTGATTTCCGTGGAAGAGATTTGAAGTTATCTTTCATAATATATCATTTTCCCTAATTTCTACCATCGATTTATCATCCGATTTGATCAATTTCAAAGAAAACATCAAGAATTTCCTTATTTTCCTGTGGATTCGACCCTTATTTACCATTATACCCCTCAATTCGAATCATTTTCATCAAATTGGTAAGTTTGGAAATATTTTTGACACGAGATCGTGTGAAATCGATGACCTCGCGGTTTCGTCTCGTCATTAACTTGCAAGACATATGGACCTAGAGGGTCGCACATATAAGGCCAATGGACGTCGGTAGATATAGACATAATAATAATGGCTTTTGTGAAAACTTTTTATCTTCTTAAAGTCTATAAATAGGGGGAGAGCGATGATAAAGAGGTCTACATGTAAGTATAGTAGAAATTCTCCCCTCTTCCTCTCATGATGATGAGTCTTCAAGAGGATATCTGATCGTCTAAAGACTCTATGGTTACCACTAGAGGCCAGACGCTTGAACGGCTTGAAGAACTCCTTCAAATGATCCCTGTAAGTAGGAATTTTATTATATATTAGATGATAGGATCATCTAGACTAGATGATGAGAATATGTATTCTTGGTACTTCATTTTTTAAATGTTTTGATTCAACATCTTCCGTTGCAATCGATATTTTGATAAAAAAATTTGGAGAGCTTGTCCAACCTCAAATCCTAGCAGTAGTATTATTTAGAAGTTGACGAAGTATCTTAGAACTATGAGTGAGCTTCCATGGGTGAAGCCTCTAGCTTGCACCCAAAAAGTCCAATCTCTTGAAGTAGATCAATAGCATACTACTGTTGGGTCATGGTGAGCTTCCCTTCCTCGTAGACAAACTCAAGCCTAAGGAAGTAGCGTGGAGTCCCTAAGTCACATGTCCTAAGGTGCTACTACAAGTAGTTCTTTGTGTCCCAAATACTTACCTCATCATGCCTAAACTCAAGAATGTTATCTTCTTCATGAAAATTATGGAATCCACGGCACATGATGAGTGTGTGGGTTCTAAGGTTGATAACTCTAAAGGCCCACTAACATTGTATTGGTCAACGTTAATTAATTATCCACATCAACATATAGATTGATTAATCAAGGATCGATTTAAACCAATTGATAGGTTGAGTTTCTAGCCTTTTGGGTGCCAAGTTACACCATGTACTCTAGGAGATATGGAGTACATAAGAACTCCCTTATGGAACCTTTTTCACCATTAATTATCATGTATGTATAATCATTCATCCGTACGAGACTTATGAAATGAATTAGGTTATGGTCAACTGTCAAAATCTAATCGGTCACTCAAGTTAAGACTAATGCATATAGGAAGTCATCAGGAACTCCTTTGATATTTCTAATTCCTTGGCCAAGGATTTCATCGCATCTCATTCTTTGAGTCAATCTCCTCAAATACTAAAGGTGGATGATCTCATCTTGATCATATAATCATCTTCGCGGACTTCATGTTGTATCCAATATATTATGTTTTAGATATCCCGTGGCTAGGGATTCAAAAGTCATAATCAGAACACGATCATCCATCCACAATATGTCTTTTTTGTCTCTAGTCAAAGGACCACATACATAACAATGACATGAATTAATATGATTGACAATTAGGTATAATTACCATTTAGGGATTCAAATAGATCAATTTAGTGAACTCTTTCTTCAGAGAGCACTCACTATCTATCCTTAAGGAAAAATCATCGTCAAAACACAAGGAGGAAATGGAAAAGGGCTTTTCCCGTGGAATAACTGGGAGATTCTCATTGGCAAAGGGCTACAGAGGAGGAAATGGAAGCCTTGAGGAAAAACCAAACTTGGGAGGTTTTAGAATTAAAAAAGGGGATAAAACCATAGGATGTAGATGGGTATTTACTATTAAATATAATTCAGATGAAACTTTAGGAAAGGTATAAAGCTAGATTGCTAGCCAATGTTTACACCCAAATCTACGAAATAAACTACAAAGGAACATTTTTCCTAGTGGCAAAAATGAATATTTTCCATATACTAATTTTTTTGACTTTTAACTTGGATATGAAGTTACAGCAATATGATATCGAAAATGCATTCCTACACGGGGATCCAAAGGAGGAGCTCTACATGAAAATTCCACTTGGGTATGAGCAGATCGAGAATGAAACTAAAGTATGTAAATTGAGGAAAGCACTCTATCGATTGAAGCAATCCCCTAAGGCATGGTTTTGAAAATTTACACTAACTATAAAAAAAATAGGATACAAATAGTATAATGGAGATCATACACTTTTCTTTTAATATTTTCTAGTAGGGACAGTTGCCATCTAGATGATATACGTAGATGATATCACTATTACAAGAATTAATGACACATAAGCTAATAAAATAGAAGAACACCTAACCACATATTTCGAAGTGAAGAAGCTTGGATCACTACAGTACTTCTTGGGAATCAAGATAGAATAGTCATGGATGGGTATCCAATGTCACAACAAAAATATATTTTTTAGAACTTCTAAATGAGACTAGCATCATAAAAGGTAAGACTAGTGATACACTTGTAGAAATAAATCATAATCTAACATGAAGGCAAGATGACCTTAAGATCAAAGTTTAAATCATATCAGAAATTGATCAATAAATTATTAAATCTATCACATACTCATCCTAATATTTATTATTCTATTAATTCTTTTAAGCCAACTCATGCATAGTCCACAAGGAACCCAATTCTATAAAGCACTTCAAATATTGAGATACTTAAAGGGAACCATCGGGCTTGGTATTGCATTCAAGAAAACAAGTAAGTTAGACATTTTGATATATGATAACATGCAATTTACACTTGCAATTATATGATTATTAATGCAAATTAAGGCATAAAAAATTTCATTCGTATGCATGTTATCATACTTCGAGTGCATATATATCATTTCATGCAATTTAAGTTATATCTCAAAATGCATTATTTTATGGATAATTATTCATTTTTAAATAATATATTTTAGAGTAGATTATTCTCATCTATATTTGAGATTATAAATGGGTTTTAATGTTAAATGAGAAGAGAAAATACTTTTTATATACTCGTTTATTTTTCTAAGTTTTAATTTCTTAGAGAATTGAGTGTATTTTTTAAATGAAAATGTATTCTCTTCTTATTTATTAAATTTGAATTTTTAAAATGATAGGTTATTTAATTTCTGATCCAACAAAATAAATTTGAATTAATTTGTAGTTGTATTTTAAAATTTATAAAATTTATAATTTTTAGGGATTTTTCTAAAATTTGTATGAATTTATTTTGGATTTTTAAAAATAAAAAATTAAGTTTTTATCGCGCACTGATGTGGCAGCTGATGCGACAGTGGAATGACGTGTCACCACGTGGTACCGTATATATATGTCATGTGGCGCACGTGTGTGCGCGTGTGTGCGCATGTGTACGCAAGTGTAGTTAGTGGGTGAAGAATCCATTAAGGATTTTTGCTAACCCACTATATACACTCTAGTTATATACCTATCCAATTGCGTTTATTTTTGTCATGTGGGACTATCTTTCTATTTCTTTTACGCAGGCGACATGGCGCGACGGGAAGCATCCGATCAAAGCAAAAAGATGCGATTTAATCTCAACCCCTCATTTTCACTTAAGTGAGGGGTACGTGGCAACATTTGAATGGATGCCAATTCATTTTATTAAATAGATCAATCCTGGCAGTTCATCTGAGGAGTTATAACGGCCAGGATTTGAAGAGCCATCTAAGAATCCAAAACGTTGATTCATGATCGGACGGATGAGATCTCGCGATGCTCTCTCTCTTCATGCGATCACGTGGCGTGATCCTGATGCTCTGATGAATGTCCAACGGTTGTGACTTAACCATAACGATTCACCTCTTTGGATTTCATCACAATTGTTAATCTCATCAAGGAGAAGATCTGACGGTCATGCCTAATTTCAAAACATTATAAACTCTCTTCGACGTGAAATGTATTATTGAATTTTTCTAGCTATCGAACTCTTTAAACATCTCAATCCTTGAATCTCTTGATTTTTTTCCTCTTCTAGATTGATTTGCGTGTCCAGGGAGTGCCTGAAATCAAGATTTCATAGAAAGAATAGGGAGAAATCAACTCTTAAATGCCGAATTTTGTCTTCAAAATCGTGGAATGAAAAGCCCTTGATCTTGCAATCAATTGGATCAATTTGAGCGCGACTTTGAGTTAGATTATGTGTTTTCCTCCTAATCTTTTATCATGTATCATTATCTTTCAATTTAGAATCGTACATTAGGTTAATTTTAGATAAATTTTTTGAATTTCTCTCTCCTCACGATCAATTTTCTATCTAATTTTTGCTTCTTGATTTCTATGCGAAACTTGATCCAAATTGAATGATTTTTTATTCCATGGATTCGTCTTGGAGTTATCTTTCTAAAATCACAAAAAACCTCTAATTTCTCACCTCAACTCCATGTCGATTCTGATTGAATTTGAGGAACACTTCAAAAATATCTTAATTTCTCTGTGGATTCAACCCTTATTTACCATTATACTCTTTAATTCTTGATCTTAATCTTATATCTGTGGGTTTGGAAATTGTTTTGACACGAGTTGGTGTGTGTTCAACTACCGTGCTGATATGTAGCGTCAATATACATTGATTTTGACCATGGTGGATCTTTGGTCGACCTCAAGGTGATAGAATCCCAGAAACATATGGATTTACTAGCATCTTCTTCCCTATTTGGTGGGAGACTATCTCTATATCTAGATGTGAGACTCTCTTTCTTTCTCCATGGTTTTCTGGCATCTGTTCTTCTAGTTCAAATTCTTGAAGAACTTTCTTTTGTGTAATACTAATTGATTGGGCACCTTTGTCATTGATTAGCATCAATTCTTTCAAAACCTACATTTGAACCTCTATGTTTTTGTTTATAAATAAGAGAATTTCTAAGATATCTACAGATTAATTGAGCTGCCTAGAATGATTGAAGAATAAGATTTTCAATTCTAAAAGAATTGTGAGAATTGCCAATGTTTATCTAGCAAAGGAGTTAACTTATTATCTTTTTCAAGCAGAAATGTTATAAAAGTAAGATGTGTAGAGAGTTTTATTAGTTCTTGCAGAAGATATCTACTATTGGGTACTACACCTTGTTAGAAGGTAATATATTTACATGGAGGAGTAAAAAGCAAGGTGTGGTGTCAAGCCAAGCACTGATGTAGAATTTTGAGATATTTTTAGTGGAATTGACGAAGTGCCAAGGATTAGAGGGGTTCAAAAGGAGTTGAAGATCCCTTATGAAGAACCAATCAAGATACTATGCGACAATGAGTCTGCAATCTGCATTGCTCGTGATCTAATGTACGGTGATTGAATTAAGCATGTAGACAATGATAGAGTCTACATCAAGGAAAATTTTGAAGACAAGGTCATATGCACAAATCATGTTGCCTGAGTGGAGCAGTGTGCAAATGTTCTCACTAAGGGACTATCAACCAAGAGTTTCTCAAGACTAGTCTTTAGGCTTGGAAAGAGAAGTATTAATTCTTGTGCTTGAGAGGGAGTGTCAATTAGGAGATATTACATCTATACCCCATATTTCTATGTAATTGCATTTGTGTACTTTTACATTTTTGTTTATAACCTATCACTAGGTGACTATTGGAGTGCGACCATTTTGTTACAACAGTCATGTCAACTTGCATAAATAACTCTTATATGAATTCGACCAATAACTTTCCTTCTTTTATACTTTTCTTTGTGCAACACACCCACCTTTTCTTCTCTTTGGCACACAAACTTCAGAAAACTCAACAATTATTAATGATTATATTATTGTAAGCATTAGAAATTTAAAAATCTCAAGAAAATGAGACTGATTGCTAAGCCATATGAGGTGAAAATCTCATGTACAGTTCTAAGGAAAGGAATTGATTGACCTATTCCGACCGGGGACAGTCACGAAGAACATCAGTTTTGCTTCGGACAGCTAGTGTAGCTGTGGTCACATCAACCCTTTCATTCAACTCGCTCCGGGTTCCGATCTATATGACCTCCGGGTGGTACAAAGTACACCTCTCCGTTTCTAAAAGAAAGCCATAATTTTTTTTTTTGAAAAGTCAAAACTTATAAATTACACAAAATTAGCCTTATTTTAGTGCATAGAGAGGCTTTTAGATGAATGACGTACTATTTATGAAAATATACTCAAAATATGATAACATGCATCATAAATGTATGAATTATGCCTTGAAATTCACTAATAATCATGTAATTGCAAGCATATATTGCATATTATTATCACACATGTGTTACATTCCATGTCAAAAGATCTCCCATAAGAAGTTTCAACATCTTAATTACTTGTCGTCTAGTTCATGATTATGTATACACTGTACTCACCTTCTGAAAAGCTCATTGATGCCCCCCACGACATTATATCAGCTATATTAGTGTGAAGTGGAAAAATGAAGAACTTCCTCATATCAGCTTGCATAATTCTCATTATATAAGCCTTGAAAATAACTTTTGATTTATTGAACATAGTTTCTACGAGTACTTGAAAAAAAAAATATAGATGATTACATGTTAAAGTCATAGATATGATAAGGATAATGGATAAACAAAACTCACATACCAATAATCTATTATCTCAACATTTATTCTTCTAAGTATTTTCTCAATTATAAAATTCTCAAGCTCCATTCCAGATTTCATTTTTCAAGTTATTTCTTTTAGAATGGCCCACTAGGATTGTCAAGAGTATGACCCAATAGGGCCAGTCAATCAGGGAGCCTTGGTCCCACAAGGGACATATCTCTTCCTTAGTCATGATCTCCTCTTTTAAAAGAGGCTTGTTCTCTCTCATTAATTTATCCATTATCAATCTATGCACTAGGGCTTTAACTTGTTCACAATTCATAGAGAGATGAAAGATAGGTCAAATTAGATTCATGAAAACATGATATTGTCTATAAAACAACAATCATAATGATTTTTGCTATACTTTTTTTAAAACCATCATGTACAATTTTCAAAGATCAAAGAAGATCATGATCACATTTTAAGATATTTTAAGACCACAATCTCTTAAAACAATCAATTTCAGTTACTTTTCATGAATATTCTGAAAAATGCTTCAAGTTTTAAGTAACAACTGTAAATAATAAATGATATCTCATTGAGGACACAACAACTAATTTGATTATGAACTATAAGATTATTATGAACAATAATATCTCTTACATTTTAAAAAATAACTTTTAATTCAAATCTCTCCTCTAGATATAGTAATTTATGCCAACAGATCACTACAAATTTGCAATTTCACTAAAATCAGGTTTATACTAAAGAAGAAAAAGATTAATCATATATGAACATTTAATGGTGACATAAATATAAGTAAAGCTCCACTAGAAAAGACATTATTCCATAAGTTTCAAGAGAAAAAATAAAAAATCTCAAAAAATTATTTACAAGACCCTAAATTCAACTTATTGACATGATGGTCTCCAATGGCACAAAGTGAACCCCAAACTCTTCCATTGTTCTCCAAGAGCACAGAGAGAGCAGCTCTAGGTTGCCTTATTGAATAATAAAAAAACAACATTTCCCTTAATTAATGCACAGCTAATCTATACCTCACCACTTCCATGACCTTCTCCATCCAACCCATCAATCACTTACCTTTAATTAATGCACATACAATCGATACCTCACCATTTCCATGATCTTTTTCATCCAACTCATTAATCATTTCTTTGAATGCACAGATAATCAATACCTCACCACTTCCAGGATCTTCTCTACTCACTTCTTGCCACTAACATGGGCTTTGGGATCCCACTTGGACCCATCCCACTTGACTGAACCTGAAGAATTTGAGGCTCCTCCTTGAATCCTTGCCTGAGGATGTATGAAGTCTAACGTCTCAGTTAAATGGTTGACTTGTGTTACAGTAGGGTGGACAGGGGAATTAGGGCTGACTCTGGTTTCGCTGGTCAAAGCCAACGATTCTTGGAATAAGCAATTTGGGTCACTCTGCAAGGGGATGGACGATTCAGATGCATCCGCATCAGGACTCCCTGACATGATGGGCATGATCAAAGACGAAAAATCCGCCACATTTGGGTATAAGGGATTCAATCCTGTGACCCTTTTTACAGTATCCTCCGCCATTTTCACCTTCACAGAAGATTTCAATAGTGTTAAAATATGATAATAACCTCTCCGCTGAATAATGCATTTTACAAGAATTGACATGCTAACCATCAATGCATGACTGCAGAGTTTTCATGAAAATAATTGAAGAGAAATAGGGTGAAATTGCCGGGAAATGAGAGTAAGTAGCTGATTTTTTAGATGAATCAGTTTTTAAAAGATCATGATTATATATTGTGAAGATGTTAAATGACTAAGCAATGTCAAAGGATTTATTTACTTTGGCTCGCCATGTTTCCACGTCAGCTTTGAGGATCCTATTGTTGACAGCAGCTTCATTGAACTTCTGGTTTATGTCGGTGAGACGCTTCAAAAGTGTAGAGTTTTCGACTCTCAGTTGGGACACCTGCCCATAAAAAGACCAAAAGCAGGCCAAAAGTTTTTTCATTGACTCACATATTGTGCATGTGTGTGACTGAGATGAGCGCGAGAAATACACACACACACACAGAGCTGACAGGCAGACAGAAAGACAGAAAAAAGAGACAGAAAGAGAGAGACAAACTGGAGAGGGGGAGAATGAGGCAGAGGGGGTAGGGGAGAGAGAGAGGTAAGGATAAATGACAAACCTGGGCTTCAAGTTCATTTAAATGTTCTTGCTTCCTCCTTCGAGATCGCCTTGCTGATTCGCGATTTGATAGCATCCTGGAGAAGACCAACACAGTTAGAATATGTAGAAATATTCTAAAAGTATTAAACTAATTCTAACGGATTCAATAGAGGTAAGCTATTTGGGGGATGATTACCTCCTGACACGTTTCACATCCCCAGCACCCATATTTTCTGTTGTTTCAGTGTCACCCTCAAGTTCTTCGTCATCTGATTCTCTCGAAGAACCGCTAGTGGTTGGTCGGATAGTACTACTATTCACCACAGGTAAAGCAGGAACTCCCACATCTATGCTACTAGAAAATTGCATATTTGGACCTGGTTTTGATTCATTTTAAAATATTATAATAAGTTAAAAAAATCTAATGTCTATTTTGCATTTTTTAATGTAATTTCACCCAAAAAATCATTACAGGAAAATTAACTGAAGGACAATCTCATGAGATCACATCGATGTAAAAAAAAATTAATGGAATAGGGCTCAACAGAAAAGGAAGATCAAGTTCGAAATAGGAAAGCATGAGAGAGGTAGCCATTCGACCGGAGGGGAGGCAATTTCCAAAGAAAATGGAATGGGATTAGGCTAAGAATCTGGAGAGAGAGAGAGAGAGAGAGAGAGTAAGAGCAGGGCTGCCATGACACTTTGAGGCCTTATGATGACACCTGTATCGTTTATGCTTAATCTAATCATAGGATTGAGTTCCGACCCTGGCCAGTCAACAATCACATTTGTCAATTTTTACCTTGTGTGTGTGATCGTCAGATTATGAAAGCCTTCAGGCCAGTCTGATACCCAACAGTCCACATTAATGCAACGAATTTTTTATTTCTTGTCTCTGTTTCTCTCCTCTCTCATCCCCAGCTTCATTAGTAACCCCACTCCTGCCACAGAGAGAGAGAGGGAGAATGATGAAGAGGGAGGAAGATGAATATGGAGATACAGTCACCGCTGTTTCCAGATATTGTAGATCAGATCATGGCCGATCCTGAAGAGATCAATCGCCCAAGCCTAACTATGGTGGTGCAGTTGTTGGCAGGGGAAAAACTTGAAAGCAAATAGAAACATGCCATGTCATCAGACTAATGATTCTACGGTTCTCTGAAAACATCAGCAAAGAAATTACACCTCCAACTATAAGCCTTTCTAGTCCTATTTACAGTCAGGAAAGAAACTCCAAACAGAAGTTATGTACCTTTATTAGGAGTTTTTGAACCCTCGGATACAAAAGACGTTTGATCAGATGCAGATGTTGGAGCTTGAAATATCATCCCGGGAACCTTTTTTTTTTCAAAACGATACATTTCATCAAATGTACATTGAAGAAATGAAGCACAAAGTTTCACAGTGCTACAAAGATCAACATTGATCAATATTCAGCATCAAGACAGCATCACACGATAGTTGATATACATATCATCATCACCTTTGATTGATAATGAGAGACTACAAAAAGTAATATTAATTAAATATCATATTTGAGATTATGATATTTTAATACGTCTAAAGAGATGAATGAATACTCCAGAAAGAAAAGGGATATTATGAAAAATGAGAATCATGATAAAATTAAGTCCCAAACCTGCGTCATTATAAAACAAGTTAGCATATATAATTAATCCCATGAAGAAGTCAAAGAATTTCAACAGATTTCATTGGATCTCTGCAAACTACAAAGAAATAGAGAAAAGGAGATAAAACCATAAATGGAGCTATTGCAGACTTTTCAATCATAAATTTGACAGTTCCGATCACTAGTGTTTAATTTACACATAAACTAGTTCCGGTCACTAGTGTTCAAGCATGAGGAAATCACTTCATATAGAAATAAAAGATGAAAATAATTGAAGAATCATGTTTCTAAATAATATACAATGTGCACTAGAACAAACCATAAGGCTATAACTTCAACTGAGATATTTTATCCAGAAGAAATCATTGAAGAAATCAAAAGAATAGATATTGAACGAATAAAAGAAATTACTGAAGAATATCAAAATCAAACAATTTATACCAAATCAAACTACAAGGTCATATCTTCAACCGAGATTACTTTTTTCCGGAAGAAACCATTAAACAATTCAAAATAAAAGAAAAATTAAAAAAGAGAAATAATCATCGAGGATTATCAAAATCGAATAATGCGCACTAAACCAACTATAAGTTATATCTTTAACTGAGATTTTTTTCAACAAAAACAATTAAGTTGAAGGTCGTTTCTTCAACTGAAATTAATGTCTTTCCAGAGTAAATCATTCAGCAAATCAAAAGGAACAGAAATTTTGAAAATTGAAGTAGTAAGTAACGGGTGAAGGCGTAGAGAGCTGATTCTGAACTGGCTCACTGATTTCCGATCCCGGAAGAAGAACGGCAGAATTCCCAAGTTTCTCCTTTCCATCATCTTGAACGCAATTGGTGGACGCAAGAGATTGGTTTTTGGGAAGAGATTCTGCTCCAGCTTCCAACAGGAACTTCTGGAAAGCCCATTCCGATTGACTCCGGCTTATCAATTTCGTGCTGGAAGAGATGGGTTCCAACGGAGGCGAGGAAGATGATGATGCTGCCCAAAAGGGATCCGACATCTCCTCCGCCGGAAAACTCCTCTCCATATCCCAAGACTCTCTTTCACTCTACGTCTCTCCCTGTAATCTCTCTCTCTCTCTCTCTCTATCTGTATGAGTCTCTATTCTCCAATATATGGGCCTCTTTAATCCGTCTCTGTGAGTTTCTCTGTCTTTGGTATCTTTGCATCTTCGATCTGCCATGAGTATCTCTTAAATTCCTTATGGGTCTCTTTCATCTCTCTCTCCTCTGACATCAACATCATAACCCTTTAAGAGTCCTAATCTTTACTCCATGTCCAAATGGGTGAATTCAAAACATCTGAATTTTTTCTTCATCTCGAAAAAAAAATATTATATCTCTAAAAAGTTTATTTTAAAAATTTTAAAGAGATTGCATCTTTCACATATCCATCCATTACATCATAGTAATCTTCATCATTCCATTTATTGTTTAATCGGCTATTAATTATAAAATGTAAAGGATTCTCATACCCATAAATTCTACCTAAATAATGATGATCATTTTTATTTATTAGTTTATTAGTCAAACAAGCAACCTTAAAAAACTTCATTTTATATTAATTATCCTCATTATTTATTTTTATTTTATTAGTGCGATAAATTAAGAGACTTTCACTTACCCATCAATTTTATCTCGATTATCTTCATCATTTCATTTAATCAAAATTTTGTAGAGAAAAATATAAAAAAAATCATTGAATTCATGAAGTAAAGAGATTTTGAGAGAGAGACATGGCAAAGATCATGAGAGGATATAATGATGATGAGAGGAAGAGAATGTGTCATAAAAAGGGGAAATGGTGAGTTCAAGAGAGGGGTAATATATGGAAATGGCAAAGATTTTGAGAGATGCAGTAATGAGGACATAAATACGGAATATAGGAAAAGTATAATAAAATCTATCAATTTGGGTTACAAAAAATTTAATGGTATGAATATTTCATGATAAAGAAAATTTTAAGTTGCTAGCATTTTTCTTTGCTCTAGGATATTTCCAATTTGATATTTAACAATAAAGAAAATTTTTAAGTTCCCTACATTTTTGCATTTTTTATTTGCTCTGGGAAAATACTTCCATTTTTGTTCATTTTTCTCCTGAAGATACACTTAATATCAATGATATTGTTCTTGTCAATTATATTCTACCCCTTTGATGTTGGCAATATACTAAACGCTTGTCTGATGAACCAAATTATGTTATGAAATTTATGTAGTTGAAAGCAATAAAATTAAAAAAAAAACTATTTATAATTTTCTAGCTCTCCATAGTACAGGGCAAGAGGGTCAAATCACATAGAAGATAGATCTTGAAAAAGTAACTTTCTTTTGAAGAAATAAATATGAGAAGAGAAGAAATTGGTAGGTAAGTAGTTTGAGAGAGAAAAATAATCCAAGATAGTAATACTATATGAAATAGTGACTCTATCAAGTAAGAAATACTTCAATATAGAGAAAAATTATATTGAAGAGATGGAATAAATTTTGATTATGGATTTTTGAAACTATTCTTCAAGTAAAATTATCACTCTACTCCTAATGTATATTGAATGAATTTGAGTAATAATTAGAAACAAGAGTCACAAAGCTTGATTCTCTATTAGTCGAGAATCAGATAATTTTTTGTTCAGCTAAATGAATCCTCTAGTTCTTACAAACTACCAAAACTAAAATTTCACTCCAAAACCCTTAAAAAGAATGTATCCTTTTTAATGATCTTTCATTTGGCTTATGATTTTGTTGTGAAAAAGAATAAGATGGTTGTAATGAGATAAACAAGCTGAACTCATAAAATTCTAAGCTATGCTTCCTCCTTTGGTTTTTTAAAACAAATTTATCTTTACAATTTTAAATAACCTCCAATATTTTTGGATAGTTGTTATTTTTTATGAACGTTGTGATTCTTTAGGCTCCTTGATTAAAAAGATTTATTAATATTTATGTTTCTTTATAAATTTTTATCTTTTTAAAAATTTGAATTTCTTGATTTCATAGTTTTAAGGTGGTATTATCCCAAGTTAATCCAGATATTGATGTTTTCTTTTGATCAAGATCTTTGAATTAAGCTTGTCCTTTAGATTTATTTGGCTTGATTGATACACAAATTGATTATTTTTATACCAAAAATGCTAACTATTTGAGAAATATTTGCAAGTTGGACATGAATTTCTTTGAATCCACATTTAGTTTTGCTCCATTGATGAAGAATTTTCCATTAAAGTCTCAAAATTTTGAAATGAAATATCACTATCACTATAATTTTAAGCAATCTACCCCCTATAATTTGATGATGAATCTCTCTGTCAAGGGTCCTTCATTTTAGTTAGTTCATTATTCTACTTGATTTCCTTGTCTTAGCTTGAACAGGTCAAAAGGTTATGATGCAATTATTAAAAAGTGTTTTGAAGCCCACAAGGATTTTTTCAGAATTTAATGATAAGTCTTAATTTCAAGTATGACATTGAGATCTAGAATTTGATTGTCTTTGGGCTGAAGGGAGTTTCCATTAATGTCATGGCCCAATTAGGCTTCCTAGACTAGTGCAAAGCTTTTTAACATAGACCTTTTAAAATTTTTTTATAAAATACTATACCCATAGATAAGGTCTCTTCATTCCCCTATCATACCCTCCTTCATAGTGCTTCAATTAGAGACCCTCGGACTTGAGCACTACGAAACCAGTTTTTTATGTTATTAATAATCTTATAAAACTAACCAAAATGATTCCATATTGAGGAAATTTCTTAGTTTTAGGTATATAATTAAGGTTAAGGCTACTCTTCAGTGGGGGCCTCTTTCAAAGGTTCTGATTCTAAGACATCTTCAAAACTTTGAAACTTCAAAATTTGGTTTTTTTTTCAAATTTTTCTCTCATTGAATCAATCACTGTAGAAAGAAAATAAAATAATACGAGGGATATAAATTTCATAAACTTTTAAATCTCTCTATTTAGATAAAATAAATATGAGTATTTGATTTGCATGAATATGATTATATGAATACATATTTTTATTCATATAAAATAAATATAAATACACATACATTTTATATTGTTTGGGCTTCATTGATCTACTTGCCATACCAATGGATTATAGCTGACAACTTGACTTGTCAATTGGGTTATATTGATCCTTTATTAATTACTTTATATGGTGATAATATTAATCATTAAGGTTAACTAATAAATGTTATTAGGTCCATGGAGTTATTATCAAGCAAGATACATAGACCTAGAGGATCATAAACATACGGTTTATAGATGCTGGTGGATATAGACATAATTTTGAGGGTTTTTTAAAATTTCACATATCAAGTGTTTATGAATAAGGAGAGAATGACCACACATCCAATTCCCATGAGAACTCTGTATGAAACTCTCTCATTTCTTCTCTTTCTCTCTTGGTGAAGAGTGTCGAAGAGGAGATATAATCATCTAATGATCATGTGAATGCTAGTAGAGGCTAGACACTTAACAACTTCAAGGTTAATGAACCATGCAAGTATAGATCTTGATCTATAATAGATGATAGGATCATCAGTGTTTTGAATATTTGATTCAATGTCTTCCTCATTGTTTGATGTTTAGATCAAAATTTTATGAGCCTATCAAGCATCAAATCCCATCATGCACCAGATGATCGACTTAAAATCACAGGGGTTTTGAACCTTTCAATTCAAAAAAATGATATTATTAAAAAATATCTAGTTTTAAATCTCATAGAAATCAAGAAAATAAATTTATACTCGTATCATTATTGACTTTATGAAGACTACACGTTGAAAGAAATATTTTCAATTCTAGACATTCTAAATCTGGGGGAAATAAATCCACTTTTCAAATCTTGAAGGAATTGGTATAACATCAGTCATGGGATACAACATATGCATTGACTTTAATTCAAACAAATATCAAGGATTTTTTAAATCATAGATTGGCACATATGTGTATTATATATCAATAAATTTTTAGTAAGAATTAACTCTTTATTAAGATGAAATGAAAAGGGAGAAGTGAAACAAGAAATACTTTTTTTAAAACTCCACTCTCCCCCTATCTTTGCAATGTATTTGAGGTACATTATTGGGCAGGGAAAATAGCATGTCAACCTCATAAAAACACTTGAAAGAGGAATATCTATGGAACCCATAATTTTATCGAGACTCTCATCATATAATCATTTCTTCCATGATTGTAAGGAATGAGCATTGATTTGATTAATCATTGTCCTAGATAATAAAAAAAAGGAATGATGAAGACTCGAATACCGAGATCTTGATACTAGAGTGAAGACCTGATTCAGATGCAGCTCTAGGCATGTCATCTAATAAAGGGAAATTATCACATTATCAAGTGGATTAATATCAAGAGATTCAATGGAATTAAAGAAGAAGAAGAAGTAAAAAATAGACAACGTGCATACAAGAAATGATCTCATAAAAAATTTATCATTCCCTCCATTTAAATTTTTATCACCACAAAGAAAATATATGTAAATGCATACTTGAAACATAGTGCAAATTTTTATGATAAAATTTGAAAATTCTTCATGAAAAATTCCTACTAATTTTTTTATATTACTTAGTCATGTGTATTTTGATGGTCTAATAAATTAAATTAATTAGTCTTTGAATAGATTTAAGATAGATAGAGAGAGAAATGACTATGAAATATCAAAGCGTAAGTAGTCCAATTTTATTGCCCTAAAAAATTATATAAAAGCGTAAGAAAATTTACAGCAAGTGTAGACGACCAATGCTACTTTTTTAAGGGTAAGTGAGAAGAGAAAATAGTTATTTTTACGTCAGACAAGTACAAACCTTGTTCGTAGAGCCTAAAACCTTCACCTGCGAGTCTCTTCAAGAGCTCCTATCTCGTCTTTGTTGAAGAACATTGATATAGATATGACCCATTCATTAAAGGACGAGTTTGGGCGAATACTCTTGGTCTGTAAGGTTAGTTCGTCCCAGAATTTTTAAATCTACGTGAAAATTTGAGGGAATTCGTGTTACCCATTTGAAGATCTTGTGTTATATATTTGGTTTCGACGAAGATTCACCGGAAGATGGTTTGCTTCCCTACGGTTGTAAGGAGGAATCCAGAGATGTAGCTCTGATTTCAGATGTAAAGTGAAAAGATCAAACTTTCGAAAAAACCCATGCTTCGTCGAAGAAAACTTTTTGGGCCTCTTTCTTTCTCTTCTTTATGTTTTTCTACCTCTCCACAGAGATTTAGATGCATCTGGGATCCCATTACCTCTCTTTGTATTGATCATCCAGTTCTAGTTCTTCTAGAGAAATGCCAAACCCGAGAGCATTTCAAACAGATCCTAGCTTTGATGACAAGATCTCATCTGATCTTCCAAACTTTCCCTTTGAGCAGGCTTCTTAACTTCTCTGCAGCATCCCATTCTGAAAATCTTGACCTTGCCGTTGCCCTCTTTGACAATTTTGCACTTAAACCCAATCTCTTCATGTATAATATGATGCTCCGAGCTCTGTCCTTTTGCTCGCGGCAAACCTCTGTTTATTATAGATCAATGCGCGAACATGGGATCTTCCCTAATAACCACACTCTCATTGCCATGATCAAATCCTCAAGGAGCTTCTCATTGCAAAGGCAAATTCATGCACATGTTGTATTGATGGGTTTAAGCTTAGATGCATATCTGCAAAATTCACTGATCAAGATGTACTGTGATAATGGAGAGATGTGTCATGCTTGGAACCTTTTCAGAAATCTGAAGAGAAAGGATGCCACATCATGTAACATTATGATAATAGGACTTGCCAAAACTGGAAACAGTTCTGGGGCGATCGAATTGATGCAAGATCTAATTTCTTCAGATTTTGAGCTGGATGAGTACACGGTGGTTGCACTCCTTCTTTGCTGCAGAGAGTTAAGAGACTGGCATAGAGGTCGATCAATCCATGCATGGATGACCCGAAGAACATCTACCGATGAATGGGGCATGGTTTTGTGTAACTCAGTTCTGGATTTTTATTCCAAAAGTGGTAATATGAATGCTGCTGTGAAATATTTTGATGAGCTCAAGAATAAGGATGATGTATCCTGGAACACGATGATTGCCAGGTTAGCAGAATTTGGAGATTTTGACCATGCGTTGCGGCTTTTTGATCAAATGCCTGAAAGAAACCTGGTCTCCTGGAATTCTCTCCTTAGTGGGTATGCTCAGAACAGGCATTGGGACTCTGTCATCATGTTATTTAAGGAAATGCTTCTACATAAGATCATCCCAGATGAAGTATCAATAGTTGTCATGATTTGTGCTTCATCTGAGCTCAGTTTACTTCATCAAGGGAGGGCTTTCCATGGCTGGGTGCTGAAGAACAATGCTCATCTTGACCCTTTTGTCGGTTCAGCATTAGTGGACATGTACTCAAGATGCGGAAGCCTTGAAAGGGCGATCATCACTTTCAGAAGCATCCCCAAGAGAGATGTTGCTCTTTGGACAGCAATGATCTCTGGGTTAGCCTTCCATGGCCGAGGAGCTGAAGCTCTCCTTCTATTTCAGGAAATGCAGTCAGATGGCATGGTCCCCAATGAGTTGACTTTCATAGCAGTCCTCACTGCTTGTGCCCACGCTGGACTGGTTGACTCTGGGTGCACAATCTTTGAGTCCATGAAGAAGAACCATGGGATCAATCCAATGGTTGAGCATTATGGGTGCTTTGTAGATCTTCTGGCTCGAGGCGGAAGATTGAGAGAGGCAAGAAAAGTGATTATGACGTTGCCCATGAGACCGAGTCGTTCGATGTGGGGAGCTTTCTTGGCCTCTTCGAAAGCTCATGGCGAGATAGAGACAGCGAGATTTGCCTACAAGGAGCTGTTGAAGTTGGAGCCAGAAGAGGATGGCAGTTATGTGCTGTTGTCAAGTGCTTATGCTTCTAGTGGTAGGTGGAGCTTGTCTGGTGATATTAGAGAGATGATGAATCATAGAGGAGTGAAGAAGACGGCTGGTTGGAGTAGGGTTGTCATCGATAATGTTGCTCACAGATTTATTGCTTCAGATCTCAACCATCAAAGATGGAAAGAGATTTATCATCTTCTGAGTTGCCTGAACACGGAGATGACATTAAATTTAGCAGGCTCCTAGGGTATCCCAGGTGTTCTCTATCTCTCTCTCTCATCAATTATCTATCCATAATCTTTGTCATCATTTATCTTTCCATAACTTTTTATGACTGTTCAATTTCATATTTTTTTTAAAAACTGGATATTGACGTGTAATAATTATGCAGGTTGTTTCTGAATTCTGATGGAACCACCTTTTTCATTTTAGTCTTGGTGGTTGAAGATCAAACCAAGGATTCCTTTGGGAAAGTCTACCCCGATTCTGTAGGCATTGATGGAGTTTCTGAAGGCAGAAAATAACCATTTTTGATCTCCTACCCTCTTGTTATTCACACTATCCTAGATCCTCTCTTCTCTGTCCTAACCCTATCCAACCCTTTATCATTTTCTCAGATGACCTGCACATTCAAAGCCACTTCAGATAATTCTTGACATAATCATATCAGCCCACATAATTCGACAAAATTTTTGAAATGTTTTTTCACCAATGTCCAAGACACACATGAACATGTTGCAAGATTGGAGCTCAAGTCAGAAGACTGGCCGAAGTGGAATGCCTGATCATCTTCACTCATCTGGTTGATGCAGAACGATTATTTCCTTCACCAGCTGGTGGATGGGATGGATGGCTTTTGCAAGATGAAAGGTGACGTCAGTGGCCTCTTGGACCCTCCATTTTGACTTCTCCAATTGATAATGTCAAAATGATAGATTTCATGTACGAGAACTTTATCAACATATTATGATAGATTACATGCTAATTCCAAATGATGAATATATATGTCTATATGTTTTTGTCATATCAGTTTAAGAATTATCATGATAATTTCAGTTAATTTCTGATTATCAATTTGCGAGTGATAATGTGATTTTGTTAAGTATTTATCATCCAAAGTATTAGTCATAGTTTGCTCTAATTTTTATTTATGATCATTGAATTTATGAAGCATAACTGATGTACCTGAAATTTTTCATCATTCATCTTCGAAGTACCAAGTCAAGTCATGCACAATTGTATCGTAATTGAAATAGCTGTATTTTTTAGGTTCATTTGTTTTCTTTTGGAACTTTATTTTATTAATCATTTCAAGTTTTAGGAAGCCCAAATGATGATTCATCTAGTTTTTCCTCCTCAGGTATTGAGTCTCCCAACTTTTTTGGCTTACAGTGAACATTATTGTGCGAACTCCAAAATTTTTTTCTCAATTATTTGTTGCTAGGGAAAATGGAAAGGATGCATGCACGTCAGGATTCACAAAGACTGACCAAAAGTCAGACAACCAGATCAAAGCTGATCTATCAAAACCTGCTAAACTGAAAGTCGATTTTGGACCAGTTTGGACCTTTTTTCAGTGGGCCTGAGTGGCCCACAAAATTACCAGCTCATAACCATGATCAGCAACCCAATATCGTGCCACTTGTTCAGATCATTTAGGTCTAAAATAGGTGCCCTGCAGCTCTAACGAAGGTATAAGGGATTTTTTTTCTAATCTCGAGAACTTTTGGATTCTCCTACTCTTTGCTAAATTTGAAAAAGTGGTGTATCCTATTTTGAGTATGATCTCATTGCCTAGAACAAATGAGGCTTCACCAAGATCCTTCATCTCAAAAATCCTTGATAAAAATGATTGGGTCTCATTTAACATGTAAGGAAAACGATAAAATGATAAAGAATCTAAAGAAACATTGATCAATCTCATCCACTTTTCAACAAGCAAACATAGTACTTCAACAATTTTCATTCCACTTTTCTTCAAGTAAGCCACATCAATCACATGTGTTCTTATGATGAATATCATAAATTAACCATGGATGTGTAGCATGGAAATTTCATATAAAGTCATTAAACATTACATTCTCAACTCTCCGTACATTATGGATATCAACATTCAAAAGGATAAAAGTGAATTTAAACTTAAATTTTGTATAACATTTTATATGTCCACAACCTAGGTATCCTATACAAACTCTCACTTAAAAACATGCAATTCTTCCAAAGGAACAACAGCCACATTAGTGGTATGTTCTAAAAATCTTTGAAGAAACAAGCCTTCAATAAGTGGATTTGTGATCATTGAGTTTGTTCAAATATACTCCATGAATAATTCTCTATTTTGAATAATTTCCTAGACTATTGAGTATTCGATGTCTATATGCTTAGACTTTGTCAAGCTCCTAATATTATTTGAGAAAACTTGTCTTAATTATTGTCTCAATATACCTTGAGGGAATTCTTAACACCGCTCAAAATTCAAAGTCTAGTGACAAAATCCCTTAGGCATACTCATTGAGTTGATGCTTGATACATTTCAATGTATTATGCAGCCATGATGGATGAAGCTATAAGAGACTATTTAGAATTCTTCCACTGAATTGCTCCTCCATATAGCTAACAATCAGCTCATATGGAGTTTTATGTGTTTCTTTAGATTCTTTATCATTTTTAGGGTATTAACTAAGGCAAAACTTGTCTCTTTTTCTACATGGGTATTTTGGGGTTTGCAATGTTACATTTTGAACCTTTTGACAATTTTCTCGATAAATGCCTTTGTGATAACATTTGGATATTTTAATTATGATCTCATTGTATTTATATGCCTAGAACATATGAGGCTTCACCAAGATCCTTCATCTAAAAAATCCTTGATAAAAATGATTGGGTCTCAGTTAATAGGCCCGTATCACTTTATGTAAGCAAAAGGTCATCCACATACAAACTAAAAAGTATGTATCTACTCCTATGAACATATGGTACACACAATCACCAACTTTATTCATCTCAAAGCCATATAAGTGACGACTTGATAAATTTTTGTATACCATTGATGAGAAGCTTTCTTGAGCCCATAGATGGGCTTCTTTAATTTCCAAGCTAATTCCTTTGTGTCTTTGGACTCAAAATTTTCAAGTTGCATCGCGTATATGGTCTCCTCAATGTGTTCATTAGGAAAATAAATTTTTAAATCCATTTGATGAAGCTCAACATCATAATGTTCAACAAGTGCCCGTATTATTAAAAAAAGGTCTTGTGTGGAGACTGAGCATAAGTCTCTTTGGAATCAAATGCCTTCTCTATGAGAAAACTCTATAGAAATGATACATAATTTTATGATCCCTTTCAATCTCTCGTCTTTACGAATCCATTTAAAACCAATAGGCTTAGCATCTCTAGATAATATGAAGAGATCCCACATATCATCCTCCTTCATGGGTTTTATCACTTTCATTCATAGCTAAATCTAGTTATGAGAATCTAAACTTTCCATAGCAAGAAATTTTTTGATTAGATCATCTTCATTCATGCCCATGTCTACATATTCTTGAAGATACACAAATGAGTCATTTGACCATTCCAAGATGTCATAGGAAATGGTTCATGAATATTTGTATGTGTCAATCTGAAGACTTCTAAAACTATATTGGAACATTTTTTCATCATTTTTTCCCTTAACACATTTGAGACACGTGTCAAAGACTTTAGAATCAAGGAATCAAGAATTTCTTCTAACTCAAACTTTTCAATTAACTTTTGAGAAATGTGGGCTTTATTTTGTATCATAAAGACAATGAATTCTCACTTCCCTGATTTTGTTTTGTAATAGTTGAACTTATTTCGAAGGATTGGCTTGAATAAGCTTGAGTATCAACCAAATAAAATTATCTTGTGCATAGAAATCTAATACCTATCAATAATGAATTTTGAAATCAGCTAAACTTTCTATATTGAAATGAGCAATGATAACCACATTTCTCCAAAACAAAATATAAATTATTTTTTTGTCCAAAGGAGAGTAGAATAAAAGCCTGATTCAAAATGATAGTTAGTTTAGGAAGTAATTTTAAATGCACTATCAATCTCCACCTCCTTTGCCTTATCATTACCTTCAAAGATGTCTCATCTTCTTTGGACATGCAATGGCTGAGGCAACCCACCAAGTGGCACAAGAATCCTCCCACCATGTGTATCTTGGTATCAAAAGCTTGATTAACTTTTGAACACACTATAGAGAATATCATCCCTTTCTTCTTTTTCTATGCAAAAATATATAACACATTATTTCTACAAGTGTGTCATACACTTGTAGATGAAATTACTTTAGTTTTTTATGTACCTTCTTTTTGGGTGCACTGCCAAAAACTTATTTTCCCTTTTTTTTTGCTTTTATATTGTCCTTGTTCTTTCCATGAACCCAATAGTGAGATGCGTGCTTTTCACATCGTTATGACTTCCTCTTGTATATAGTGAGATATGACCTAAATAAGAGACCAGGTGTCCTTTTGACAATTATAGCTCAATTTGAGCTGATTGAAGGGTGCAAAAGAGAGAAGATATTTCCACAATGTCTTATCTTATGTTGCCTTTTCCCTCATACCTTGTGTACTTTTCTTAACTGTGCTCTTGGTGATAATTTCTCTCAATTTTGTTGAAGAACTTTTGCCTCTTCAACTATAGTATCCCTTAGGGATTCAAGAATGATGCACTTTATGACCATTAAGCACATGTCATTTAATATTTCCCCATAATGTGGACAGTCTATTCCCTAATGGAAGAAGAATCCTTAATGCCCATGGGTTGACCATCCCTCAAGGCAAAGATTGATAGATATTATGTGGCCTATAAGTCGATCACACTTTCATGTATCTCATTTATGTTCATTGAAATGAAATTTATTTCATTGTCATTCTTGTGTGATGTTTGCAATGAAGTCCATGATCATATGCAATGACTAAGTGCATTATGATGAGATCATAATGATGGGTTCTAATGTTGATAAACTTTCAAAATTTTGATCAAAACATCGAATGTAGCGGAAAACATTGAATCAGATATTCAAAACACCAAGCCACCAAGAACATATGATCTTATCATCTAGCATGAAATGAGAAAACATACTTACGTGGTTTCCTTGAAGGAGTTCTTGAAGCTATTCAAGTGTCTAGCCTCTAGCGATATCCACACGGTCTCTAGATGGGTGGATCTCCTCTTCAAAGCTCTTCACCAAGAGAGAAAGAGAAGAAAGGAGGGAATTCTCACAAGGCTCGCATGGGCACCTTAAATTGTGGTTGTTCTCACCCTATTTATAGACATTTGGTATGAGGTTTTTTCAAAAAAACCCTCATAATTATGCATCAACATCTATAGACCTTATGTGTGTGACCCTCTAGGTCCATATATCTCAATAGTTAATAACTCTATAGACCAAATAACACCTTATTGGTCAACCTTAATTAATTATCCACATCCACATATAGATTAATTAATCAAGAATCAATTTAACCCAATCGATAGGTTGAGTTGCCAGTCCGTTGGGTGCCAAGCTACACCACGTACACTTGGAGATATTGAGTATGTAAGAACTCACTTATGGAACCTTCCCTTCATCGATCATCATATATTTATAATCCTTCATCCATATTAGACTCATGAATTACTTAGGGTATGGTCAACTATCAAACCCTAATTGGTTACTCAAGTTAATACTGATGCGTGTAGAAATCATCAGGAACTCCTTCTCCGATATTTCTAACACCTTGGCCAAGGATTTCATCTCATCTCATTCCTTGAGTCAATCTCCTCAAATACCTAGGGCGAATGATCCCATCTTGATCACACAATCATCTTCGTGGACTTTATGTCGTATCTAATATATGACGTTTTAGATATTCTATGGATAGAGTGGTGGCATATGACCCCCGTCACCACCAAGACACGATACCACGGTGCCGGAGGAGCCCGTTTGCGCGCGCGCATCTATCCGCTTATATTTATTTTTTTATTAAGAACTTTTGACCCGCACGTGTTTAAGCGGGTCCTCGTTTATTTTCCTCTCCTTTTTAGGCTTTTAGGTGGGTTCTTCCCTTTTCGTGATCCCATTCGTGAAGCCATTTCTCTTTGTGGACCTTTATTTTTCTATGAGTATTTTTAGGTGTTGGGTTGTGGGCCTCAAGTGGGCCCTTTCCCCTCTCGGCCCATTATGGGCTCTATAAGAGGGGAAGGGACCCCCCCACAAACCGTAGCCGTCATTTGAAGAAAGAAAGGATCATCCTCCCTCTCATGTGGCTGCTCAAGGAAGAACAAGGAACGAGACCAACCGCCGCCGCCACCGCCGCCGAGACCGCCGCCTCCCCTTGCCTTGTTCGCTAGTGACCTGCGTGCTGCCTTCCTGCCGCCGCCGCCGCCTCAAGCCACCGCTACCGCCGCCGCCGCCAGATCGCAGCACCACCATCCTCTCCAACCAGCGCCACATTCCGCCCCTCCCGAAATTTCTCGGACGTTTCCCCCACGGCCAACACCTTACGCACTTCTGTCCCATCCATCCCACGATCCAACACCAATCCCGATCGTCCCATCTATCCTCACCTCCCACTTCCCCTAACTCAGATCCCATCACGAACTGCTCCGCACCCCTCTCCCTACCCTGTCCCATCCAACCCGATTTTCTCCATCGCGCCGATCTCTCCCCCCTTCACCCTCTAATTTCGAAATCCCGCCATCTGCGATCTTCTCCGCTCACCGCCAGATCCATCCCTACAAATTTCCGATTTCCCGGAATTCCCCCGAATCACCCCGCGCCTCCATCTCCTCCCTGGTAAACCCCTCAAAAATTCCCTCCTCCTCAATGCTTCCACGGAACCCTACCCTGTTACCCCCTCCTTGATTCCCCGAAATCATTTCCCCCAAATTTCTGAAGTCCTCATCATCACTGCCATCGCCGATTCCTCTCCCTACCTCTGTCAGCTGCCTGCAAATTCACGAAATTCTGATCCTACATTCCCGCAGAGTTCCTCCCGACGCCTCTCTCCTCTCCACAATCGGCGCACATCGCCATCCCCCTACCCCGCATCACAACTCCTCGTCTACCTCTGACCATCCCCACTTAATTTTCGTGCCCACCTTCCCGATCACACCCCCCCCCCCCGCGTACACTTCCCGTGCGCCACTTCACTTTCGATTTCCCGATTTTCTCTCTCTCGCCCTCTCATCACGAATTATGGTCGACTTCCCCGAATCTCCCTCCGTCTGCCCACCGTCGATCTTCCCCTCCTGTTGGAGATTCCCCACAACGCCCGTTCGCCATTTTCTCCACGATCTACCGCCCATCTTACCCTCGACGCTCCTCAATCAACCCTCGGCACCCTGCCAAAATTTCGCTCCACGATCTTCCAGATTACACCCGCAGTAATCAGACGGGAGGCAAAAATTAACCTCGTCCCACGAAAATACATTTTTGTCCCATTTCGACCACATCCCGACGACCTTCGCGTCGTGATCACCGTTCTAGTTTGGCGCTACCCTCGCATTGCCCTGGTCCACGCCGCGCCAATTCTGCGTTGACTTCCGCCGGATGCACACCGCGGTCCAAGGCTGATTCTGCCCGGTCAACTCTCTCATTGTCCACCAATCGCCGGTTAACTCCTGGACGCCCGCCTCCTTCACGCCCTACACTAGCACCACCGCTGATTACGTGGGGACCATTCCAGTCCCAGCTCATTACGTGGGGACCATTCCAGTCCACGCCTATTGCTCGAGCGCTCGCGCTCTCCGCCGGCTACATCTCACCTCCTCACCGGTGCCGGATCCCTCCGCGGCCACTACGACACCCACTCGTTTCCTCCCCGCCGACCGGCCTACACCGTCACGACCGACCAGGCTCGCGCCCGCAGGGTTAGCTTCAACCCCGCATTTTAAAGTTCAATTACTTTTTGAAACATTTCCTTTTACTCGTCTCCACCGCCGTCGGACGATGTAGATTGGATAGTACGATTATAGGTTTGAGAATTCTGTCGCGTACATCAGGTCCGGCACCGGGCGTGGGCTGCAGCCTTTGAGCTACCCCACGATGAGCGACTTCCATGCCTCTGGACGTGGACCGAGAGGATCTCACCCTATCCATCATCGCGAGTTTCCCCGGGTCACCCGGAGTCGACCCCGCTGATCGGCACGCCTGCCTGCACTTAAGTTTAGGCTAGGTATCGTACTTAGGGTCTAGGACTCGCTTAGTCGTAGGTTGGGGTTGACCGGCTATCCTTAGTCATCCTTAGGTTCATTGATTAGGCACGAGGGTTTTCACCACCGCATCCTGTATCATAGAGATTCATAAGTCATAATCAAAACACAATCATCCATCCACAAGATATCTTTGGTGTCTCAAGTCAAAGGACCATATACACAACCATGACATGAATCAACCTGAATGATAGTTAGGTATAATACTATTCAGGGATTCAAACGAATCAATTTAGTGAACTCTTTCTCCAAAGAGCACCTACTAGCTATCCTTAGTGTATCTACACCGATGGCTATAGGATCAACCATACTCATCATATGAGTTGTATTAGATAGTGCTATTCTTTCCTGATAATTTGATGTCCTTCGCGAATATCCCATGAATAGGAATGTTTAGAACATATGTTTAAAAACTAGTGATCACTATATTATGATCTCATCATAATACACTTAGTCATTGCACATGCTCATGGAATTCATTACAAACATCACACAAGAATGACAATGAATAAATTTCATTTCAATGAACATAAACAAGATAGATGAAAATATGATTGGCTTATAGGCCACATAATATCCATGACATAATACAATGATCACTAGTCTTTAAACACATGTCCATAACATTTCAATTCATGGGATATTCAAGAGAGACATCGAATTATCTGGAGAGAATAACATTATTTGATCTGATTCATATGCTGAGTATGGCCGATCTTGTATCCATTGGTGTGTAGACACTGAAGATATATAGTGGGTGCTCTTTGGAGAAAGAGTTCATTGAATTGATCTATATGAATCCTTAGAGAGTGATTATACGTAATTGTCAATCAAAATGATTCATGTCAAGGTTATGTATGTGGTCTCACTTGAGACACCAAAGATATCTCGTGGATAGGCGATCGTGTTTTGATTGTGACTTATAAATCCCTAGCCACATGATCTCTAAAACATTATATATTGGATATGACATAAAGTCCTTGAAGATAATTGACATGTGTGGTCAAGATGGGATCGTCCACCCTCAATATATGAGGAGCTTGACTCAAGGAATGAGATGTGCTGAAATCCTTGGCCAACGTGGTGGAAATTTTGGAGGAGTTCCCGATGATTTCCTACATGCATCAGTACTAACTTGAGTGACTGATTAGGGTTTGACAGTTGACTATACCCTAAGGCATTCACGAGTCTTATGCGGATAAAGGATTATACATGTATAATATTTGTTGACGGAAAGGTTCCATAAGAGAATTCTTAAATACTCCATATCTCTTATAGTACACGATGTAGCTTAGCATCTAATGGGCTAACAACTTAACGTGTTAATTGTGTTAAATCAATCCTAGATTAATTAATCTATATGTTTATATAGATAATTAATGAAGGTTGACAAATAAGGTGTTATTGGGCCTATAGAGTTATTAGCTAGCGAGACATATGAACCTAGAGGGTCACACACATAAGGTTTATGGATGTTGGTGGATATAGACATAATGATGACCGTGTGGATACCGCTAGAGGCTAGATACTTGAATAGCTTCAAGAACTCTTTCAAAAACCCTGTAAGTATCTTTTTCTCATAAATAATTGATGATAGGATCATCTATTCTGGGTGCCTCAATGTTTTGAATATCCGATTCAATGTATTCCACTGAATTCGATATTTTAATTGAAATTTCAGAAGGCTTATCAACCTTAGAACCCAACAAAGACAATATTCCAAGCAAAATGATAAAGTGATACATATTTCTTCTATTTTGTAAAATTGAATCCATTGAGCATCAAAATAAAGTCTCAACATGTGCAGATATTTGTAATAAATTTGAGCCCGAGCAAAAACAGATGAATCTCATAATCATGAATAAAGTTGAGTATAAATTCAAACAATGGTCGTTCCCATATGAAGATATTTAACACGACATTAATATCTATCTTGGATGATAGATTAACTTGTAATTGAAACTCTTGGAATGATGGTCAAATTCAAACAATAAAGATTACAAATAATAAGAATTTATCATTGTAAAATTTACTATCGTCAATGTAATATTGACGAGACGAAACCGCGAGGTCGTCAATTTCAAGCGGTATCGCGTCAAAAATAATTCCAAACTTACCAATTTTGAGAATTAATCACGAATTCAAGGGCATAATGGTAAATAAGGGTCGAATCCACAGGGAATTTAGGAATTTTCAGAAGATCTCTTAGAATTCGGTCAAATCGGACGAGAATTTGATGGTAAAAATTGGGGAAAATGGTATTTTATGAAAGTAGACTTCAAATCGATTCCACGGAATCAAAAATCGTCCAATTTGGACTTGATTTCGCGGAGAAATCAAGATTCGAAGTGGAGAGAAGTTTTCGATCGTAAGAACCGTGAATTTAGGTGAAAAATCGATAAAATTGAAGACTAAAAAAACTAATCTAAACTGAAATTAAACTAGATTGGAAGATTAGGAAGCAAAAACCGCTCCCACTAATCCCCGATTGCGATCAAATCGCGCCGATTAAGCCTCTTAATCACGAAGAACACGAAGAACGCGATCGGTGGATTCAAGCTGCGATTTCTCCTTCACTTCTCCACCAAATCTCGATTTCTACCACTCCTCGGACGCGGAAATTGAAGAGGAAGAGGAAGAACTCGAGAGAAACAGGCAAGGAAGGTGTCTTGACAGTCAATTTGATTGATTCTTGCTTGGATGCTTAAGAACGTCGAAGAACACATGTATATATAGGGGGAATTTTTCGTAGCAGTCCGATCAAAATGATCGGCGGATTTACGATGAAACGGTCCACGATGGACCGTTTCAGTTAAGTCGTGACCGTCGGATCGCGATCGGCGGTCACGATTAGATCCATAACTAAGCGTTTAAAAAGCGCTAAAATTTGCGTCCGTTGGATCTTGATCGACGGCCGCGATACTCCCGCTATCTTTTAATCTGGGCCGTTATAACGCCCCGATTTTTATCACGTGCTGATTGATCTCCGGTGCGCCCCGCTTCCACGCGATCAACGCGCGTGATGTCGCCACGTTGCAGCCGATCGGACCGTTATAACTCGACGTAAATACGCACGTGTTTTGATTGATCCGGTGAGTCCGCGGCTCACGCGATCGACGCGTGCGATCGACGCGTCGGCGGATCCGAGCAGCTCCTCCTCGCGCCACGTCACCTGAAAGGTAAGAACGTTAAAAATAGTCCCACACGGACTTTAATTAGAGAAAACGGTCGGGTATATAATACCCGTCCGTTTATACGGGTATGACCCTCCCTTATAAGGGGAGGACAAAGACCTATTTATATATATATGTATACATAATGTAATATATGATATATTGCGCCACGTGGCGCTGCCACGTGGCCTTGCGTGCCACGTCGCATCCACGCGGGCCCCGCGCCCATTTTTTATTTTTTTATTTAATTTTTTATTCTTAAAAATCGAAAATAAAATCATAGAAATTTCGGAAAAATACAGAAAAATCCCTAAAAATTGTAAAAATCATATCTTTTAAAATACAACTCCAAATTAATCCAAATTTCTTTCATTTGATCCAAAATTTAATTATCTATTATTCTAAAAGGTCAAATTAATTAACTAATAAGAGTTAATTTCAAAAATACATTCATTTATTAAGATTTTAATCTTTAGAAAATAAAATGAATGTTTATAAAAGTTATTTCTCTTATTATTTTACCTTTAAAAAACAATTATAATCTCAAGAAAAATATGGGTTATCAAATTATGAAACTCTAATTTATAAAAATTAACCCTAATTTAAAGTATTTTGAGATTATAATGACTTTTTAAGAGAATAATAGAAAAATACATATAAATATGATAACATGCATGTAAATGAAATCATTTAAGCTTTAATATGCATGAAAAATCATGTTTTATGATGTAAATATAGCATGTTATCAAATATCATCCGGGCCAACAATTTTTTATCTAGCATAAATGAATATCACATTTTTATCATAGTATTCAAATCAATTCATTTTCCATAACATCATAATCGAAGTCTATCAATCTTTAAAGCTTGACCAAAATCAAGATTTGCATTTAAAAGTAATTAAATTTGGTAAGATATTTGATTTTTCTTTGGGCCAATAAACATTCGCACCAATATTCATCCAGACATTTCAACCTTTCTAATGTCATACCTTCTTCAATCAAGTAACATTAGTGCAAATTGAATCATTGCACGATTTAATTGATTTAAAAAACAAAGTAGAATTACCCGAATTCTTGGAAAAAGTAATTTGAAAAAAGTAAAATCAAGCAATTAAAAAACAGAAATTGCTATTCACCTGTTATTTGTAGTATAATAGAATGATCATTTCGGATCATTATCGGATATAAATAGACCCGATAAAGCACCTTATTTCGTTCAATGATAAGAAAAAAAGTTTTTTGTTATACCGCCTGCGTAATTTTAAAGCGCAAATACTTCTTCTCCCTCTCTCTCTCTCTCTCTGAAAGATTCCATACCCTAATTCTTCGTATGGAATTCGAAGGACGGGGAAGGTCCGTGGCGGAAGGGTTTGGGATGCCGTCAAGATCCCTCCCCGAGGCGCTGGAGAATGCGCGGGCAGGATTCGACCTCCGAGATCCGTCCCGTGCTCTCACGTAAGTTTGCACGGGAAATTTGCTGTTGTTCTTCTCATTTTTAGTTCGTTTAGTGTGTCTCTTCCGTAAGCGCGAGAAATTTGTGCGAAGTTTGGGATTTCGGTTGCTTACCCTCGATTTCGCTGCCTTAAAAGCGATATCTCAGTGAAAAATGAAATAAGTGGTTCTTTTTCGAGATAACTGATTCTCTAAGAATTCGATAATTTGAGGGGATTATCTAGTGTTGTGCAGCATTAACACAAATAAACCAGAGAGCTTGATAAAATGATGCCTTATAATGTATGACTCGAAATGGTTTGTTGCCTCCGGACGGCGAAAGTGCTATATTACCTTTTTTGTTCATGAGATAACTCTCATGAAAAATAGTTTTTAGCTGTCTTTTGTGTTGTTCGAATTAATTTATGTATGGGCTGTTTGCATGATTCATTTTTTGAAAGAACTGTTAGCATGATTCATTTTACGCTTCTGATGGTAATGTTTTCCTGGAGGGTCCAGACTATGGAATTTTCTAACAATAAGAAATTCTCGATGGGGATTCCTGTTCTAGGATAGTCATGGAAATTTTAAGAAAACTGCTGGTCTGCCAGAATCAGTCTTTCTCCCATGTTTTACTATGAAGATTGATTTGGATGTCGCAAAGGATGGCTTTTTAAAGACTTACGAATATCTTCGCTGCAGGCATGCAAGATTAGTGTTTCCATATTCATCTATGATGCCATTTTTGCAAATACTGTTCTAAGTGTTTATTTTCACCCATGTTTCTCAGTAATTCCCGTGATACTAGATTATGAAAGGCCTGTTTTTTTAATTCCCGATGCCTTGTGCTCATTTTGTCAAAGTTTTTCAATCAGCTATCTACTAACGTCATATGTGTAATCTCTTCCAAACATTGCCTTTCTGCCAAATTTTCTTGCTAATATTCGAACACTAGTTATAGTGAATTGACACTTGATGTTCAAATGTATCAATAAGTCATTACTCCCTTGTTAATTTTTTTTTGATTTCTTTGAAATTCTCTCTTTTATGAAAAAATGCTATGAATTAATTTCATCCATTCAATGTGTGCATGGAAGAGGCTGAATGTTTATCAATTTTTAGTTAATTATATTTATGTAATATAAATTTTTTTTGTTTGAAAATTTTGGATCTTTTATTTCTGTATTTCTCTCTTTATTTTTACTCCTTTTTAATTTTGTATGACTACATTGAGGAGGTTTGGTGATTATGACAGACTCCATAATGGGCACAAGAGGAAATAGCCATTAGGGTTTCTGTAATTCACACATGCGCAACTTTTTCTACGAATAGATGATCTTCCTGTGGGTTGATTTCTTTATTTCTTCCATCGACAACTGATGTGCTTTTTAATGCTCTTTGGATTTAAACAGACTTTAATCATGGTCTTTTTAAGTTCGTCATTTTCTTCTCTAACTCAACCTGTTTTCTATTTTGGCAGGCTCTTAGGTGAACTTTGTCTCAACGTGAATGAAGGGTCACTGGTTTTGATGCCAGTTCTACTCTCACTCTTGAAACATGAAGCTCCAGTCATTGTTAAACAAGCTGTGGTCTGTGGAACAAGACTATTTTGCTCTGTTTTGGAAGAGATTTCTCTACAGGTCGTTTTTGTAAAACAGTCATTCAAGATTTGGAGGCAGAAAATGCATTATTTCTGTATTTGTAACATGACTCTGTGTTTTCCAATTGAAGTTTTTGGTCATTTTACTCTATTTTTTACCATCTGATAATGATTTGGACGTATGGTTTGATTCACCGCGTACTCAAGAAACTCATCAGAGTCTCAAGGAAAGATACCAATATTATGCTTACCATAATATTGTAAAACAGAAGGTATTTATGTTTAGAGCTCATTAAATTCCAGGCCATTCTACAAAGTGAGGCATCGCTTGAAACACAGGAGTTTCTTCCATCTTGACCAGTGATGTTGGATATTCAATTGTACACAGTTTCTGTATCTTAACAAATAATCCATTGAGTGAGACAAATTACATGAAGGAGTTGTTCGTGCAAACACAAAAACTCATTCGAACAATGAAGTGCCTCAAATAGCATTTGGAAATGCCTTTTTATTTTAGATGGATAACATCTCCAGAATATAATTAACATTTCATTCCTCATACAAATTTTCGTGTCTGAGATTAAATTTATGCTTACAGACATACTTTTTTCTCCCCTAAATATTTCTGACAGAGAATTGGCAAGGTGCAATTCCATCGATTAACAAGCTAATTGGTCCATTGGGACAGATTCTTGTATCAGGGAATCTAATTTCTGATTTGAACCACAACCTAGCCCTCCTGTTTCTTTTGATTTCTAGAATTCTAAAAACAGAGGCTTTTCCTCATTCTTCTTTACTTTTAAAGTCATGGTGAATTAGTGATTCTTTTCACTTTATTATTTTTCCTTGTTGATTATAAAATGTTTCCTCTAAGAGTGGTCATCTTCTAAGCCCTTCAATACAATTCACTTCTCTGTGACAACTTACCTCAGCTCTTCACACAATCAGTTGTCTCTACTCCTGGAGAGGCATCCTTTGGAATCTCAATCTTCTTGTGTATTTTAGCCTGCATAGGTCATGCAGGATTACATCGTTCGATAAGCTTGTTACTCGAGCTTTCTCTTCCAATTGGACATGCCCTGTCTGTTTTTGTTTCCCCCCTCAAATCGGCAGATCCTGTAATCTTTTTCCTTTTTTATGTTCTGTATTGTTGTACTCTTAAGCTTGTCTAAAGTATTTTAGCTTGTATAGGTCATGCAGCATTACTTCGTTAGATAAGCTTTTCACTGTTATTTCTTTTCCCTCCCATTGGGCATGCCCTCTCTGTTCTTGTCTCCCCCTCCGGAAATATTTTTTTCTTTTGTTACAACTTGTATTGACACATCAGTTTGAATATGCTAAAATAAAATAGGCCCATGTCCAGTCTATAATAATTCAGTCTTAAGTATGAGTTTTAGTCCATTGATCTCGTCTTATGTGTTCCATAGGAGTTGGATGTTTGCATCTGGTGGCAATGCAGGTCTCATGAAAATTTGATGGTTTCCATTATCAATTTTCTTTCCGTGTTGAAGCTACGCCACGTTTTTTGTGGAAAATAGCCAAGGCACATCTTTTCCATCCCTTGTGCTCTCAAAAAGTTTTTAATGTGTCTAAAATTGTCGTAAAAGGCAAAAGGAACAAAAGTATGGAACAACTGCCTCCATGCACAATATCCAACTCGTAAGGCACATGTTTCCTGCCTCTCGTACTCTCAAAAGTTTCTAAAGCATCCTTTTGTTGTTTTTAAAGGATGTAATTTGCCAAGTCCTTCACTTCACTTTTTTCAGAATTTATTTTTGTCAGCCGTCAGTACTGATTCTTGGTCTCCATGGAATCTTTATATACTTGGATTAGACTTCATGCTCATTCTTGGTCTCCATTTAATCTTTATCTTCTTGGATTGAGCCTTCACATAGTTTGTATGATCTTTTTATTATTTATGCATGAGTGAAAGCAAATAACGTGAAGTATTCATTCGACTTATTTCATAGGCTGGTTCATTTCTTATGGTAATACAGATTCTTTGCTATTTGATTTCTGTGTGTTTACAGGCAGTTGTTTGACTATCTTTTTCAACAATTTTTCAGCTTCAGCGCATTGGAGAGCTTGAGAGATGGCTTGAGGACATGTGGGCATGGATGCTTAGGTTTAAGGATGTGGTATTTGGCCTGGCATTAGAGGTAGGTATATGAGGATAATACCACTTCTAATTTTTTTCCTAAAGTTTTATCAGTAGTCCATTTCATGTGTATCTATCAATAATGGTTGGTTGTTTGAATATAACCAACATAATGTATTGACAATATATTAAATGCAGACACATTTTAAACCCCTTAGTCAACTTATCGTCTAAAATTCTGTTATCCATCATTAAAACTATCAGAGATATCGTTTTTCATATGTTTTGTGGTTTGTACAACACTGACTCGCTTTCAAATCACAGCCTGGTCCCTTCTTCAGTAAGATTATTGGCTGTGAAGTTTCTCGAAGTTCATGTTTTTCAACTAAGTGCTGATTATACTCCACATGGAGGTCTTCTGGAAGGTTTGAAAATCATTTCTTCCGTAACTGTACTTTTATCATGTAACTTTTTTTGAAATTCTGTTTGGAATAAAGTAAAGCATAAACTAGTCAACTAGTTGACTTTTTTGCACTTCTGCATTTTGGAACAGAAAAAACGAGGGGCTTTAGCATTTCAAAATTAGTTGGACTCCACCCACTGTTTGAGCAATCCCTAGTTTCCTTTGAAGTGAACAAATCTCTGGGGCTTCTGTTGAATCTTTTGCTTTCTGCCAGCACTTCTCCTGTTCAATTGACAATTGTCGTCATAAACTGGTAATTTTTAAGCGCTTGGGAGGTTTTCTTCTTATGTTGGCTGTCGATTGCTTGTACCTGTGAAATTTACCGTGTAATATGTCAAATAAATTTCTTTTAAAGTCAATCGCCAACTGACTGATCCCCAAGAATGCAGCAGATGTGCCATCTGTTTTGCATCCTGTTAGGCCCCAACCCAGCCACAGAGCAAGAATGATGAAATACAGTGAACTTCCAAGCCAGACAGTCCCCAAAAATGCACCTTAGTGCTCATTCAGAGTGAGTGAGATGGATAGAAGAAAGCAGGAGCAAACAAGAAGGCATAGGGCCGGCCATCAATTACAAGTTATAAATCTAGGTTAAAAATGGAAGGACACATAGCAGTATCTGAATATTTGATAAAAAGTTAGTTTGTGTAGTTTATTATTGCTATAGCCACAATACCAAGTATTAAGCAGATGCTCGGTATTTTCCAACTCCGAATCTTTTGTTTTCTAGAGTCTTAATACCATAGATTTCGCATGTCTTAGGAATGAAATAAAAGATTCTCCCTATTTCAGCAAAAGCCCAAACTAGTTTGCTAAATCATGGACACGTATTAGTTTGTTAAAATGTCTTTATCTGTGGTGTCACACCAGTCTCCCTTATGAATGTGGAAATATTCAGACTAGGATTAGGTCTTTACCCTATGAGACGAAAGGAAATTTGTTGACGTTCTGAATTTCGGTTTCCATTGATTATGATTCATTAATTTGTGTCCCTCATTAGCATAAGAGAGACATTGGGGTGGAGAGGAAGTCCAGAGTTTAGCGTGCTCAGGCTTGAACTGTGCAGGGATGGGTGACCTCCTGGAAAGAGGGGCACTGGGGTGGAGAAGAACTCCTGATTTAGGTGCACTTAATCTTGGGCAGTGCCGGGATGGGTGACTTCCTGGGCAGAGAGAGACTGGGTTGAGAAGACCTCCATGGATAAGGGTGCTAAGGCTTGGGCAGTCCAGGGATGGGCCACCTCTTGGGTGGGAAGAAGAGGGGACTTTTACCAGTTGATCGCCAATTTGAGGCAATCTTCCTTAAATGTTAAAAAAATGATTCAATAATTGTCATTATTTTGTTTGGCCAGTTTTATGGATATTTCATGTGAATTCTATAGTTAACATTGAGAGGTCATGCAGTTTGTTCTTAGTTTATTTCTTAGAATTTGGTAAAACTTGTTTGTTACTTATCATCTGTGGTTTCATTATGCCATTTTTTATCTCCAAAGAGTTTTCAGGTTTATAGTTCTCACACAAACTAATTCTGTTTTGGTCTTGTGAAGTCTTTCAGCTATTGCAAGGAAGAGGCCTGTTTATTATGATCGCATTTTATCTGCGCTGCTCAGTTTTGATCCCGATTCACAAACTTTAGAGGGTGGTCATGTTGCTAGTGTTCGATATTCGTTGAAGACAGCGTTTGCCGGAATCTTGAGATGCATCCATCATCCGTCCATCTCAGAAGTAAATAAATTTGTCTTTTGTATTTCTCTTATTCTGTCCTTCGAGATTTAATATCTTTTATCTGATTGTTTTATGATTTTGTTTCATTTTGTGAAGCCTGGTGATGATGGTTTCTGTCTATGAAAACTTGCTAATTGATTTTCCATTTAAGGAGTAATATTTACTGTACGAAGTTTCAAATTATTTTACATTGGAGAAAGGAAGAAAAAAACCAGTTGTTCTTGTCCATCAAGGAATCACATCGTAAAGTTAAATTGTGGGCAGCCAAAGATGCCTAATAAAATGGATAATTGACAACTTTGTTAATTTTTTCAATAAAAAGATGAGGATCACCCGCGATTGGTGATCCACACAGTATATGGATGAATTTTGGAGGAAGATGATCGCCTGCCATCTGGTCTACTGCTGTGTTGCCCTTGTTGAAGGCATGGATGCCGTGTTGGACAGGGACCATGTTGGAACCCTAGATTAGAAGTTGGAGAAAACGTACTGATAGACAGGAAAATCAGAACTTTCATTCTACATGAGGGATCATGCAGACTATAATACCTACAATAGATCAAATATAAGGACAGTAGTGCATACACTATATCAGTCTGTGCATTGCAGTACTTTCTTGCCTTGCAACATAGAGTTTGACCAGATAGAATTTAGTTCATAATATTGCTCTAAGGTCAATGTCATGAGCCAAGTTTATTTGTACTTGTAGTTAATGAATATTACCTCTGCATGCTTCTATTTTAAATAGAAAATGTCATTTTAGTTTTCTAGTTTCATTCCTGTGATGATGCTTGTTCTTGCACCTTCTTGAATATCAGGGCTTAACTTGTTTTCTTTCTTCTCTTTTGTCGCAATGAAATGATGACTAGAGTGTTTTTAACCTTATTTTCACATATTATTTCATAGGAAGTGGTGCTCTCCAGATCAGTTATTATTCTAATTCTAGCATATACTAACATACCAATTATTGTTTGCTGGTAGTCACGAGAAAAGATTATTCGAGCTTTGAGGTCATTGACTCCAGGAGATGCGACTGAGCATCTAATTCGACAACTCGACAAAGCTGCAAAGACTGCAGAACGCATATCTCGAGATCCTAGACAATCTAAGGTAATTGCATTTGCTTTAACATAACTCGTTTACACATTGAGTTATTCTTTTTCTCTTTACAGGATGATAAAACCTCAAGTCAACAGTTTCTCCTCAGTGATTCAACCATTTCTAAAAGGTCTATGTCGGTTGTCAGTAATGGTATTCCAATTTCTGATGTTGGGGTTGTGAAAAGACCCCGCCATGGGTTGACCTCCAGTGATCCTGTTCCTTTGATCACGAATTTGGCAAATGATTCTGAGGATGGGAAAGTTGATTCGGCAAATGGGTTTCCATCAAAAGTGTCATTGCTAGATAGTGATCTTGCTCCTGCCGAACAAATGATTGTGATGGTTGGTGCCCTTTTGGCTGAAGGGGAAAAAGGTGCAGAATCGCTTGATATTTTAATATCTCAGATGCAGGCAGATTTATTGGCAGATATGGTAGTTCTTAATATGAAACACTTGCCAAAGTCTCCAACTTTATATAACAAATCAGGGAGACCCTTTTCGACTGATTCTGTTCTAGATGCTGCTGACATGTCCTCTCAAGTCTTACCATCCCCTGTAGCACCTGACGTGTCTTCAATTATGGCATCTGATGCAAAACGTGATCCCCGACGAGTAATATCTTATGCTTCTTTAGAACAAATATTTGCTTAGATTACTTTGTTGCTCAGTTCTAGAGACTTCCACCTGGTAAAGCGTGATGTCTGATTTTTTCAGGATCCACGTCGCCAAGATCCTCGTCGGGTAGTTACAATTGAAGGGAGTATGGAAAATGCCTCTGATGTCTTGGTACCCACCAGTCCAAAGATTGAAAAATCAATTTCTGATATGTCAACTACTCTCCCTGATGATAAATTGACTACTGAAGAAAGACCTTCAATGATGGAAAAAGGGCTGTCAATGCCTGTTGAAACGATCCCAATTGAACATGATTTAGAAGCACTGGCATCATCAGATGTCACTAGAAATAACAGTGTAGATGCTATCACTTTAGAATCAGATCAGACTTCTGTTCTTTCTTCTGAAAGAGTGCTTGAAGAGTCTTCTAATGAACTGCCTCTTCCTCCAATCTTTGTGGACTTAACTGATGAACAGAGAAAATTATTAAGTGCTGTAGCTGTTGAACGTATTGCAGAGTCCTATAAGAAAATTCAAGCAATGGGCTATGATCATGAGCGCCTGTGTTTACTTGGTCGATTAGTTTCACAGGTAGGGGGTCTCTTTCCAATTTTGTTTGTATTTTTGCACCAAAAGAAATTTAACATTCTCAGAGATTTATGCTTCGTATAAACATCATACATTTCCTTGAAATAATTACCATATGATTTTCTTTATTGGTTTTTTCCATCTGAATGTTTTTTATTATAATATGATCACTTTCTTCCTGTATTTTCTGCAAACTTCTGTAAAGTTTCATTATTTGAAAATTCTTATTTTCACTAGGTAAAAGTGCTGAAATATGAATATAATGATTTATGATGGATTCTGAGTTTCTCGTAGTTTGAGAATCTATTTGACATGTGAAATCTTGAACTTTGGAAACCACAGGAGGATGGTTTTGTTTAGGGTTTATCTTCCTTTTGTAGTTTTGTCACCCCAATCTAGGGTTTCTGATGGTTAACGGACCTACTTCATTGGAACTAATTCAATTTATATTATCAATTCATTTGTATTTTCGTGTCTCAATAAATATTCAGGTTGATACCAGCGGTGATATTATCAAAATTGTGGAGAGGCACATTGTTAAAGATTATCATCATCTGAAGGTGTGGTGGTGGTCATGACTTTTCATTTCTCTGACATTTTCCTTCAACTATTTCATTATATAGTTAGTACCACAAAGTAGCTCCTCATACTTTTCAAAGGGTTTGTTTAAATAAAACATTATGATCATTTTTGTGGCATTTGTATTACGTTAATAATGTAGAATATGATCTACAGTTCATAATTCACCTGATTACAAAAAAACATTACCTTCTTCCTCTTTTCAAAAAAAAAAAACGTTCATAATTCACCCCATAGTTGTTTCCTGTTCTGACTACTATCTCTGAATCATGAAATCAATGTCCTTGTTAATAATCGTTTTTACTGTCCATTTTAATTTTCATGTAATTGAAAGTTCACCTTTTTTATTTCAGGGTCATGAACTGGCAGTAAATATTCTATACCACCTACACTCTGCAATGGTTTCAGATGATGAACAATATAAAAAGTCATCTTCAGCGGATGTATACGAAAAGTTTCTTCTTAGTATAGTGAGTAATCGCGCAATCAAAGTCATTTCCATGGAGCTCTCTCCCAAACACTGGAAAAAAATAATGCACTATTTTAAAAATTTTCAGGCAAAGTTTCGTTTGTAGCATGTTACCTGCTTCAGACAAGGCATTCAGCAGGCTTCTTAATGAAGCTCCCTATTTGCCAGATTCTGCCTTGAAGTTGTTAGAAAGACCTTTGCTATAAACTAGACCCTGATCAAAAGGGAAAAGATACACGAGAAGGGGATCGAATTACTCAGGGTCTTGGTGCTGTATGGAGTTTGATTTTATTGAGACCCAACATTCGTCAAAATTGCTTGGAAATTGCTTTAAAGGTATTAATAACCTTGTTGTTGTGATTATGTTGAACTGAGCACTGCTATCTATATCACTAGAGCTGCTGTTTGTTCCTAGTTCAAAGTCAAGTAGACATGTTTTAAGTTTTTTTTGGCCATTAGTAGAAGACAGTTGTTAGGGCATTACTGTTTGTTGGATTTGGAGCATTGGGGAGGGAGAGGTAATAGAGAGGAAGAGAAGATGATGGGCAGCTTGGGAAGGACCCCCTGTTGCTCTAAGAAAGATCTAAGAATTTTTTGAAGTAATTTCATTAGAAAGTAAGGCCTTTTGAATAGGGCACAATGTTACTATTGATGTTAAGGTGATATGAAAAATATAGATGCCTAGGTAATGACACTTAAAAACATCGTTCAATACTCCTATGGCCTTGGTGAAAACCAATCAGGGTTCTAGGGTTCTGGTGTGAATTCGGTATCTCTCTCTCCCACTCCCTTTTCCTAGGGTGTCTCCTCCCCCTTCTCCCTACTTCTCTCTTCCTCATCCCACTCCTTTCAGTAGCTTCTCCTCTGATCTAATCTGTACTCCCTTGTCTTCCCTCTCTCTCCTATGCATACATGATTGAGCTCTCTCACACCTTTCCTAGCAATCTAGACAGACCTCCATGTAGGAGGTCTGTATCAGTGTCTTACTTGGTAAAATAATGTACAAAGATTTGATCGTGTGTATGTGTGCTGGATGGCACTCATGTGGCAGGATGCTATGTTTCTTAGTGCGCTTGATACATCCAATGCCTTATAGCTAGGGGTCATTTAGAAAACCATTTTTGAAAGAGAGAGACATGAGAGATAAGAAAGGAGAAAGTATGGGAGAGAAGGGGAGAGTGGGATAGGAGATGTAGGGAAAAGAGAGATGATCTTTTTGAGTAATAAATGCCAGTGACGTTGATTATTCAGCATACGCTCATGACATGTGATGTACCTCATGTGGCGTTTAACATCCCTTTGGATCTTTTTAACATTCTTTTGGATGTATGATGCATTTGCATCTCTCTGCGTGCCTGAGAGGCCACTGATGACACCAAGTCATACTGTCAAAAAGTAATGGAATTTCTTTTCACCTTTTTGAGGACCTTATTGAAATTTCTTACTACTTGTACACCTATTTAAGGCCCTTATGGTCGAAGGAAGAGGTGACCTTTTTCGTCCTACTTTCCTGAGTGGAAGGATTTCCCTGTCTACTTGCTCTGCTCTCTTTCCTGTAGATTCATCAATTTCAACGTGTACATTTGTTGATTTTTGGAGCTTTAACCATTATGTAGCACATTAGATAATCTACGAATACATTACATCCTAACCATTATTGTTAGACTTTTCAGTTTATAAGGCGAATTATAATAGAGCATTGAGGATGATACATTAATGTAAACTTGAAGAGGGGAAGATCTGAGAATATAGTTGAGCTGTTTCACTGATTATCTGGTTTTTTGCTTTCTCTTTAAACATATTGGCATTTAAAACATTTTCTTTCACTGCATCTAGTGAATTGTTAAAATGTTTTAAACAGATGTTTGGAGAGATGTTCTTACAGTATAATACCTGTTCTTCCATTTTTCGATATACATTAATTCTTGTGCTTCCAATTTTAAAGTAAATATTGGTTTTAAAGTAAATAATATCTCCTTGGTGTCAGTGTGCCATTGATCCTCAAGATGAAGTACGGGGAAAGGCTATCCGACTGGTACTCTTTCCCTTCTTAAAAAAGTTCTCGATGTAATTTAAGTTTGACTACTAATCATATTTTTAATTTTTATTCGTCCAGATTGCAAACAAGCTTCATCCTCTCTTCTTTGTGGCAGAAAGTATTGAGAAATTTGCCAAAGATACCGTCCTATCTCTTGTTGATCAGCGAGTTTCAGATAAAAATACTTCTCTAAGGCCCTCTTGTGAGGAGATAATGCAAGTACGAAAGTCTGGTTAAATTCCAAGTGATGATTGAAAAATCCAATGAACACTGTTATTTATTATAATATCTTCTATTTTACTGATTAACTGTCTCAAACTTTTAATTGCCATTACATTTAAAACTTTTATATTCATTATAAGCGAGTTGATATCCTTTTAGGCTTGTATTGACAGTGTATGATCAATTGAGATCTGTAATTGGGGGTTCCATGCTTGTATCCTGCTCAATATTTCATCTCTGCAAAATAATCTGGGAGATTTCCTTGTCTCGCAAGATGATATAGGATTCAAGTCTAGTATTAAACCATTGGCTGTTGGCTTGATTCATCAGGAATCAAGTTGGTATCATTTTCTGTGATAAGCATCTATGAGGACATTCTCATGATCTTTCATGGCTGTTATCATGAAGTAGAAATATAACTTAAACTTTTCAGATCTCCTTAATGTTTAAATCTGGTAGCAGCTCTCACTTTCTCTCACACTTTCTATCTGTCTCAGCATCCCTCTTCCTCTCTCAACCCTACTTCTTGGTCACTTTCCGTATTTCTTTTCCTAATTTTTCTGAGGCGGTTTCATAATCATCTAGGGTTTTAAAATTTCAATTCATTTCATCTTTTCAGGCTGAAAACCAAGAATCGTCCTCTAATGATTCTCGAATGCTAGACTCTCTCAGTACTCCAGTTTTATCCTTTTCTCAAGCTCAGAAATATTCTTCACTGTTCTTTGCGTTATGTGCAAAGGTAAGTCATCAGATATACTTATTATCCTGATGTCATTCATTCAAATTTTCTCCTTGTGAAATATTCCACCCATCAGAAACCACAACTGCTTCAACTAGTCTTTGATGTTTATGGAAGGGCCCCAAAAGCCTTAAAACAGGTACTTTTCTCATATTTGTTTATTTTTCTTTAGCTGCTAAGTTTTTCTTAATTATTGTTTATCACGCAGGCTATACACTGGCACATTTCTGACCTTTTGAAGAAGGTGGGGCCCTCTTGCCCTGAACTGCTTCAAATAATTTCTGTTTTCCCCGATGGGAGTGAAAATCTCATTTCACTGGTTAGTTAACTGACATTTTATTTGATTCCTCTGATTTTTTTTACCACGATTAAAATATCTGTTTCATTTTTAATCATCATAGGTGCTTCAAGTTCTTACTGAGGAGATGATTCCTTCGACGGATTTGATAGCTACGGTCAAACAATTGTATCAGAGTAAACTAAAGGTTATAAGCTTGGTTATAAAAACCTTAAAAAATTCGAAAGTTATTTGGTGCTTTGGAAGAACTCATAAGTTGTTTCTTGCAGGATGCGTCAATTCTTATTCCGATACTGTCATCACTCTCAAAAGAGGAGGTCAGATTTTAATTTGCTGGTTTATGCTCCTTCTGATTTCATCGATGTATACAAAGTTCTGTTTTACAAATTACTGCCACTTGTCTAACCTGTCATAATTAGTCATTTGAGAAGATTCTGTCCAGTTAGATTGTATGACGGTTTGTAACAGTTTCTTTAGTAATGTGAAGTTGTTTAATAGTGGTGTTTTACAGTTTCTAACAATTTAAATATTTTTAATAGCATCCTGCGACAGTTTTGATTAATGTAATTATGGTTTAGTACTACATCGCTAGAATATTTTTGTATTTCAGGTTTTACCAGTATTTCCTCGACTTGTTGATCTCCCATTAGAAAAGTTCCAGACAGCCCTTGCTCGTATTTTACAGGTATTTCGTGAAAAATTGAAACTACGATATTTTAGCCCAGTTTTTTTACTTTAGGCTATGGTTACTTACCCAGTTTTCTCACTGCAGGGATCTGCCCATACCGGCCCTGCATTAACTCCGGCAGAAGTGCTGGTTGCCATTCACATTATTAGTCCGGAAAAGGATGGAGTTCCTCTTAAAAAGGTCAGCTTAATTTCATTTAATTTCTCTAACAATTCTAATTTTAGTACAAACATTTTCTTGGAATATTACAGATTATGGATGCTTGTGGCACATGTTTTGAGCAGCGAACAGTTTTTACTCAACAAATCTTGGTGAAAGCACTCGATGAACTAGTAAGTGCATGTTATCCGTACTAAATTCTTTTAATTCACTTCACTCAACATTAAACTGTCAATTTATTTAGATTTAAATAACTTCAACATGAGATGCATTTTTTTGATTTCTTCAGATTGGGCAAACTCCTTTGCCATTGCTGTTCATGAGAACTGTCATTCAGGCTATTGATGCCTATCCTGCTCTGGTAATTTGATTAATTTATCCAAAAATTGTTCATCATTTCTAAACCTTGTTTTAATATGAGTTATATTGTTCATCATTAGTTCCATAGGCTTCTTACTATATTTTCCTTAAATGCTGGCTCTATGTTGAATGGTTTTAAACCCCTTCAAAACCTGAATAGTTGTTTAGTTTTTCTGTGGCTTCTCTCTCTCTCTCTTTCTCTTTCTTGGTGATTCATCGCTCAGTGACTCTCTTTTGTTGGCGATAATGGCATGCAAAAGAACTGATGGAAAGGCTTTTTGATTGTGTATTATCATTCTAATGAATGCCCTAAAATTGAAATCGACAAACTCTTTTTGGATTTGGTTCATACGTAGTAAGCTAGTTTTGTCACATCTCATTTATTCTTTCTTTTTAATTTATGATTTATGGTTAGGTTTTTATCGTTTACATTTTCTGAATTTTGTCTCTCAGGTTGATTATGTGATGGAAATACTTTCCAAACTAGTTACCTTGCAGGTATTTTTGCCACCATCTTTTTCTTGTTGGATTTAATGATTGCACTCTTGTTTTATTTATATGTTTGTTGTTACATGAATATTTTCCTTTGCATAATTACATGTTTGGTTTAGAAGCCTGTAATTACATGCCCCCTTGTGCTGCTGCTTTCCCCATATTAAATTGCGTATCACCACACAGGTGATCTGCCCCTGATTTATTTAAAATAAAAACGTTCCTTTGCGTATCTTAAATTGCTTCTGTTGGACCAATCTTTGGTTTTCTTGAACCTGTGAAATGGAAGAATAGAGAGAAAATAGAGGCTGTAATGATGTATTTTATCTGAAGACAGATCTTTCTAGTTTTCCTTTAACAACAAGATGCAAGAATTTTAGCTAGAGGAGAGAGAGAAAGTAAATGACACTGTAATTATGAGTTTTTCCAGATTTCTAGAAAAATTTCATGTTCCTATTACCACAGGTATAAATAATGCTGTAATTAATGCTAGAATTTCAGAGAGAAAATAATGCTGTAATTGTGATTTTTTTGGTATCTGGACACGGATCTCTCTGAAGATCAATCTTAAATGATAAATGGCTGCCATTATGAACTTTTTCCCCCTGAGGTAAAAAATGAGCTTTTTACTTTTCCTTCTACAAATGAGATGTATGACTTTTAGGGAGACAATGGTGCTGTTAGCACAATTATTCCTTGAAGTAAAGAGGTGTAAGAGTTTTATAGAGAGGTCATGACGCTTTTTCATATCCGAAAGATAGATCTTTCTGGCTTTCTTGAATGGAAAGACATGAAGAATTTTAAAGATAAAATATTGACTTGTTTTTTAGGGTTTTTGGGTAACCGAAGACAGATTTCTACAGTTTTCTTAAATCCAGTAAGATAGAAGAGTTCCCCTAAAAAAAGTATGATAGAAGAGATGTTGAGGGAGAAAATGGCAAATCAGTTACTAGCAAATCTTTTTCTTCATGAAAAGCGCATAAAAATGACTTTATCATAAAATTTTTGCACAGGTGTGGAGAATGCCGAAATTGTGGCCAGGATTTCTCAAATGCGCATCACAGACGCAGCCCCACTCTTTTTCTGTGCTATTAAAGGTTTGAATAACTAACGCAGTCTAAATCTTTGACCTTTCAGTGTGTTGACTTGCTGCTTTACGTGTGTTTCTCATGTTCATCACAGCTGCCTCCTCCACAACTTGAAAACGTTTTGCAGAAAGCACCCTAATCTTCGAAATCCTCTCTCTAACTATGCAAACCAGGGGAATGTCAGGACCTCATTACCAAGGTATTATTCGTGCACTTTTAAAATTTTTCAGTATATGCATTACCATAAACACACTATCGCAATACATGATACTCATGTATATCTAATTTTTATTTTTTTTGAAAAAAATTAATCATGCATAAGAATTATGTATCGGGATAGTTTGTGTTTATGGTGATGCATTTTATTGAAAAAGAAAGTAAATGAGTTTGTGGTCTATTATGATTTGAGATGAAATCTTCTAGAAGTGTTTGCTGATGCCATTGGTGATGCCGGCAGACCAATTTTGCAAGTGCTGGGTCTGTCCCATGAACAACATCCGCCTCAACAATGATCTTCTCACTCTAGCCATGGTTCACCATTGATGAATCTGTTCTCAAGTGCATCGTCATGATCATGGTATTTCAACATCCGAAGGGCATTTGATCTCTCATCCCACTCATAGAGAGATGCTCCATTACACTTGATGCAACGCAAATCAGGCAAAACTGCCTCGCAGGCAGCTGCAGTGGCTCTGTGCATTGCTTGATGGGAAGAGAAAGAGATAGAGAGATAGATAGATAGATAGATAGATAGAGATAGATAGAGAGAGAGAGAGAGGTTAGTTAAGCCTCATGGAAAAATTTGATCTTCCCCTGTACATTTTCATGCTCCCGTGTAATTTATGTACTATATTGATTGATACTTTCTGCGCCCCCAGAAAATGGCAGAAAAATCCTCGATTTTTGGAAATAAGTTAGTTTCCTTGTCATTTCCTCTCTTGTGAGTTTCTTGGCTTTGCTCCATTTTGGATTTTGACAGAATCAAGAAAGCCCAAAAATGCATCAAATAGAAGAACCCAGATCATCATCAATCGTCAGATCAATGATCTGATGGCTCATAGTGGCCATAGTTCCTCAATATCATTATCATTGAGGTGATCTAAATCAACACTGTCACAGATGCTGCTGACATCATTATCATAATCATAATCCCCACCACCACCATCATCATCCTAATCATCAGCAGCATCATTTTTATTTCCTCTATCATCATCATCATCATCATCATTGTCATGATCATAATTCTTGTCGCCATCCTAATCATCATTGCCATGATCATCTCTATCACAATTGTCATCGCCAAAAATCTGTGCCATCATCAATTTAATCAAGGAAATCATCAATTTGGTTCGATCTCAATTGATTTCAGATGAGATCATTGATCTCAGTAGATTTGGATTTTAAAAATAACACCATTAATTCATAAAGATTCTTGAATTGTATTCTACCTTGAAAAATTGCTTGTCTTCACCAAGAATTTGAATAATTTACTGTAGCATAATTTTCCATCTTCCCCGCCAATCACATGCACACTCTCATGTAAATTGAATTATACTCATGATAATTAATGCTTTTAAGAGAAACGTCGTTTATTAAAGCACAAAATAAGAACATAATTCAATAACTATCTCATTTCAAAAATCATATTTCGTCTTATTAGTATCTATGAACATTTTTTGCAATGTCTTGATGTAATATTGGTTATATAATCAATTGATCTTGATTTTCAAGGTATATATTCCAAAGTTTTGAACAATTTATTTCTTAAAAGTAGTATTCTAAATTCATCTAATAATTACAGGTTTTGATATGCTTAATTTGTTGCATTTCAAGGATAATTTTCTGTTTTGTAAAATATTTTGGTAAATCTTTTGATATTTTTATATTTATCTGTTTTCTAACCACATGAAAAATAATGGTGAGATGGGCGCATTATTTGCACTTTATTTACAATAGATTGTGTCGTTGCAGAGAAAAAAATGGTCATAAGAGGTAATTGATGAAATTGGTTAAAAATAAACAGATGAAATTGAAAATTCTAAATTCCATAAATTCATATTAGAATTTCAGATTTGAATAAAAAAATTCTGAATCATCCTAATATAATTAGGGAAATAACTCGAGAGCACATTATAGATTAATTTTCAAGATATGTTGCATTTATGAAGAAGATAATTTGAAAAGTTTTGAATTTCAATAAGTAGAAGTTTACTTAGAGGGTTGAAATATCTATTGGATGAAATGAATATATCATTTAGAAATTTAATATCATTAAATTAAAATAAACAACTTGATGTTTATTTTATTTTCTTGGTAACGTTTGATTCGGTTTTTAAATCTAGCTGAAATCTTAGCAAAATTAAATGACTTTTAGAATGTCTGAAAGATGTTTCTCATATTCATAAGGACTCTGCTACGGGGGCAACCGGTTGCCCCAAAGGAATCTGGGGTAACCGGTATATAATCCATCGCCCGTCCAAACGCGAAAATATCGAGGCCTTGGCGCAGCACCCACCCCCACCGACACCTCCGGGCCCCGCATCTGCCCCCACCTCCAGGGAAGTAGAAGAAGTGGCCTCCGCCACCTCCTCCGTCTCCGCCTCAGCCTCCGCCTCCGCCACCTCCTCCGCCTCCGCCACCTCCTCCGCTTCCGCCAGCTCCCCCGCCTCCGCCTCCCCCTCCTGGGGCAACCAGACCGCGAAATTCAAGTTCGATTCACAAAAGAACCTTGACAAATCCAAGAGCACACCTGAATTTTTTTCCACTCTTTTCCTATCCGTTGTGCATAAAAAGCGGTATCGTTGAAAAGCGCCACTGTCAATTTCAAGCTTGCTGAGGTTCGATTGGATCTGAGATATGATTGCGAGGAATAAGAGGGATTAGATCCGGCTGTAGACATCGACTGAAGATTCTGTGCTTTCTCTGAGAGTCCACCCGCTTCAACTTCTCCATGGTTTGTCCCTAATTAACCACACGTTTAGCATCCTTTGGAATCGATTGACCAGGTTCTCAGAAAGTTCCTTGGATATATCCTGATCAAGACAGACTTGGGAGAAACCGGTATAGCCCTTTTGCCAGTGAGAGGGAACCCGACCAGTGGCACTCCCAGAGATGATATGCGGAGACCAGGGAAAAGTTTTCAAGCCATATTATCCTTCTGAATCTTGATCAAAAGTCAACTGCATGGTTTTCTGCATTCTGTCTCCTTATCAAGCACCGGGAATTTTTCTACTCCTCATCATTAACATAAGTACCAAATGTCAACTGGGGGAAGTTATTGCACTTACAAAATGGAAGCCACGCTGCGAATTTCATCGTTATGCTCTCAAAAAATGGGAACCTCGGTCATAAATTTTGCTTAATTATTTAGCATTTCAAATCCCAGCGCCAGGATAAATAGAACGAAGAACGAAGAACAAAAAAAATAGAACGAAGAACAAGATTCACAGAGAATCAGCCGAAACCAGTACTCGAGGAGAGAGAGATCGCCTCCTCGTTGTCGACCGAGAAGGAATACCGACGGTACGCCAGAAAATGGGAGGCCGACGATGAGCGCCGCCTGGACGTGTGCGTCCAGCATTAATCTTGATTGGTTAATGCTAGATCACTTCGACCGTGGTGGATGAAAATAACTAAATTAATGCCTTGATATTGGTGGTGTGTTTATGAAAGGTTATAAGAATAACTCTATTATCTAAAATTGGATAAATCCTATTTCTTATATTAAATTGATTAAATTGATTTTTTTATCAAATTCTACCAATTCATTCTCTTCTTTATATCCAAATTTAATGAACTTTCTATTGGAATTAATGGGTCGATATACCGTTGTTGTACAATGGGCTAGATATACCGTTGTTGTATCTACCAGCCATTAAGTGGTTCTATGGAATTAATGGGTCGAGTTCAACAAATTATCTCTAAAATTTATGTTACAACATGTGCCCTCGAATATATAGAGACCACTTGAGTCCGATTGTCTACATTCCAATTTTTTTTGGAAATGAGAAGGCTTAAGTTAGAGCATTGGTTCAAATTTCAGTTCAACTCTCTATATCGTTGAGCATATCATGGAGATATGTGACATTTTATTTCATTATGTCTTGAAAAACTTGACAACATCATATCACATATATTTTTCCTTCAATCAAACAAAGAAGAAATAGTAACGCAGTGAGTTGATAGTCAAGCATTTCCATCAAGAAAATGGCATGCTTAAAGGTTGAGATGATTAATGAAAATATTTGAGTTCATAATTCACATGACTAACAATTTAAGAATTCAAAGATGATTTGACATCTTAAGGCTAAGAACTTAAGCACTAGGACAATGTCACTATTTTAAAATAACGATCATACAGGTGCTAAAAGAAAGGCATGGTTACACAAATACATTAGTTATAATTTCTCATATCATAGTTCATGAATTATATATATATATCTTTAATTCTATTTTGACTATGGTGCAACTGTTTCACATTGCAATCACCTTGGAGGGATTTCACCCAAGGTGGCCTCTAACTCAAGAATAGACATTTGTCATCTTTGAATAAGTAATGTGAGTTCGCATATCAAGTCAGTGCGAACTACTTTGGGCGCTACAGAAGTATTGATTTTGAAGATTTGTTTTTATCCATGTTATTGAAGTGGATTGATATGAGTAACCAAAATAGTTAAATACTATTTTCAATCAATTTTTGATTAAGTAAAAATGTTTTGAATGAGGAGAAATACTCCCATTGGTGAAATGATCATAGATGGATTTTTTAAACTAGATAAAGAGATAATGTTAGCCTGATTGACAACTTCCCTAATTTGCTCAAATATGAGGAATAGAATTACAAGTTATTCTAGTAAATTATGGCATAGAAGGTTGGGTCATATATCTAGAAATTAATGAAGCAAGTGCCTTTGGGGTCCCTAGATTTCACCAAATTCACAATTGTGCTGATTTTATAGAGGTTAAGATAATCAATTTCTTTCAAAAAGTGTCACTATTGTTGGGATTTGAGGTCAATAAGCCTTCCAAAATTTTGATCAAAACATTAAATGTAAAAAAATATATTAAATCAGATATTCAAAACATGGAGGCACCAAGAACAAAAGATCATATCATCTAGCATGTATGAGAACACATAATGGGTTCCCTTGAAGGAGTTTTTAAAGTTGTTCAAGTGTCTAGCCTCTAGCATTATCCACATGATTTTCGGATGATTGGATCTCATCTTCAAATTTCTTCACCGAGAGAGAAAGAGAAGAAATAAGAGAATTCCCACAAGGCTTTCATGGTTAGCTTGAGTTGTGGTCATTCTCTCCTTATTCATAGACATTTGGTATGTGGATTGACGAGACGAAACCGCGAGGTCGTCGATTTCAAGTGGTATTGCGTCAAAAATTATTCCAAACTTACCAATTTTAGGAAATTCACTCGAATTGAGGGGTATAATGGTAAATATGGGTCGAATCCACAGGGAATTAAGGAATTTCTTGACTCAATCTTCAAATTTGATCAAATCGGATGAGAAATTGATGGTAGAAATTGGGGAAAATGATATTTTAAGAAAGAAGACTTCAAATCGATTCTACGGAATCAAAAATCGTCAAAATCGGACTTGATTTCGCGGAGAAATCATGAATTGAAGTGGAGAGAATTTTCGGAACGACGGAATCGTGATTTTGAGTGAAATTGTATGAAATTGAAATTTAAATCCTAATCTAAACTAAAATTAAACGTGATAGGAGGATTAGGAAGCAAAAACCGGTCCCACTAGTCCCCGATTGCGATCGAATCGCGCCGATTAAGCTTGTTAATCACGAAGAACACGAAGAACGCGATCGGTGGATTCAAGCTGCGATTTCTCCTTCGATACTCCACCAAATCTTGATTTCGACCCCTCCGTGGATGCGGAAATGAGAGAGGAAGAGGAAGGAATCAAGAGAAACGAGAAGAACGGTGTCTAAACAGCTCAATTAGGATTGAGATTCAACTCGGATGCTTAAGAAGGTGAAGAACACATCGTTTTATAGGGCGAAATTTCATAACCGTCCGATCGTTTCGATCGACGGTTACGATGGAACGGTCCATCGTGGACCGTTTCAAAAATATCGTAGCTGTTGGATTTTGATCAACGGCTCAGATAACATCTGATGAAACGCTTTATAAAAATGCTCCGATCGCGCCCCTTGATTTTTGATCCGACGGTCCGGATGTCTCCCGCGAGATTTGATCTGGACCGTTATAACGCTTCGAATTAGACACGTGCTTAATCTTCGATCCGGTGGTCCGCGCTCCACGCGATCGACGCGCGTCGATCTATCGCCCGCCAAATCCGACGCTCCTCCTCGCGCCACGTCACCTGCATAAGAGGTAAGACGTGTGGATTAGTCCCACACGGAAAAATAAAAAGGAGACTGTCGGGTATATAATACCCGACATTTAAGAGGGTTAATAACCCTTCCTAAGCGAAGGCTGAAGACCTCTTTATATTTAGTAAATAAATAATATATAATATATACGCGTCACGTAGGCGCGCTGCGTGGGTCCGCGTGGCGCTGCCACGTGGCCTTGCGTGCCACGTCGCATCCACGCGGGTCCCGCGCCCATTTTTTATATTTTTTATTTAAAAAAAAAGGGTTTAGAATCAAAAATAAAATAATAAAAATAGTTTAAAAATCCGGAAAAATTCCCTAATTTGTAAAAATCATATTTTTAATATATAACTCCAAATTAATCCAAATTTCTTTCATTTGATCCAAAATTTAATTATCTATTATTCTAAAAAGTCAAATTTAATAAATAATGAGAGTTAAAATTATTATTTCAAAAATACATTCATTTATTAAGATTTTAAACTTTAGAAAATAAAATGAATGTTTATAAAAATTGTTTCTCTTATTATTTTAACTTTAAAAACAGTTATAATCTCAAGAAAAATATGGGTTATCAAATTATTAAACTCTAATTTATAAAAATTAACCCTAAATTAAAGTATTTTGAGATTATAATGACTTTTTAAGAGAATAATAGAAAAATACATATAAGTACGATAACATGCATGAAAATGACATCATTTATACTTAAATATGCATCAAAAATCATGTTTTATGATGCAAATATAGCATGTTATCATGGATTTTTTTATAAAAACCCTCATAATTATCTTTTTAGCCATTAACATCTATAGATCTTATGTGTATAACCCTCTGGGTCCATATATCTTAGTAGTTAATAACTTTATGGACTCAATAACACCTTATTGGTTCAGTTTAATTACTTATTTACATCAACATATGATGGATTATCCCATCTTGACCACAAAATCATCTTAGAGGACTTCATGCCGTATCTAATATATGACGTTTTAGAGATCCCATGGCTAGGGATTCATAAGTGATAATTAAAATATGGCCATCCATCTACAAGACATCTTTGGTGTCTCATGTCAAATGACCACATATACAATTGTGACATGAATTAACCTGATTGACAGTTAGGTATAATACCATTCAAAGATTCATACAGATCAATTCAATGAGCTCTTTCTCCAAAAAATACCCACTATCTATCCTTAGCATTTTCACTCCAATGGCTATAAGATTAGCTATACTCATCATATAAATCAGGTCATATAGTGTTTTTCTTTCTAAAAATTCAATATCCTTCTAGAATATCCAATGAATAATAATGTTTATAATATATTTTTAAAGACTAATGATTAATATATTATGATCTCATCATAATTCACTTAGTAGTTGTATATGCTCAGGTAATTCATTGCAAAAATCCCACAAGAATGACAATGAGTAAATTTCATTTTAATGAACATAAACAAGATACATGAAAGTGTGATTCGCTTAAAGACCACACAATATCGATCAACTATAAACTGACGAATCAAGACCGCAAGGTCATTGAAAACACACGGTCAAGAGTCAAAATAAATACCAAACTCACCAATTTTAAGAAATAATCACGAATTGAGGGGTATAGTGGTGAATAAGGGTTGAATCTGCAGGGAGTTAGGGTAATTTCGAGGGATATTTTTGAATTTGATAAAATCAGACAATGAAATGTGGATAAAAATTAGGAAATTTGATATTTCTAGAAAGAGGACTCGAAGACAAATACACGAAATCAAAAACTACTGAATTTGGATTTGATTTTGCGGAGAAACCATCGAATGAACAAGAGAGAAATTTATGAAATTAAAATTCATGAAAAATCAAAATTGATTGGCTCAAATTATGATTCGAAAATGAAATCTAAAGCTATACGAAGATAGATTAGAATGAAACACGATCCCTAACCCAAGATTGCACTCATATTGATCAAATTAGTCACCGGATCAAGGCTTTTCATCCAAAATTTGAAAAAACACGATCGTTGATGTTCAAGCGTTGATTTCTTGTTCCTCTCTCAACGAAATCTCACTCTCAAGCACTCTGTGGATGCGGAAATGAGTCTAGAAGCGATTGGAAGTAAGAGATTCAAGGGATTTAGTGTCTAAATAGTTCGATTAACACGAATTGCCCTGGAATGCCTTACAATGTCGAAGATTGTCTCAATTTATAGGGAAAATTGGGCGTAATTGTCTGATAGACATGTAAGCTTTGATCAACGACTTTGATAAAATGCTCGAATGTGAATCATTATGATTAAGTCGTGGCCGTTGGATCGCAGATGGACCGCTGACATGATGCCACGTTGAGCGCGTTATAAATAACGCATCAAACGCCCGCCATTGGATCTTGATCGGATGCTCACATGCATTTCGGTCGGTTTTAATCCCATCATTTATAACTCAGATCAACGGCTGAGATTAAATCATTTTAAAACGATTCGTCGATGAATCAGATTACGCCACATACGCGTAACTTCTTAGATTAAGTGACGATTGTGATTTAATCGCGCGATCGAACGCTCCAGATTGCGCCACGTCACATGCGCACTTATAAAAAAAATCAGAAAAATTAATTTTTAATTAGAAAATTTGAATTTGAATTTGGAAAAATCCTTAAGAATTCATTAAAATTCAGTGAAATTCAGAAGAAAATTTGAAAAAATCTCTAAAAATTAGAAAATTCATAAGTTTAAAAATATAACTCTAAATTAATCCAAATTTGTTTCATCTGATCACAAATTAAATTATCTATCATTTTAAAAAAATAAATCAAATTTAATAAATACACAAGAGATTTAATTTCTATTTCAAAAGTATACTCATTTCTTTTAGATTTTAAAACTTAAAAAATATATGAGTGTATATAAAATGATTTATCTTATTATTTAACCTTAAAAAGACATTATAATCTCAAGTAAAGATGGGCTATGAAATTATTTATCTTTAATTCATCATAATTAACCCTAAATTAATGTATTTTGAGATTATAGTAATTTTTTGATAGAATGATAGATAAACACTAAAAAAATATGATAACATGCATTGGAATTAAATAATTTATGCCTTAATTATCATGTATTATCATAATAGCATGATAAACACTCATGTATTATTATGTCTAATTAGCATGTCTAATTAGCTTATAATATCTAAAATTTTTTGATTCATGATAACACGCAATCTTAACATGATAAAACATGATTATTAATGCAATTTAAGGCATAAAACATTACATTTATGTGCATGTTATCATACTTTGAGTGCATTTCTATCATTCTATGCAATTTTATGTTATAATCTCAAAATGCATTAATTTAGGGTTAATTATGATGAATTAAAGATTAAAGATTTTATAACCTATCTTTACTTGAGATTAGAAATAGTTTTTAAAGTTAAATAATAAGAGAAATCATTTTTTATAAACATTCATTTAATTTTCTAAAGTTAAAATCTTAAAGAAATGAATGTATTTTTAAAATAAGAGTTAAATCTCTTGTTATTTAAATAATTTGACTTTTTAGAATGATAGATAATTAAATTTCAGATCAAATGAAAGAAATTTGGATTAATTTGGAGTTGTATTTTAAAAGATATGATTTTTAAAATTTTTAGGGATTTTTCTGGATTTTTCTGGATTTTTTCTAATTTAATTTTCGATTTAAAACGTTAAAATAATTAAAAAAAATTGACAAAAAGAGTTTCATTTTTCGCGCGGGCCCCACGTGGATGCGACGTGGCACTTAGGGCCACGTGGCAGCGCCACGCGGGCCCACGCGGTGCCTACGCGGTGCCTACGCGGCGCATATATATTATATTTATATTTATTACATATATACATAAATGGGTCTTCAGCCTTGCCTATATGGGAAGGGGTAATTGACCCTTTAATCCGTCGGGGGTTATAAACCCGACGGATTTCATTAATTTTTTCCGTGTGGGACTAAGTCCCACACAGTGTTTTAACATGCAGGACGTGGGGCGACGAGGATCGTTCGATCGGGATGACGCGTAGATCTCACGCGTCGATCGCGTGAACGTTGGACCACTGATCCATCAATCAGGCACGTGGCTTAAAGGAGTAATTATAACGGTCAGATCTTCTGAAACGTGGCGGCATCACACGCATCGATCACGTGGTGCGCGGATCACTGATCACGATCAAGGACACGTGCGATTTAAAGGTGGATTATAACGGTCCAGATTAAATCGTGCGTTATTCATCTGGACCGTTGGATCGCGATCCAAGGGGCGCAAATTGAAGCATTTTTCAACGCATATCAAGCGGAGCAATGTGGAGCGTCCATCTGCGATCTGATGGCCATGATTTAACCATACCGTTTCGTATTGATGCGTTTAATCTCGACCGTTGATGCGGATTAAACGCATCAATCGGACGGTTTTGCTCATTTCGCCTTATAAATAGACGAGTTCTTCGTCTTTTGTAATCATTCTTGAGGGATTTCACTTAATCGACACATCTAAACCCATTCTCTCTTGAATCTCTCTCTTGTAATCGCTTTTAGACTCGGAATCGTGTCCACGGAGTGTTTATAAGAGAGATTTCGACGATCGTGCGAGGAGAATTTGTCTCTTGAACATCGATGTTCACGATTGAATTCGCGGAATGAATAGCTGTCGATCCGGCGATCAATTGGATCGATTTGATCGTTATCTCGGGTTAGAAAACAAGTTATTCCTCTTATCTATCGTCATGTATCATCAATTTTAGGTTTAGGATTTCGATTTAAGTTTAATTTCGTTTTAATTTCAATTTGTGTTTTTCGTGATTCCAAAAAGTTCATCCCACTTCCATCTTTGATTTCTCCGTGATTACTAATCCAAATCGAGCGATTTTTGATTCCACGGATAGATCTTTGAGCTGTCTTTCTAAAAACACATTTTCCCTAATTTCTCACCTCAATTCATCGTCCAATTTGACCAAATTCCAAAAGATATCTCGAAAATACCTTAATTCCCTGTGGATTCGACCCTTATTTACCATTATACCCTTCAATTCACTCTTAATTCCCCAAATTGGTAAGTTCGGAATAATTTTTGACACGAGACCGTGTGAAATCGATGACCTCGCGGTTTCGTCTCGTCAATTCACATTGATGTATGTCAAATGTTTGACACTTTCTTCATTAACCAAATTTGTTTCATCACCTTTACTAATGGATGCCTTAGATAAACATGTATTTCTGTCTTATCTATGAGAAATCCATAGTTTTTAAAATGTTGAAGGATTTTTAATGTGGAGGTAAGTAAGAGGGTATTATTTGTGTCAAATAAGAACTATTTAATAGAGGAGGCAAGTATTATAAAGTACTAATTCCATGACCTTTAAGACTATTTCTGAAAGAACATGATAGAATTCCTCAGTACACTATACCTAGAACACCAAAATATGAACGAAGATTTTAAGTGAGATAAATACAACCCCTAAGGAGATGGATAGAGCTACAAAGAGCCACCAACCATACGTATCTCATTAATGTACTAAATAATGTACTTATCAAGTCTCTAGGGAAAAATCCTTAGTCATGGACTTTTCATTGGCCTTATTTAGGCTCCATGAATATTTGTACCTCAAACTGAAGTCAATCTATAAAATCCAAATGAGAAATATTTGGATTCAAGGACTGTAAGAGGATGCTTCATTAGCTATGGAGAAATGAAGGGTGTGTGTTGTGGTCTTGTGGAGAGGAAGTAGAAGAGGCATGGAGAGGGGAAAGTTGTGGATTGGTCTGTGGATGAGAGAAAATGAGAGGGAGGGGGGGGGGAGAATTTGTGAGGATGAGAGAGAAAGAGTGGGGGAAAAATAAAACTTCAAACTTTTTTAAATTTCAAATTCTGAGAGAGAGTTTCACAAGATCCACATAAATAGGGGAAGAGGGGGAATTTTTCAACCCTTGAAAGCGTGTGTCTCTTCAAGGGGTGCCACCTTTTGAGGAGAAATTTTGACCCTCTTGAAACGATACCTTAAAAAGCCACTTGTCAAGATGTGAGGGTGTCATTTGGAGGGTTTTAATTGGTAGAAATTTTAGGGGTAATTTGGGTATAATAATCTGCCCTAAAATCATTGGTTCAAGGTGACTTGGTCAAAGAAGGATCTATGATACAATCTAAAATTGGTTCCTATAATTTAGGCAGATGATTTTACTTGGTCAAAGGAATTCCTAAATTTTAGGAAAGGGGTCTGACTTGGTCAAAGGCTTAAAATTAAATGTTTTAGGTCAAGAGTAGGGTTTGGCCCAATCAAGGGAAGTGTTTTAAGGATTCTCAGAATTAAAGGGGTGGCACCCCCTCTTCATGGGATTTCTCTTCTTCATGTCTTAAAAGTCTTTTGATACATACATGTCTTCCAATGATAGATTCTTGAATTTCTTTGTCTAGATCAGCATGTTATTTACTTGATATGGATGACTCTGAATCTTTGCATTTCTCCTTAAGTTGTATTTCTTTGGTGCCTCCTTGAATGCTTCTCTTGTTATTGAGGTGTCCCCACCATCGATTCAATTAGTGTTTAGGCCAAACCTTCTCATTCAAAAATTCCTTAGCTAAGTTTCAAACTTCATGTTCCTAGTTATGCGCAAAATTTTCAAGAACAGAAATAGAGAAAAGGTGTTCACAAACTTGAGTAATTGAGTTTTCTCAAGATTAATTGAACATAAAGAGAGAGAAGGCATTTAAATTGTGATCTTGAGAGATATGTTTTGATCGTTGTATTTCTATTAGTAAATTCAAGGAACCAAGATTTTGCCATTGATGGTATAAGAGTTGGGTGTGATTAAATAGGCTTGTTGCATGCTGCAAAAGGGAAATCAGAAACCCTATTAGTGCCACATAGCTTAGATGAATGTAGGTCATGTAAATCAAATATATGCTTGTAGCTAAACTTTTTTAATGCGCGCGATCAAATTTCAAGAACAAAAGATATGAATATTCTAATATGCAAGACTAAGGAAGTAACATTGACACCATTCCATAATTTCAAGTACAATGATGATGCTAAGCAAACGGAGTGTCTTCTAACCCAACCATTGTCCCTATCAAAGGTGGTCATCACATACATCAAGGTACGCATCACCCTATCTCTCTGTCTCTAGCATGGGTTGATACTTCTGGCTTGCACATGTTTGGAGCAGTCCTCAGCCAGGGTCATGAACTATTAGTAGGCATATATCTAATCTCCCCAGCCTCCCTTGGGTGGGGGTACCAATTACAAGGTAACCACCCTCATTCAAGGTGCCCAAATAAAAGAAAGCTTAATTTATGCTAACCCATGGTTGACGAGACTAAATCGTATGGTCGTTGATTACACACAATTTAGTGTCAAAATAAAGTTCCAAACTTACCAATTTATGATTAATCAAAGTAATTAATTAGTATAATGGTAATTAAGGGTCGAATCCACAGAGAATTAGGGAAATTTAAGAGATATCTTTGAAATTCGGTCAAATCGGACGATGAAATGAGTTTAGAAATTGGGGATTTTAGTATATTAAGAAAGATAACTCAAAATTGAATCCACGGAATCAAAAATCAGGTGATTTGGATAAGAATTCGAAGAGTAATCGAAGTTTGAAGTCAGATGAAATTTTCGTTTTGAAAAATGATTAAAAACCGAAATTTAATCTAAAATTAAACTAATCTACGATGCTAAAACTAAAATTAACACTAAATGATGAAAGATTAAGATGAAATCATGCAACCTAACCTAAAGTAGCCTTCGAAATGATCCAATTAATCGTCGGATGCAAGGCTATTCATTCCGAATTTTTGAAGACGAAAGTGGAGTTCAAGATGTAATTTCTTCCTTCTCCTTCGATCAAAGTTTGATTCAAGGATTCAATTGAAGCGTTTATGAGTCAAGAACACTCTCGAACAAATGGCACGCGAAATGGATTCCTACACAAAGAGAATTTGATGGATAATCGCGAACCGTTCTTCCGTCGCGAAGAACGGTTTTTAAATAAAATGAAATCAGATTTTGGCCGTTCGATGAAGCTCCATCGCGATCAACGGTCGCGATCGTGCGACCGTTGATCGAATCGGCGTCTCTTCGTGATGACCGTCCGATCGCGATCGTGTGGCGTTGATAGGTGGGAGATCCATCGCGTCGAACAAATCTGGACCGTAGGATAATCTTGATCAACGGTGATGATACGTTCACTTATTCGGGAATTAAGGCACATGTTTGATTGTTGATGCGGTGGACTTCGTGTCCACCGCATCGACGTCATCGCATTGATCGCGATTGGATCCAACGCGCGAGATGCTGCTAATAACATGCAATCCTAACATGATAAAACATGATTATTCATGCAATTTAAGGCATAAAACATTACATTTATGTGCATGTTATCATACTTTGAGTGCCCTTTATATCATGTCATGCAAATTTATGTTATAATCTCAAAATGCACTAAATTAGGGTTAATTATGATAAATAATTTTATAACCTATCTTTACTGGAGATTATAAGTAGTTTTTAAAGTTAAATAATAAGAGAAATTATTTTTTTAAAACATTCATTTAAATTTCTAAACTTAAAATCTTAAGGAAATGAGTGTATTTTTGAAATATAAATTAAATCTCTTGTTATTTAAATATTTTAAATTTTTAGAATGATAGATAATTAAATTTCAGATCAAATGAAAGAAATTTGGATTAATTTGGAGTTGTATTTTGAAAGATATGATTTTTACAATTTTTAGGGATTTTTCTGGATTTTTCCTGATTTTTATTATTTTAATTTCGATTTAAATAAAATAAATAAATAAAAAAGGGCAAAAAGCGCGCGGGTCCCACGCGGGTGCGACGTGGCACGCAAGGCCACGTGGCAGAGCCACGCGGACCCGCGCAGCGCCTACGTGGCGCTGTATATACATATATTTATTTATTTACTATAGTATAAAAGGGGTCTTTAGCCTGCCCTATATGGGGAGGGTTATTACCCCTTAAAACCGTCGGGTGTTATAAACCCGACGGTTTCCCAAAATTTTCCCAGTGTGGGAATAATCCACACACAGTGTCTTACGTTGCAGGCCACGTGGAGCGAGGAGAGACATCGGATCGACAGGACAGCAGAAGATCTACGCGTTGATCCCGTGAACCGCAGACCACTGATCGCGATCAAACACGTGCTTCAAAGGCACAATTATAACGGCTCAGATTTTTTTGGCGACGTAGCTGACGGAGGAGCGTCGATCGGGCGGAGCGCGGACCACCGGATCAATATCATCGCATGTGCTCTAATTCTGTGGATTATAACGGCCGAGATTTAATCGCGCGGGACGCATCTCGACCGTTAGATCAAGATCCAAAGGGCGAAATTTGAAGCGTTTTTATAACGCTTATCTCCGGATCAAATCGTGGCCGTCCATCATGATCCGACGGCCACGACTTATTTGAAACGGTCCACGATGGACCGTTTCATCGTAACCGTCGATCGAAACGATCGGACGGTTACGCCCAAATTTAGTTTAAATAGCCTTGTTCTTCGTCGATGTATGCATTCGAGTTGGATTTCAATAAAATTGACTTGTCTAGACACCGATCCACTCGTTTCTCTTGATTCCATCCTCTTCCTCTTTCATTTCCGCATCCATGGAGGGGTTGAAATCAAGATTTGGTGGAGAATCGAAGGAGAAATCGCCGCTTGAAGCCGGTCGTGACGCTCTTGACGTTTTCGGTGATTAATCGGCTTAATCACCTCATTTTGATCGCTGAACAGGTTTAGTGGAAGCGGTTTTTCCTAGATTATCTTCCTATTATCTTTAATTTTTGTTTAGATTAGGATTTAGAGTTCAATTTCATAAAATTTAGCTTAAAATCACGATTTTAACGTCCGAAAATTTCTCTCCACTTCAAATTTCGATTTCTCCGCGAAATCAAGTCCAAATTCGATGATTCTTGATTCCGTGGATTCGTTTTGAAGTCTTCTTTCTAAAAACACCATTTTCCCTAATTTCTCACCTCAATTCATCGTCCAATTTGACCAAATTCCAAAAGATATCTCGAAAATACCTAAATTCCCTGTGGATTCGACCCTTATTTACCATTATACCCCTCAATTCTCTCTTAATTCCCCAAATTGGTAAATTAGGCTTTATTTTTGACACGAGACCATGTGAAATCGACGACCTCGCAGTCTCGTCTCGTCAGCTGCCACGTCGCCTGCGCACAAAACACAATAAATAAAGGGAGTTTAGTCCCACTCGGAAGAAATCAAAGAGAATACTCACTATATAATCTGTGACGTATAGGCGCTATTAATAAATTGTCTCCTTATACACAGGAGAACTATATACTTATTAAAAATCTAATATGCGTCCACGTCAGCGCCACGTCACATTCGCTCCACGTAGGCGCTCGCGCCTGTCCACGTGGTGATGCCACGTGTACACGCGCGTTAAAAACCCGATTTTTGCATTTTTTTAATTAAATTAAAACATTTAAAAATCGAAATAAAATTGAAATTAAATTCAGAAAAATTCCAGAAAAATTCCTAAAAATTGCAAAATTCATAACTTTCAAAATATAACTCCAAATTAATTCAAATTTGTTTTGTTGGATTCATAATTGAATAATCTATCATTTTAAAAGGTAAATTTATTAAAATAATAAGAGAATTAATTTATATTAATTTTATACATTTATGTATTATATGAAATAAATTCATATAAACACATAAATGTAAATAAAAATATTTTCTCTTATATTTTCACTCTTAAAACATGATTATGATCATAAATATAATTAGGATTAAAGATTGAAATTTTTAATTATGCATAATAACCCTTAAATTGATGTATTTTAAGATCATAACATGAATTTACACAAAATAATAGAAATATGCTTAAAAGATGATAACATGCATATATTTGTAATGATTAATTCATTAATATGCATTAATAACTATGTAATTACATGCATGAATAGCATGTTATCAATGGTCTTATGGGAGACTAATTTCAGATATATATTTTCAATACATAGTTATTTTGTGACAAGTAGAACTTTATCTATCTTTGGAGTTGTAAATAAAATATATATAGAAGAACTTTACATCATGAAAATTATACGCCTAAGTTATATTTTATGGAGAAATTTATTTCAAGATATTTGAGGGACTCATTACTTTTATTATCTGTCATATGAAAGTTTTGCCTCACAATATTTATTATATGGCAGATTTCTGAAATAGACATTTGCGAGTTCATTTCAAATGGAAGTTGATGTCCAATTACAAATGTCTCAATTTGAAAGTGGATGGAAACTATTCAAGGATTTTAATCGTGGAAATAAGGGAAAAAGAGGAGAGAATGTCCCTTGGAGATGAGTAGGTGGAAGAAAATTTATAAAATAATTGGCACAAAAAATTGAATTTCTATCCAATTATCCCCTAGAGATGTTGGGATTTGAAACTTGATAGGCTCTCAAAATTTCTATCAAAATATCAAACACAATAGAAGATATTGAATTGGACATTCAAAATAATGAGGCACCAAGAATTGATGATCCTATCATTATGTGTAGATAGGAGTCAATAGTTACACCATTCTTTGGCGGAGTTCTATAAGCTGTTCAAATGTCTAACTTCTAAGGCTATCAGCAATATCTCCATACAATTTAATCTCCTCTTAAACGTCTTATTCAACTCATTGAATATCTCATCACCATATAGTCCCTCTAGATTACTAAGGAAGAGGCAAGAGAAGAGAAGCTAGGCACTCACTTAGGCTCGTGCGGGTATCCCTTAAGGGTGGAAACCTAACCCCAATTTATAAACTTAGTTTTTGAAACTTTTCTCAAAAACCCTCAAAATTGTGTCTATAGCTACCAAAATCCATTGACCTTCTGTGTGTGACCCTCTAAGCCCATATTTCTATCTACTTAATAACATCATTGACTCAAAACACTTTTTAATCAAGTTTATTAATTAACTATATCAACATATGTATTAATTAATCACTGATTGATTTTACCTAATCGATAGGTTGGGTTGCCAACCTTTTGGGTACTCAGATACTCTCGTGCTTTGAGAAAAATAAGGTGCATAAGGACTCTTTCAGAAAATATTTTTATCATCAATTAACATGTATGTATAATAATTAACATGTGGATTCATGAATGATTTTAGGTATGGTCCATGGTCAAACCCTAATGGGTCACTCAATTTTGTATTGATACTTGAAGGAAGTCATCAATAACACCTTCTCCTCTATTTCTACTACCTTCGCTAAAAATTTATTTGCAATCTCTTGATTCAATCTCCTCTAATATTGCGAGCAGATGATCTCATCTTGACGAGTAAATCATCTTTGATGACTTCATATTATATCTAAGCTAGACTTCATAGTATATGTTTTAGAGATCCTACGAAAAAATTTGTACTTCATAGCCAAAACATGATCATCGATCTACAAGATAACTTTGATGTCTTAGGTTATAGGACCATATATACCTATCCCATGAATCAACATGATTGACAGTTAAGTATAATACCACCCAAAGATTCATATGAATCAAATCTATAAACGCTTTCTCCAAAAACCACCCACTATTTATCCTTCGTGTCTTCACATCGATAGCCAAGGGATCAACATACTCATCATATAAGATAGATCACATAGTGCTATTCTTTCTAGATAGTTTAATATTTTTTATACATATCCTTTGAATAGGAATATTTTGAACATATGGTTAAAGATTAGTGATCTTCGTATTAAGATCTCATCATGATTTACTAAGTCATTGTATATGTTAAAGAGCTTCATTGCAAACATCACACAATAATTACAATGAATAAGTTTTATTTCATTAAATAAAAATCAGACATGAAAGTGTTATTTGTGTTACATTGCACAGACACATCCATCTACTTTATGAAAAAGTGAATGGTTAGATGATGGGGGTAAATGGGAAAACAAGAAATGATTACCTCACAAGTGGGTGGAGGATCCATTGTCAATTATTGAATAATTGTCCTTAAAGGCATGAAATGCATGATGGGATTCGATGCTCAATAGGCTCTCAAAATATCTATCAAAGCATTGGATGTAGAAAAGACACTAAATCAAACATTCAAAAAACGGGCTCCTTAGTTGTGGTTGTTTTCTCCTTATTTATAGGCATTTGGTCTGTGAACTTTCCACAAAAATCATTTGAATTATGTCTACGTCCAAGAATATCCATTGATCATTTGTGTATTGACGAGACCACGAGGTCGTCGATTTCACACGGTCTCGTGTCAAAAATAATTCCAAACTTACCAATTTAATGATTTAATAACAAATTGAGGGGTATAATGGTAAATAAGGGTCGAATCCACAGGAAAATAAGGTATTTTCGAGAGATCTTTTAGAGTTTGATCAAATTGGACGATGAATTGAGGTGAGAAATTAGGAAAAATGGTAGATTTAGAAAGATAACTCAAAGACGTATCCACGGAATCAAAAATCACTCGATTTGGATTCGTAATCGCGGAGAAATCAAAGAGCGAAGTGGGATAAAATTTCTGAAAATTGGAAGAACATAAACCAAAATTAAAAACGAAATTAGACTAAATTATGATCCTAAATTACAAATTGATGATACATGACGATAGATTAGAGGGAAAACACGATTTCTAACCCGAGATAGCGATCGAAATGATCCAATTAATCGCCGGATCGAAGGCTATTCATTACGAGATTTCAAATGCGAGCATCGGTGTTCAAGAGACAAATTCTCCTTAATCGATCGACAAAATCTGACTTTTAATCACTCCGTGGACGCGGAATCGAGTATGGAAGAGATTAGAAGCGAGAGATTCAAGGATGGAGGGGTGTAGATAGATCGATTTGATGAATACATCCAAGAATGTCTTACAAAATTGAAGAACGCCTCAAATTATAGGCGAATTGGCCGTAGTCGTCCGATGGATGCATTTAATCTTCATCAACGGTCCGGATTAAACACATCAAGATGAACCGTTATAAATAGATCTTGGACGTTAGATGGCGGATGGACGCTCCCGATGAAGCTTGATGTGTATTGACGGGACGAGACCGCGAGGTTGTCGATTTGACACGGTCTCGTGTCAAAAATATAACCTAACTTACGAATTTTAGGAATTAATCATGAATTGAGTGGCATAATGGTAAATAAGGGTCGAATCCACAAGGAATTAAGGTATTTTCGAGATATCTTTGGAAATTGATCAAATTGGATGATGAATTGAGGTGAGAAATTAGGAAAAATGGTGGTCTTAGAAAGATAACTCAAAGATCTATCCAAGAATCAAAAATCACTCGATTGGGATTAGTAATCGCGGAGAAATCAAAGATGGAAGTGGGAGAAAATTTTTAGAATCGTGAAGAACATATACTGAAATTAAAATCGAAATTGAGCTAAATTAAGATCCTAAACCTAAAATTGGTGATACATGACGATAGATTAGAGGAAAAACTTATTTTCTAACCCGAGATAACGATCGAATCGATCCAATTGATCGCCGGATCGACGGCTATTCATTCCGCGAATTCAAACGTGAACATCGGTGTTCAAGAGAAATTCTCCATGATCGATCGATGAAATCTCACTTATAAACATTCCGTGGATGCAAAATTGTGTCTAGAAACGATTACAAGTGAGAGATTCAAGAGAGGAAGGGTTTAGATAGGTTGATTAAGCGAAATCCTCCTCGAATGCTTTACAAAATGGAAGAATGCCTCAATATATAGGCCAAATTGGGCGTAACCGTCCGATTGATGCGTTTAATCCGCATCAACGGTCCGGATTAAATGCATCTCATCGAACCGTTATGGTTAAATCGTGACATGTGAAGACATGTGCTTTTAAGATATGTGTTTGATCACGATCGGTGGTCCGCGTCCACGCGATCGACGCGCGGATCTTCTGCGCTCCGCCCGATCGACGTTCCTCCGTCAGCCACGTCGGACTGTGTGGGACTTAGTCCCACACGGAAAATATTAGTAAAACCCGTCAAGTTTATAAGACCCGATGGTTTAATGGGTTGAATACCCTTCCGGACTACGGAAGGCTGAATACCTATATTATATAAACTATATAAAATATATAAGTACATGTATACGCCGCGTGGGCCCGCGTGGCGCTGCCACGTGGCCGTGAGTGCCACGTCGCATCCACGTGGCCCCGCGCGGAAATAAACCACTTTTTTGCCATTTAAATAATTATTTTAATCATTTTAAATCAAAAATAAAATCGAAAAAAATCCAGAAAAATCCCTAAAAATAGTAAAAATCATAAATTTCAAAATACAACTCCAAATTATTCCAAATTTCTTTCATTTGACCTGAAATTTAATTATCTATCATTCTAAAAATTCAAATTATTTAAATAACAAGAGATTTAATTCTTATTTCAAAAAAATACATTCATTTCTTTAAGATTTTAACTTTAGAAAATTAAATGAATGTTCATAAAAATGATTTCTCTCATTATTTAACTTTAAAAACCACTTATAATCTCAACTAAAGATGGGTTATAAAATCTTTAATCTTGAATTCATCATAATTAACCCTAAATTAACGCATTTTGAGATTATAACATAAAATTGCATAGAATGATAGATATGCACTCAAAGTATGATAACATGCATATAAATGAAATGTTTTATGCCTTATTTTGGATTAATAATCATATTTTATCATGTTAAGATTGCATGTTATCATGTATGCGTTATAATACGCATTAAACCGCCTTCGTTGGATCTTCATGGGACGGTCTTGATGATCCGATGAGTTCACCAATCGCGATGAATCTCGACTGTTATAACTCTCGAGATGGACGGTCGATGTGTTTTCACTTAATGTTTATTAAGACACGTGTGTGATTGGAGATCGGGTGGACCTCGCGTCCACCGCATCGACGCACGATGCGTTACACAATTTAATCCAACGATTGATCTTACCTGAAATAAGAGATTTAGTCCCACACGAAGGAAATTAAGAGGAAATAACGGGTCTATAAGATGCGACTAATATAAGGGTTAGCTTAAATCCGAAATATCGGATGCTTATATGTACTATAACCCTATATTACGAGTAAATATAAATATGCACATGTCACATCCGTGCCACACAGGCACTCCCGTGGGTCCGCGTGGCTCTGCCATGTGGCCTTGCATGCCACGTCGCATCCACGTGGGTCCCGCGAGATAAATACCCCCTTTTTTGCTTATTTTAATTAGTTTTTAATAGATTTAAATCGAAAATAAATTCAGAAAATTCTGGAAAAATCCCTAAAAATTAGAAAATTCATAACTTTCAAAATACAACTCCAAATTAATCCAGATTTTTTTATTGGCTCTGAAATTCAATTATCTATCATTATAAAAAGTCAAAATATTTAAATAACAAGAGATTTAATTTCTATTTCAAAAATAAATTCATTTCTTTAGGATTTTAACTTTAGAAAATTAAATGAATGTTTATAAAAATGATTTCTCTCATTATTTAACTTTAAAAACCACTTATAATCTCAATTAAAGATTGGTTATAAAATCATTTATCTTTAATTCATCATAATTAACCCTAAATTAACGCATTTTGAGATTATAGCTTAAAATTGCATGAAATGATCGAAATGCACTCAAAGTATGATAACATGCATACAAATGGAATGTTTTATGCCTTATTTTGCATTAATAATCATATTTTATCATGTTAAGATTGCATGTTATCACACTCCCCAACTTAAATGATTGCTGTTCTCTTAGAAGTTTTACTATAAAATCTCCCTAGAAAGTCCTTTCCACTTCTCAGTCCTACTATTAAAGAGGTGAAATGTATAAAGTATGATTACTCTTCCTCATAGTGTGAACCATAGTAATCTAGATTCCATTTCTAGGTTGACTTCTCTAGTGCATATTAGGGTAGTGCTCATCGGCTAATGCTCGAGTCTAATTCTCAATTGTGATCGAGGTGAGCATATCTAAGGTTTAATGCTATGTAGATGAAAAGATCCTCACACTCTCATGAGCAGATGTAATCCTTACCCTCTCCATTGATTAATCACTCCTTCCCTCAAAATGGAGGCTACTTAATGTATTAGAATTCCCCTCAACTTACCTTCCTCCTAAAAACAGTGCAATTGCAAAGGTATTCCTATCTCTGGATGCAGCGTTTGAGGTGGTTGAAATAAAATTAAAGACACTATATCTAAAGGAATGATGTGGTTAAAAGCAAATATGTGTGTAAACAAAATGGATTTTAAAAGCAAAGGTGGTACAACTTATGATAAGTTAGCTCCAAATGATGTGGATGGTGATGGATTGTAGGGATAGATGGAAATGGTAGAGATGGTGGTGGAAGAAGAGAAGATATTCCTCTAACTTATTCTCGTTCTTTTCACTTCTTGTATTTCTCTCTTTTTCTTTCTTTTTCTCCTTCCTTTTTCCTTGCGTCCTTATTTTTTTTTTGTAACATTTTTTTTCAAAGATACTTCAAAATCTCAAAAGAATTTTTATAAAATAAGGATATGGAGGAGTTGTTTCGTGGAGGTTTGAAGAGAGTTTGCCAAAATGTGAAGTGTAATGTTTGAAGGGATATGTACATGTGAGAGGAATGAGGAGAAGATGTGATGGATGTGTGAGTCACTTGGGAGTGTGATTATCTTAATTGAGTCTGACAATGGGTGTAACTAAATAACTGGAATGAAAAATTGGTACTAAATGCCTAATAAGGCAAAGATAGGTGCCTCAAAAATTATAGATCATTGCACTCTTTTAAGGGAAAGTTCAGAATCGAGGAATTCCCACACTAAGTAGGTGATAACATGCATTTATAACTTAATTTATTATACTAATTAACTCATATTCATGCTTATTTTATGTGAATATGATGCATGTTATCATACTTTTTAGGAATTTTCTCCATTGGTATGTCATTTCACAAAAGTCGATATTTATTCATAAATTAGGGATAATTTCATGCTTGATAGATGATTAGTCTTTTGTAAAGTTTAAATTAATAGAAGTTAATCTCTTTTCTTCAATGATTTTGACATAGTGCATGTTTTGAAGGATGATTTCAAGATGAAATTATGATTAAGAAGAATTATTAAGAAATGAGTTAAGTAATTTTTAATTCATCTTAATTTCTTCTTTGAAAATATATTTTAAATGACAGCTCAAAAGGAAGAGAATTGTGATTTAATGGAGAAAATTCGGATTAAAAAGGAGTTCTATATTTAAAGTTATGAATTTCTGAGTTTAAGCCCTTCTTTCCAATTTTTTATCTGATTTTAATTTGATTTTTTATGAGTATTTCCTTATTTAATCGCAAAAAGGGGGTTTACTTACCACATGAGCTGACGTGGCGAGCAGGACCAGTGCGCAAGCTGACGTGGCACGCGGGACCACCGCACGGATGCGACGCGGCACTGAGGCCACGTGGCTGGGCCGCGGGTGGCCCACGCGAGGCGCAGGTGGCGCACAGGGCGCGAACACGTGACAGGAGGCCACACGGGTACACGCGGGTCCACGCGGACGCCCGTGAGGGGCGCCACATGGCAGGGGGGTCGGCAGGTGAAGGGCCCACGGGTAAGTGGGCCATGGTAAGTATATTGGGGCGGTAACGCAAATGCGTACCGCCCCTCTATCTTTTATAGTGGCAATTCTCCGTCTTTTATTCCGTGTGGGACAATGCCCCGCGGAATTTAACCTGTGCAGGCGACGTTGACTGGTGGTAGGTGTCGGATCCAAGCGCAAAGCATTGATCGCGTGGACCCGAGTCCACACGATCATCCATCAACGCACGTGCTCAAAATAAGGAGTAAGTGGATTCAATCGAGGGCCTACCTGATGATGCGTGGACACATCTCAATCGTCCGATCTCCATCGAACGGGTGAAGCATGGGCTTACCTAATGATGGAGAGATCTCCATCTGACGGGCGATGCAAGAGATTGAAGGGAAGCCATCACGATCGAGCGGCGAAGATTGGACGACAGCGATTAAACCGGACTCATGATCGTGGCTCACGATCGCCGTTCGATCGTGGCCTGATCGCCCCGCACTCAGGGCTGATTTATCGTGAAATTGAGGCCACAACAACCGCCAAGTGATGGGCCACGATCGCCGTGCGATCGTGGCCATCATTCTCACATCCCGAACGGATCAAACGACCGCAAAAATCGGGCGAAATTTCCCTTTACATAGACGATGTATTCTCCTTTGTTCTTCAACTTTTGATTGATTTGTGAAGCAATTAAGCGAATTTGGAGCAAATCTTAAGTTTTTCATGATCCCCCCGCGTTTAGACTCAATTGTGAAGCGATTGGAGCCGGATTGATCGCGAATTCCTCTTTGATTTCATCGAATTTTCCCCTTGAATTCGCTTGACAATTGCTTCACAATTGTGAAGAAATTGAGGAAGAAATCCACGTGAATTGAATCCCCATTCTTGCGGAAATTGGGTTAGTAGTGAGATTAGATTGATTATCAAGAGGTAATTTGAGTTTTTATTAGATTTAGAAGTTTAATTTCGCAAATTAGTTCTTAGCGTTCTTCATTTTCCCCAAATTTCAGTCTAAAAAATTACTGATTTTGAAAATAGGATATCTCTCGGATTATATTTCCAAATCACTTGATTTTGGTTTCATTGGATTCCCCTTTTCATCAGATTTCCGTAGATAGCAAATTCATCGAATTCTGAGTTCATTTGACCTTTCACTTTGATGTTTGACCGAGCACTGTTCATTCTTCATTTGAATTCAAACGTTGACTTTAGGGGTCAATTATTTTCAATTTAAAAATCAGAATTTGATCATTTTGGTTTCTTTAGATTTCTATGGTTCTTAGCTTTCCATTGATATATAAATTTCAATATTTGGATTTCATTTTTTTTAGTCAATTTGAAGTTTTCCTCTGAGGTGTTCATTTTTGGGATTTTCTGATATTTGATTTTCAATAATTCATAGTAAATGCATTTCTTATTTAAAAACACGAATTCTATATCAATAAATTCAATTTTTTCTCTAGTTTCCAAATATATAATTTTCGTAATCTTCTGACACCTTTTGATTCTCTGATTTTACAGAACACCTACTGTTGGTATTGACTTTGACTTTTGACTTTTCTTTGTCAAATCCGAGAATTTAATTCTTAAAACTTCTTATTGTGTCTATTTATATCATTTCTATTCATTACATCTTAGTTTTACTTCTTTAAAACCTCTTTTAAACCTAGGTTGGACCAGGTCAACTCTGCAATTAAGTCAACCCTGCTCTGTGTGGATCTATCATTCTAAAGAGTCAAAATTAATAAATAATGATAGTTTTAATTTTAATTTCAGAAATACATTTATTTTCTAAGGATTTTAACTTAAGAAAATATAAATAAATGTTTACAAAACATTTTCTCTCATTATTTTGACTATGAAAGCATCCATAATCTCAAGTAAAGATGGGTTATTAAGTTATTCATCTTTAATTCATCATATTAAACCCTAATTTAAGGTATTTTTGAGATTATAATGATTTATTGTGGAATGATAGAAAAATACATATAAATATGATAAGATGCATGGAAATGAAATCATTTATGCCTTAATATGCATCAATAATCATGTTTTATCATGTTAATTTAGCATGTTATCAGAACTTCAAACTTGCCCGAGGCCTATCGAACGCGGAATTCTACCCCTTCTCTACACGCGATCGAATCTGCCTCCATCGCCCTCACTTTGTGCCCCGTCCACCTTCTCCCCTTTCACGTCCTCTGCGCTGCATCCGAATTCTACCCCACCTCCCCGCGAATCCCGGCTCGAGGCTACGGAATTTATTTCCTCCCTTTCCCACCAAATTCACCCCGCGATCACCTCCTCTCTCCGCCCTCACTCTCCCTCTGAGTTCCGGGCGATTGTCAACGCTTCACCCACCTAACCCACACTCCCAGCAGTCCTACCACCTGCTCTTCCGACGCAGCCACACCTGCACTCTTCTTCTCCCCCAGTACGTACTACTACCTCGCCTGGAATCTCCGACCACCCCAACTACGCCTACCTCTTCCCCCACTGTACACGCGCTCGACTGTCCTGCCGAGGCAAAATTGCATTCTCCACTAGCCGAGTCGCGCCTGATTTGACCCTAGCCGTCTGGTGGATTTCGGCGTGGACTGGGTCAACTTCCCCCGTCAGTCAACATTCCGCCTGGTCAACGTGTTTGTAGTGCCAGCCCGTTTGAGCGAGCATTGGTGATCCACCTTGCTCACCCACATGCGTGTTAGTGCTCCCTGCATGTATCCCTCGCCTCTAGGCCGACATCACCGACATACGGAAGATCCCTCCCCGACTACGACGGCGTCGACGAGGCCTACCACTGCTGACCGTTCGTGCCGTGCCCGACGATCTCCCTCGTCACGACCCACCGGGCATCCCGCCCCGCAGGTTAGCTTCAACCCCTTTTTTTAAAGTTAATTACTTTTTGAAGCGTTTCCTTTACTCGTCTCCACCGCCGTGGGACGACATAGATAGGGTAGAGCGGATACAGGTTCGAGAACTCTCAGGCGTGCGTCAGGTTTGGCACTTAGCATGAGCTGTAGTTTCGGCTACTCCACGACGAGCCACTCTCGCCTCCCGGATGTGGATCGAGAGGACCTCCCCCTACCCATCATCGTGAGTTTCCCCGGGTTGCCTGGAGTTGACTTCGCTGACCGGCACGCCTGCCTACACTTAGATTTTAGGTTAGGTATCGTACTTAGGGTCTAGGACTCGCCTACCCATAGGTTAGGTTTGACCTACTATCTCCGGTCAACCTCAGTCCCATTGATCAGGTGCGAGGGTTTTCACCACTGCGTCCTGCATCAAGGACATATCTATTTTTTACCAAATTAGCACTAAATAGATGCAAGTTGAGTATATGAGTGGAATGAAATGATAAATGCAAAAATATCAATAAAAAGATGATAACGTGCATTATATGACTAAGAATTTTGTCTTAAAACGCATTTATAATGATGAAAATGAATGCATCAATGACACGTTATCAGGGACTAAATGTTTCTATATGTGCGCAGGCGATGTGGCAACACGTGGAGCGTGGGATTAAAGTGCGAGAATCGGCTTGCGTTGATCCCATGGATTTCGGTCCACCAGATAGTGATCAAACACACAGCTAGGACTTAATGTCGCAATCGATGAATCATGGAGTGACATGCGGCAACCTGTGGACACTCCGGTGAAGATCGAATGATGAAAATGAAGGAGAAGTGTAGCCCGAGTCGTGGGATCGTGGTCCATGATAACATGCAATCTTAACATGATAAAACATGATTATTAATGCAAAAGAAGGCATGAAACATTTCATTTATATGCATGTTATCATACTTTGAGTGCATTTCTATCATTCCATACAATTTTATGTTATAATCTCAAAATGCGTTAATTTAGGGTTAATTATGATGAATTAAAGATTAAAGATTTTAAAACCTATCTTTACTTGAGATTATAAGTGGTTTTTAAAGTTAAATAATAAGAGTAATCATTTTTATGAACATTCATTTAATTTTCTAAAATTAAAATCTTAAAGAAATGAATGTATTTTTGAAATAAGAATTAAATCTCTTGTTATTTAAATAATTTGACTTTTTAGAATGATAGATAATTAAATTTCAGATCAAATGAAAGAAATTTGGATTAATTTGGAGTTGTATTTTGAAAGGTATGATTTTTATAATTTTTTTAGGGATTTTTGGATTTTTCCGATTTTATTTTCGATTTAAAACGTTTAAAATAATTAAAAAAATGACAAAAAGCTTTTGATTTTTCGCGCGGGTCCCACGTGGATGCGACGTGAGACTCAGGGCCACGTGGCAGCGCCACGCGGTCCCACGCGACGCCTACGCGGCGTAAGTATATATTTATATTTTATATATTCTATATTGTTGGGGTATTCAGCCTTCCGTAGACCGGAAGGGTATTCAACCCATAAGTTCGTCGGGTCTTATAAACCCGACTTGCTTCTTTAATCTTTTCCGTGTGGGACTAAGTCCCACACAGTTTATTTAAATGCAGGTAACGTTGCGTAAATCAGAGCGTTGGATCGCGATCGGAGCGCGCCGATCGAGTGGACGCGCGGTCCACAGATCACAGATCAAGCACGTGGCTTTAATGCGGAGTAATGACGGCCACAATTTAACGCGCCGAAACGCATCGCGATCGTCGGATCGTGATCCAACGAGCGGAAGTTGATGCGTTTTATAACGCACATCGCGAGGATCCATCTGGAGCGTCCATCGGCAATCTGACGACCATGACATTTTCGTAACGTTTCATCTTGATGCGTTTAATTTGGATCGTTGATGGAGATTAAACGCATCCATCCAATGGTTATGCCCAATTCGCCTATAAAACAAGGCGTTCTTCGACTTTTGTAAAACATTCGAGAAAGAATTCGCTCAATCGACCCATCTAAAACCTTCCTCTCTTGAATCTCTCACTTGTAATGGCTTCTAGACTCAATTTCACGTTCACGGAGTGCTTATAAGTGAGATTTCATCGATCGATCGTGGAGAATTTGTCTCTTGAACACCGATGTTCACGTTTGAATTCGCGGAATGAATAGCCGTCGATCCAGCGATCAATTGGAGCGATTCGATCGTTATCTCGGGTTAGAAAAATTATTTTCCCTCTAATATATCGTCATGTATCACCAATTTTGAGTTTAGGATCTTAATTTTGTTTAATTTAGCCTTTAATTTTAATTTGTGTTCTTCGCGATTCCAAAAATTTCATCCCACTTCACTCTTTGATTTCTTCGCGATTACTAATCCAAATGGAGTGATTTTTGATTCCGTGGATAGATCTTTGAGTTATCTTTCTAAATCTACCATTTTCCCTAATTTCTCACCTCAATTCATCGTCCAATTTGATCAATTTCCAAAAGATATCTCGAAAATACCTTAATTTCCTGTGGATTCGACCCTTATTTACCATTATACCACTCAATTCGTTATTAATTCCTTAAATTGGTAAATTAGGCTTTATTTTTTACACGAGACAGTGTGAAATCGACGACCTCGCGGTCTCATCTCTTCAGTCCACTTATCGCAAGCGACATGGCATCATGGTGACCGTTTAAGCATCCTTAAGCAAAACAGACGGCCCAGATTTACTGATAACATGCAATCTTAACATGATAAAACACGATTATTAATGCAAAATAAGGCATAAAACATTCCATTTATGTGCATGTTATCATACTTTGAGTGCATTTCTATCATTCTATGCAATTTTATGTTATAATCTCAAAATGCGTTAATTAAGGGTTAATTATGATGAATTAAAGATTAAAGATTTTATAACCTATCTTTACTTGAGATTAGAAATAGTTTTTAAAGTTAAATAATAAGAGAAATCATTTTTATGAAAATTCATATCATTTTCTAAAGTTAAAATCATAAAGAAATGAATGTATTTTTGAAATAAGAATTAAATCTCTTGTTATTTAAATAATTTGACTATTTAGAATGATAGATAATTAAATTTCAGATCAAATGAAAGAAATTTGGATTAATTTGGAGTTGTTTTTTTTGAAAGATATGATTTTTGAAAATTTTTAGGGATTTTTCTGGATTTTTCCCATTTTATTTTTTGATTTAAAACGTTTAAAATAAATAAAAAAAATGCAAAAAGTGTTTAGATTTCGCGCGGGTCCCATGTGGATGCGACGTGGGACTCAGGGCCACGTGGCAGCGCCACGCGGGCCCACCGGCGCCTACGCGGTGTATAATTATATCTTATATTTATATAGTTTATATATTATATAAAGGGTTTTCAGCCTTCCTTAGTCGGGAAGGGTATTCGAACCCTCTAATCCTTCGGGCCTTATAAACCCGACCGGTTCATTAATCTCTTCTGTGTGGGACTAAAGTCCCACATAGTGTTAAAATGCAGGTGACGTGGTCGCTTGAGGTGCGTTGGATCGGGCGGAGCCAAGTTAATCACGAATCCTTGTGAGAAAATATTTGGAAATCGCCCCTTGAATGCCGAAATCATGATGAAGAAGGAATCGGAGAAATTCTCAGCAATCAAAGCAATTTGAGGCTCAATCTTCGGGTCAATCGGGTTAGTAGTGTGATTCCTTTGTAATCCTCATAATTTAGATAGTTTAGATTAGATTTAGATGGGTAATTAGAGTTTAGAAATCCAAAATATTGTCATTTTGCCCAAATTTCATTGCAGATTTTTGCTGATTTCCCAGCAAAGATTTCTCCCTGATCTTAAGTCCAAATCAATGGAATTTGGTTTCATTGGATTCCTTTTTCAATCAGCTCTCCACGAATATATGTTCATAAATTCTCATCAAGATTTGACCCTTCGATTTGTCATTTGACCAACTTTTATTCAAAATTAATCTGAATTTGGGGGTTGACCTTTGAGGGCTATTAGTACAAATATACAAGGTGAAATTTACCAATTTTGGTTCCTTTGGAACCCTCTGATTGTAAGCTTTCTACTCATAGGTGATTTTCTAGATTTGGATATCATTTGATGAGTTAATTTAGGGATTTTTACCGAAACCTTTATTTGAGTGATTTTCTATTTATTGATTTTGGAAAAATCATAATAAATCCAATTCGTCTCTAAAAATCACAATTTTTAAATCAAAATTCTCCTTTTACTCTCTAGATTCTAAAAATATAATTTTTGTAATATTTTCTCACTTTTTTCCTCTCTGATTTTACAGAAGGTCAAAGTCTATTCAAAGTCAACGCTTGACCTTGAGTTTTGACTTTTCTTCTAGAAATATTTTTCAAAATTCTTAAAATATCTTTTCTCATATATTAGTACTATTTCTATTAATAATATATTATTTTCATTTCTTAAAAAACCTCATTAGACTTAATTTTGACCAAGTCAACTCTTTCGGTAAAAGTCAATCGTGCTTTTTGTGGTTCGATCCGATCTCATCGCTGTACTTGATTTCTGATTTTTAAATCATTGTGAGTTTGGAATTATTTTTTTTTTGGTCGACAATCGCGTCTTTCAACTACCGCACTAAACCGTTACATCACTTGGCCTAGAATTTCATTGCATCTCATTCCTTGAGTCAATCTCCTCAAATATTGAGGGCAGATGAGCCCGTCTTGACCACTCAATCGTTGTCAATGATTTTATGTCATATCCAATATCTGACCTTTTCAAAATCCTATTGACGAAATGAGACCGAGTGGCCATTGAAAACACATGATCACATGTCATAACAAAGTCCAAACTTACCAATTTTATGAAATTAATTCAAATTGAGGGGTATAATGGTAAATAAGGGTCGAATCCACAGGGAAATAGGGAAATTTCTAATGTTCTCTTCAAATTTGATCAAATCGGACGATGAATCAATGACAGAAATTGGGGAAAATGGTATTTTATGAAAGAGCACTTGAAGACGAATCCATGGAATCAAGACTCAATGACTTTGACTTTGATTTCGCGGAGAAATTGAAGATTGAAGAGAGGTGATCTTTTCGAAACATAAAATCATGAAATTACCAAAATTAAGAATGAAATTCACTTAAATTATGATTCAAAATTGAAGTTAAATACTAAACGAAGATACATTAGGATAAAACCCAATCCCTAACCCATAATTGCAATCAAATTGATCCAATTAATTGCCGGAATCAAGGCTATTCATCAAAATCCGAAAATCGCGATTCGTGGAGTTCAAACGTTGATTTCTTCCTCGTCGATTGTCGAAATCTTGATCTTAAGCACTCCTCAAACGCATAAATGAGTATAGAAGCGATTGTGATCAAGAGATTCAAGAGATTTGGTGTCTAAACAGTTTGATTTACTCGAATTTCTCTCCAATGCTTTACAATCTCGAAGAACGTCTCAATTTATAGGGCGTTTGGGGCGTAAGCGTCCGATCGTCCTTTAATTCACGATCAACGGCTCTGAAAAAAGCATCGGATGCAAATCGTTAGCATTAAGTCGCAGCCGTTAGATCGCCAATTGACGGGACGAGACTGCGAGGTCATCGATTTCACACGGTCTCGTGTCAAAAAGAAAGCCTAACTTACCAATTTTGGGAATTAATTATGAATTGAGTGGCATAATGGTAAATAAGGGTCGAATCCACAGGGAATTAAGGTATTTTCGAGATCTTTTAGAAATTGATCAAATTGGACGATGAATTGAGGTGAGAAATTACAGAACGTTTTAGAAAGATAACTCAAAGATATATCCACGGAATCAAAAATCACTCAATTTGGATTAGTAATCGCGGAGAAATCAAAGATTGAAGTGGGAGGAAATTTTTAGAATCGCGAAGAACATACACTGAAATTAAAATCAAAATTGAGCTAAATTAAGATCCTAAACTTAAAATTGATGATACATGACGATAGATTAGAGGATGAACTTGTTTTCTAACCCGAGATAACGATTAAATCGATCCAATTGATCGCCGGATCGACGGCTATTCCTTCCGCGAATTCAAACGTGAACATCGGTGTTCAAGAGACAAATTCTCCATGATCGATCGATGAAATCTCACTTATAAACATTCCGTGGACGCGAAATCGAGTCTAGAAATGATTACGAGTGAGAGATTCAAGAGAGGAAGGGTTAAGATGGGTCAATTACATGAAATCCTTCTCGAATGTGTTACAATGACGAAGAACACTTCGTTTTATAGGCTAATTTGGGCGAAACCGTCCGATCAGTGCGTTACAAGCTTTATTGACAGTCCAGATGCGTTCGTAATGGCGAACCGTTACGATTAAAGATAGGCCTTCCGATCTTGAATGGACGCTCCAGATTCGATCTCGCGATATGCGTTATAAAATGCATCAAACGGCGCCCGTCGGATCGCGATCTAACGCTTCAGATGCGTTTGATCGCGTGAAATCGTGGCTGTTATAACTTGATTTAATAAGGCACGTGTTTGATCAAAGATTGGTGGTCCGCGTCCACGTGATCGATGCGCGGATCTTCTGCGCTCCGCCTGATCCAACGCTCTACATCGCTCCAAGTGGCCTGCACTTAAGACAACTGTGTGGGACTTTGGTCCCACACGGAAAAGATTAGTGAAACCCGTCGGGTTTATAAGGCCCGACGGATTAGAGGGTTCGAATACCCTTCCGGTCTACAGAAGGCTGAATACCCCTATTTATAGAGTATATAATATAAATATAAATATATGTACGCCGCGTAGGCGCCGCGTGGGCCCGCGTGGCGCTACCACGTGGCCTTGAGTGCCACGGCGCATCCACGTGGCCCGGCGCGGAAATAAAACGCTTTTTGCCTTAATTTTAATTTTTTTAATAAATTTGAATCGAAAATAAATTCATAAAAAATCCTAAAAATCCCTAAGAATTGTAAAATTCATATCCTTCAAAAATATAACTCCAAATTAATCCAAATTTCTTTCATTTGACCTGAAATTTAATTATCTATCATTCTAAAAAGTTAAATTATTTAAATAACAAGAGATTTAATTCTTATTTCAAAAATACATGTATTTCTTCAAGATTTTAACTTTAGAAAATTAAATCAATGTTTATAAAAATGATTTCTCTCATTATTTAACTTTAAAAACCACTTATAATCTCAAGTAAAGATAGGTAATAAAATCTTTAATCTTAAATTCATCATAATTAACCCTAAATTAACGCATTATGACATTATAACATAAAATGTCATAGAATGATAGAAATGCACTCAAAGTATGATAACATGCATATAAATGGAATGTTTTATGCCTTATTTTGCATTAATAATCATGTTTTATCATGTTAAGATTGCATGTTATCACCAATCGACGCTCGAGGTGAAGGCACATTGCAAGCGTTATAAAAATGCATCAAATTGTCGATGTCAGATCGCGATTGGACGTTTCTGATGCGTTTCTGTTGGTTTAATCTGAGCCGTTATAACTCTTTTGATCAACGGCTTTGATTAAGTCATTTTAGAAAATGATTCGCCAATGAATCGTGATGCGCCACGTACCCCCTCTCCTTAAGTGAAGATCAATGGTCATATCCTTCGCACGATCGGACGCCCCTAATGCTGCCACGTCACCTTGTGCGTCGACCGTTCAATCGCAACACAATCGGACGCTCCAGATCACGCCACATCACCTGCACATTAATAAAATTTGGAAAATCAATTTTTTTGATTAAAAAAACGATTTTTAATTCTGGAAAATCCTTGGAAATTCAATTAAAATCCAGAAAAATTCTGGAAAAATTCCTAAAATTTAGAAAATTCATAACTTTCAAAATATAACTCCAAATTAATCAAAATTTCTTTCATTTGATCAGAGATTTAATTATCTTTCATTCTAAAAATTTAAATTTAATAAATAACAAGAGATTTACTTTCTATTTCAAAAATACAATCATTTCTTTAAGTTTAAACTTTAGAAAATTAAATGAATATTTATAAAAAATGATTTCTCTCATTATTTCACCTTGAAAACTAATAATCTCAAATAAAGATGTGTTATGGAATTATTAATCTTCAATGTATCATACTTAACCCTAATTTAGTGTATTTTGAGATTATCATGACTTTTTCATAGAATGATAGATAAATACTCATAAATATGATAATATGCATAGGAATGAAATCTTTTATGCCTTAATATGCATTAATAATCATGTATTATCATGTCTAATTAGCATGTTATCACCTATGACTAGGGATTTTAAGTCTTAGTCAAAACACAGTCACCACTTAATAAGATGTCTTTGGTGTCTCAAATCAAAGGATCACATACACAATCGTGATAAGAAATAACTTGATTGAGAGTTAGGTATCATACTATTGAGGATTCATATGGATCATTTTAGTAAAGTTTTTCTCTAGAGTACCTATTGATAAAATGCAATTTGTACATAAATTTACATGATCATTAATGCAATTTAAGGCATTAAATATTCTATTTGAATGCATATTCTACTTAAAATATTCATATTTTAAGTGCATTTACATCATTCCATGTAATTTTAGGTTATGATATAAAAAATAGCATTTTGGGGATAATTATGCAGAATTCTCATAATATAATTTTATTCTCATTTATATTTGAAATCATGATTATATTTTCATGATTTAATGATAAGAAAAAATATTTTATTTACACTCATACATTTTTCTAAATTTATTTTCTTAGAGGAATGAGTATGTTTCTGAAATTAAAATTAATTCTCTTGTTATTTAGATATTTGGAATTTTCTTAGATAATGATGGATAATTCAATTTCTGGTCCAAAAAAATAAATTTGGATTAATTTGGAGTTGTATTGTGAAAGTTATGAATTTTCTAATTTTTAGGAATTTTCTAGAATTTTTCTGAATTTATTTAAAGCTATTTTTGATTTTAAAAATAATAAATAAATAAATAAAATGTTTTATCGCGAGCTGACGTGGCAAAGCACCACCACGTGGCGATGTGTGCGAATGCGTGAGTGACATGTGTGCGCGCGCATGTGCGCACACGTGTGCTCGTGTGAGAGTGATTAGTGCGTTAAGCAGCCTTAACAGATTTACGCTAAACCATTAACCATTTAGACCTTATATACATGGTTAAACATCAAAATGTATTTCGTGTGACACTATTTATGTTTGTTTTTAGTTACAAGTGACGTGGCGCGTCGTGCAGTTAAATCGCGATCGTTAGATTTCACTTACTCCCGGGTGTACGTGACAACATCTGATTAGGCAACGATTCGATTTAAAGCGATTTAATCTCAGCCCTTGATGTGGAGAGTTATAACGGTTGAGATTAAATGCGCCTGATGGACACGTGGACTCATCACGGTCGTCCGATGAAGATCAAACAGACGAAATCAAGGAACGGCTCTTCTTCTATAAAATCGTGCGACGTGGCAAAATTTGGACGCTTCATCTTAGATGGGATGGGTGCAACTTAAAGACATCGATTCGTGAATCAATGTTTAATCTCGGCCGTTTATTGAAGATGAATCGACGCATCCAACGGTTACACCCAATTTCTTTTAGAAATTCGAAATGTTCTTCGACGCGAAAACCCATTCTTGGATTTTTGAGCAAATCGAACTATTTAGATACCACAATCTGAGAATTTCTTGAATTCTTCTACTTCTAGACTTATTTGCACGTCCAAGGAGTGTTTAAAATCAAGAAATCGTTGAAAGAATTAGAATAAATCACATCATGAACACTGAACTTCGTTTTCAAAATCGCGGAAATGAAAAGCCTTAAATCTGGAAATTAATTAAATCATTTCAAGCGTGACTTTGGGTCAGGTTGAGTCTTTTCATCTTAATTCATCTTCCTTAAGCATTAGATTTATATTTTGAATATATATTAAGTTTATTTTATTTTTATTTTGGTTTTGATCGATTTTTGCGATTGATTTTCTATCTCGATTTCAAATTTTGATTTCTCCGTGAATTCTAATCCAAATTCACAGATTTCTGATTGAGTCGATTCATATTGGAGTTATCTTTCATAATTTACTAAAATATATAATTTCTTACTTTAATTCATCATTTGATTTGATGGAATTTGAAAGATATCTTAAAAATTTCCCTTATTTATCTGTGGATTCGACCCTCATTCACCACTATACTTTATATTTAGTGATTTAATCCTTTAATTGGTGAGTTTGGAACTTTTTTTGACACAAAATCTTGTGTAATCAATGACTGCACGAAATCATTTCGTCACCTATCCTTGGTGTCTCTATACTAATGACCCTACGATCAGCCATACTCATCAAATGGGTCAGATTAGATAATGATACTCTTTCCAGATAATCAGATCTCCTTCTTGAATGTTTCACAAATACGAATACTTAGAATATTGACGAGACGAGACGGCGAGGTCGTTGATTTCACACGGTATCGCGTCAAAAATATTTCCGAACTTACCAATTTGATGAAAATGTATCGAATTCAAGGGTATAATGGTAAATAAGGGTCGAATCCAAAGGGAAATAAGGAATTTCTTGATGTAATCTTCAAAATTAATCAAATTAGACGAGAAATTGATGGTAGAAATTGGAGAAAATGATATATTATGAAAGATAACTTCAAAACGAATCCACGGAATCAAAAATCATTGAAAATGATCTTGATTTCGTGGAGAAATCGCAAATTGAAGTGGAGAGAAATTTCCGAACGTTAAAATTGTGATTTTGAGCTAAATTCGATGAAATTAAATCTTAAATCCTAATCTAAACAGAAATTAAACCTAAATGGAAGATTAGGAAGAAAAAAACTGCTTCCACTAATCCATGATTGCGATCAAATCGCTGCGATTATGCCGCTTAATCACGAAGAACACGAAGAACGTGATCGATGGATTCAAGCGGCGATTTCTCCTTCGATTCTCCACCAAATCTTGACTTCAACCCCTCCGTGGATGCGGAAATGAGAGGGGAAGAGGATAGAATCATGAGAAATGAGAGAGAAGGTGTCTAGACAGCTCAATTGGATTGAAATCTCAACTCGGATGCTTACAAAGTTCGAAGAACAGTCTTTTTATAGGGCTTTTGATCGTAATCGTCCGATCAAAACGATCGACGGTTACGATGAAATGGTGCACGATGGACCATTTTGAAAATGTCGTGATCGTCGGATCTGAGATGGAGGTTCCCGATGCATCGCTTGTGATGCGTTATAAAAACGCTTCGATTTCGCTCCTTGGATCACGATCCGACGGTCCGGATGCTCCCCACGCGGTTCAATCTAGACCGTTATAACGCTACATTTAAGGCACGTGCCTTGATCTTGATCCGGTGGTTGTCGTCCATCCGATCGAGCGTGATACCCGACGCGCTCCATTGATTCCACGCTCCGTACGCGTCCACGTCACTTGCATAGTAAGTAAAACATGTGGATTAGAGGGTTTAAATACCCTTCCGTAAAACGGGAGGCCGAACCTTATGCATCGTATAGTATATATAGTATATATGTAAATAATATCGCGTCGCGTAGGCGCCGTGTGGGCCTGCATGGCGCTGCCACGTGGCCCGGAGTGTCACGTCGCATCTGGTAACATGCATTTATAACTTGAATTATTATCCTAATTAACTCATATTCATGCTTATTTTAATTGAATATGATGCATGTTATCATACTTTTTAGGAATTTTCTCCATTGGCATGTCATTTCACTAAAGTTGATATTTATGCATAAATTAGGGATAATTTCATGCTTAATAGATGATTAATCTTTTGTTTAAAATTAATAGAAGTTAATCTCTGTTATTGAATGAGTTTTGACTTTAGTAAATGTTTGGAAGAATGATTTTAGGATGAATTTATGATTTAGAATGTTTAATGAGAAATGATTTAAGTAAATTATAAGTCATCTTGATTTCTTCTTTCTAAATATATTTTAAATGAGATAATATTAAAAAGGAAGAAATTTGTGATCCAATGGAGAAAATTTGGATCAAAAAGGAGTTGTATATTTTAAGATATGATTTTTGGAAGTTATAGCTTTTTTCCGAATTTTATTTCATTTTTAAATTGAATTTCCCTTATTTAAAAATCGCAAAAAGGGTTTACTAACCTGCAGGTGATGACGTGGCGCAGAGCTGACGTGGCGTGCACGACCGGCTGACGTGGCGCGCGAGTCCACCGCGTGGGTGCAGCGTGGCGCTGAGGCCACGTGGCATAGCCACGGGTGGCCCGCACGAGGCGCACGAGGCGCACAGGGGGGCGCGGCCACGTGGCAGGAGGCCACGCAATCACGCGATCCACGTGGGCACCTGTGTGGGGCGCCAGGTGGCAGGCTGGTAAGTGGAGGGCCCACGGGTATAGTGGGCCCTGGTTAGATGTTTGGGGCGGTAACGCAATAAGCGTTTACCGCCCCCTAATTTATATACGCGTGTTTTGTTTTTTTTATTCCTTGTGGGACTATGTCCCACACGTTTCTTACCAGGATGGACACGTGGCGACATCATGAAGGGTCAGCAATGATAGCGCAATGTTGATCGCGTGGACTCGAGTCCACGCGATCATGCATCAACGCACGTGCGCGAGAGAGGGGTTAAGTGATATGTTGGATGAGCGACACGTGGCAGCGCGAAATGGCATCAACTTTCATCGGACGGCGGCGATATTAATCGCGATTTTTTTGCAGATCAGACGGCTGGCGATGGAGCTCCCTCATGGTGATCGAGTGACTCTCGATCGTGATCTGACGGCCACGGTGACGTGCGATCCTGACCATCCACCTCACCTGAAGAGCGCCATCGGACGGTGCAGACAAAGCGCGGAAGAACCCCACGATCGCGGTCCGATTGAGCCGCGATCGAGCCGCGATCGTGGCGCGATCGAGCCGCGATCGCACCTCTTTTGTGGCAGAATCGCTCCTACTTGATCCGACGACGATCGACGGAGATCTAGGACCACGATCGAACCCCAATCGTGGCCCGATCGTGGTGCTTTTGAGAGGAAATTGGGGCTAAATCCACCGCTGAATTTGCTCAAAATCATTGCAAAATTGAAGCCATGTCCTCTCCAAGTGGAACTGCTCCCACGACCCTTGCAAAACGCCTCCACGACCGCTCCAATGACCCACGATCGTCGGGCCAATTTCCCCCTTTAAAAGCATGTATTTCCCTTCGTTGAACTTAACTTTTGATCGATTCGTGAAGGAATTAAGCGAATTTCGAGGAAGATCTCTAGTTCATCGTGATCTCCGCGTTTAGACTCGATTGCGAAGCAATTGGAGCGGGATTGATCACGAATTTCTCCTTGATTTCATCGAATTTTCCCCTTGAATTCTGAACGTCCACGAGGAAGAATCCGAGCAAATTCGCTTCAATCCACGAGAATTGGAGCCCCATCCATGCAGAAATCGGGTTAGTAGTGAGATTCGATCGATTATCAGGAGGTAATTTGAGTTTTAATTAGATTTATAAGTTTAATTTTGCAAATTAGTTTAAAATTTTCCTCAAATTTTAGTCCGAAAAGATGCTGATTTTTAAAATAGGATATCTCTCTGATTATAATTCTAAATCACTTGATTTTAGTTTCATTGGATTCCTCTTTACATCAGCTTTCCGTGGATAACAAATTCATCAAATTCCGAGTTCGTTTGACCCTCCAATTTAACGTTTGACCAAGGACTATTCATCTTTCATCAGAAGTCAAATGTTGACTTTCGGGATCAATTACTTTTGATTTAAAAATCAGAATTCGATAATTTTGGTCTTGTTGGATTCCTCTGGTTCTTAGCTTTCCATTGAAATAGAAATTTCAAGATTTGGATTTCTTTTGGGCATATAATTTGAAGATTTCCTTTGAGGTGTTAATTTCAGAGATGTTCTGATCAAATATTTTCAATAATTCATAGTAAATCCATTTCTTATCCAAAAATTACGAAATATATATCAATAAATTGCATTTTCTCTCTTGTTTCCAAATATCTAATTTTCTGACTCTAATTGATTCTCTGATTTTGCAGAGCACCTACTGTTGGTCAAAGTCAACGCTTTGACTTTGACTTTTGACTTTTCTCTGTCAAATCCGAGATTTCAATTCTTAAAACTTCTTATTTACCTTATTTATATCATTTTTACATCTTACATCTTATTTTCTCTTATTTAAAACTCCTTTTAAACCTAAGTTTGACGAAGTCAACTCTGCGATTAAAGTCAACCCTGCTCTCTGTGGATCGACCCGATAATTACCCAATACTTGATTATTATATCTTGTCTTTGTGAGTTCGGTTTTATAAAAAAATTTTGACCATCGTCTTTGTGTTTTAACGACGCACGAAAACGACTCGTTAGCATCCACGTGGGACCCGCGCGAAAAACCCCTTTTTATTTTTTATTTATTTAAAAACAGTTTTAAATCAAAAATAAAATCAGAAAAATCTAGAAAAATCCCTGAATATTATAAAATTCATAACTTTCAAAATATAACTCCAAATTAATCCAAATTTCTTTCATTTGATCCGAAATTTAATTATCTATTATTCTAAAAAGTCAAATTTAATAAATAACTAGAGTTTAAATTAGTATTTCAAAAATACATTCATTTATTAAGATTTTAAACTTTAGAAAATGAAATAAATGTTTATAAAAAAATATTTCTCTTGTTATTTTAATTTAAAAACACTTATAATCTCAAGAAAAAGATGGGTTATCAAATTATTAAATTCTAATTTATCAAAATTAACCCTAAATTAGAGTATTTTGAGATTATATTGACTTTTTCATAGAATAATAGAAAAATACATATAAGTATGATAACATGCATGGAAATGAAATCATTTATACTTTAATATGCATCAAAAATCATGTTTTATGAAGTAAATATAGCATGTTATCAAATATGTCTTTAAAGACTAGAAATTCAGTTTTAATTATAAAGTATCATTCAAATGGCACTGTGACTGACGAGAGGAGACCACGAGGTCGTCGATTTCATACGGTCTCGTGTCAAAACAGAGTCCAAACTTACCAATTTGATGAAGTTAATTCGAATTGAGGGGTATAATGGTAAATAAGGGTCGAATCCACAGGGAAATAAGGAAATTTATGATGATCTCTTCAAATTTGATCAAATCAGACAATGAATTGATGATAGAAATTGGGGAAAATGGTAGATTATGAAAGAGAACTTCAAAACGTTTCCACGGAATCAAAAATCATCAAATTTGACTTTAATTTCGTGGAGAAATTGAAGATCGAAGTGGGGAGAGATTTTTGAAACTTAAAATCGTAATTTTGACGAAAATTAAACAAAATTGAACATAAATTCCTAATCTAAATCGAAATTAAACATAAGTAGATGAAAGATTAGTAAAAACCACCTCCACTGACCCCAAATTACGATTGGATTACCTTGATTAATCGTTGTTAATCGAAAATCCGAAAGAACCGCGATGTTGAGATTGAAGCGTCGATTTCTCCCTCTCTATTCGGCCAAATCTCGATCTTAAACCCTTCGTGGATGCGAAATTGCATGTAGAAGAGGATAGGATCGAGAGATTCAAGAAGGTTAGTGTCTAAGCAGATCAATTGGATTGATTCTTTCTCGAATGCTTTACAAATCAGAAGAACATCTCTATTTATACTATTTTTGGGTGTAACCGTCTGATAAGTTCAATCGATGGTTCTGATAAAACTATTCACCGTGAACCGTTTCACTTAAATCACGACCGTCCGATCTTGATGGAGTGCACCGTGGATTGACTTTATTAAACGCATCATATTGCGCCCGTTGGATCGCGATCCGACGATCAAGATGCACTCCCGCGCGATAGATCTGAGCCGTTATAACTCCCACCTTTAGAGCACGTGCGCGGTCGTGATCTGAGGAGATGAAACCGCGAGTGACGAGACGAAAGCCGCG